>CM040107.1:12592500-13005000 GCA_022496805.1 Pohlia nutans | reverse complement strand
ACGCTTTTGTCTTTATGCAAGTCATCTTAGAAAGCTTTTTAAATTATCGTCCAATCACAATAAATCTTTGACTTCTGAAAGGAACTTGTTGATAATATTGGAGAGGCCTCCGACTACAAATATGTCTAATTTGTTGGATAGATTTTATGCTTACATATAAATCTTTGCCACACTAATATCTGGTTCTAAGGCTAAGTAGAATCAACTTATGTTCAAAGGGTTCACTTGGTACGTGTTGTGATTTTTGTATTTATTTTAATTACATGCTTAATTTTATGAGTTATACTTTCATTGAAGAATTATTTTAGAGTCTGTAAAATCTTCATAATTATAGGTGAAACATTGAAACACAAAATAAGGAATAATATTTTGACAAATTCTTTCCCTTTCAATTGGTGAAATCACACGCACATGAAGCTATAGTAACCTCGCATACAAATCTCAATTAAAAAAGATTCACAGTACAATCATGAAGATTACATGAATATAATTGGCTTCAATTCGTATTTTAAATTCAAACATGAATCATAGCAGGTATGAGCGGATGAAGTTTAATATTTCTGATAATTCATCCATCCGTAACATACACGTACTTCATCATTTGAAAGAGTGTCATATATATTAGGAAAGCAATTGAGAGGGACTAGGACGTGAAATAATGTATTTAAATGAAAGTATTTCAAATCCTAATATAGTTGTTGAATCAATGTATTAAATGTAAAATCATGATGATTTCATTGACACTTGCTTTAAAATATTACGTTAAACGTTTTATAATCTGATTGTGGATCATTTTATCCTAAACCTTGAATTAAGACCTTTGTGATTCTAATAATAATGTCTTAATTTTCATGACATTTTTAGATTATTTAGGTGATATACAGCTGTATCATTCGAAAGTCATGAAATATTAAATATTAACAATTAAGTCATGCTTTAAAAGATTTGGGTTTGATGAAGTGGACTGCATGGAGATGAGATTAAAATGATTTATTATTTAATCTTTGGACGTGAATCGTAGAAGTTATGAGCGGATGAAGTTTAACATAATATCTGATAATTCATCCAAATAAACATGAGTTAGAGTTTAGGGTAGAGTAATTTAATGCTTTTGACGTATTATAAATTATTTACAACTTGTGCATTTCTTTTTATCATGCTTTAGGATCATAATCACTTGACATTTAGGGTTGAGGCCCCATCAAGTACATCAATTTGCAATTTTTCATATTACTTGCACGTAAAAAATAACCTATTGTAAACACTTGCCATATTACTTGCAAATGTCTAAGTAAGTCATTTTAATATATGTGTGGTAGACATGATCTTGTCTTTGAATGATACGAAATGTATATTTGCAAGCATGGTGTCTATAACGCCCATAGTTCTAATAATATTTCAAGATTTTTCAAGATTTTTGTCACTCAAATTAAATCTAGTGTTCCTTAATATGTTCCGATTATTTGATAATTCACGTACGTAAAGCCAAATATATATTGCACTACCTACACGTTCATATTATTTAATGTATAATGAAATGTGAAGTATTTGCAATGAATATTCTCTAATAGAAATGCTTGTCTGAATTTAAATTTTCCGTATATCAATTCAATATATTTCATTATTTAATAATTAACGTGAATAATGCCTTTAAACTAAATATTAACACAATAAAGTAACACATTAAACTTAATTTTAACGGAAATATTTCCAACTGTATCGTTACTTGCTTTTATATATTTAAAACACTCCTCATTAAGACAATTACATTACATTTGCCATTATTTTATTAACGTCACTCACTATAATATTAGAATGCGCCCTGACCTGTAGGTGGAGTACATTTTGACTTACTATATAAGTTACCTGCTTAATACTACAGTGAAAAATACATAGATACACTCGGGGAAGTCTCTTAGTTAGTGTAAGTTTTGGATACGTATAACCGTAAAAAGGTTATTTAATAGGGGGCTATGAAACAATTGGAATATGCTACTATCTGTAGTATGTTTAGGGTATACTCTACGTATAATCCAAAAAAATTCCAAAAAAATTCCTAAATTCGTTTTATCACACCCTATATTACTTTTACAAATTTATAATTTTTTATCTCAATGAATATAATGATCAGTATTGTAATTCAAGTCCTTCACTACGCTAGAGTTCAATTGATACTAGTACGATACAGAAGTTGCCAAAAAGAGGTCGTAGATTTTTAAAACACAACAATCGTTAGAAGTCACCAACTGAATGCATGTTTTGAAAAATCTACTTTACAATTATTCTAAAGAAGTCCTACTCAACTTAGTCATTATAAGTTTGTTATTATCAAATGTAGACTGAATTATTTAATTTAACTTTCAAAATTTATAATTAAATATCGTTGATAGGTTTAGTAAATACTGCCATACGGATGGAATCTAAAAGTCAAAATGGTGAACTTCCATTTCTATAAAAAATCAAAATTACTCTTAGTTATAAATAGTAGTTTTGACGATGTTTACCAATATGTTCAGTGGTTACCTTGAGGTAGCAATGAATGTCGAGAATTTCCATAACTATATGTGAACAAATATTGGGTGTCCTTTTTTCATTTAAGATAAAAATAATAAATGTATAGAAGTAATATAGGGTGTTTTAAAACTATTTAAAGAATATTCTAGGAATATTCTTAAAATATACCATAACTAAACTATAAATACTAGAATATGCAAAATTACTTCATAGTCCTCGATTAAATACCCTAAAACCGCTCTTGAAATTTAAAGGAAGATACCTCTCCGAGGTGGTTATTTTATTGTCAACTACGTTTGTACTTTCGACAAATCCAACAAAGTGCAGTTTGAATGATATTATTATTATGATCTACAATTTAAATTAGAGCAATGTCTCACTGTAGAATTTTCCGTTCCCAATGTTCTTGTTACATAGGGATGGAATCTATAATTATTTGAATGAAGTATTCAAATACTGTACAGAAATCTATTATTGTCGCGTATATTTTCAGTAAGCTTTCTCCCTCCATAGTTGTAAAGTCCACCGAACCTCGTGGACGATATGATTTTTAAGTGGATGAGAAACGACGGTTCAAAATTCTCCCTTTCTCTTCCCGCCACATCGTTCCCGCCCTATTGTCTATAAATGTTGAAGTGCGATTGAAATATTCCTTTTCTCGTTTCTTTGCGTGCTCATGCTCCTCCGTTCGCGTACTCCACCACACCGGTCCTTATACTTTCGCATGGCCGAAAGGAGGAATTTTTTGTTCTTAAGCTTTGAGGAGACTGCGTGTAGTTGCGGGCTGAGCCTGTAGAATCGTGTCAAGAGGAGCTGTGTTTGCGACATATTCCGGTAAGAGATAACTACCTATCCAGAACTTCAAGTTCTAGGGTTAGCGCGCACGATTTAGATAGGGTTCATTTTCAGTTGCATCTCATACTGTTATGTTATAGTAAGCATTCGGACAACACTTTCTTTCCCACCATTGTATTTTGCGTACCTTTCATTTGCAATCCACAGTTCAGTTGCTGTTGCTTCAATTCGAAATGCAGATTGTCCATGCCGTTGCTTTCCGATATTGTCGCCGTAAATTCCGGGACATATTAGCTCGACTCGACCTGAATATGTTCAAGGTCCTCGAGAACGGAACATCTTGCTCTAGTAAAATTATCTCGACTCGACCTAATATGCACCAACGTTTCCGTCGTCTAGCCTTCTACTTGATTGAGAGTCACCTTCCAGTTTAGGTCGAATCGACCTGAAATGCACCAAAGTTACCTTTATATATCCGGTACTGGAGCGAGACAGACCTTCCAGTTTAGGTCGAGTCGACCTGAATTGCACCAACGTTACCTTTATATATCCGGTATTGGAGCGAGATACACCTTCCAGTTTAGGTCGACTCGACCTGAATTGAACCAACGTTACCTTCGTAAAGCCGTGTACTGAAGCGAGACACACCCTCCAATTTAGGTCGACTCGACCTGAATTTCACCAACGTTACCTTCGTAAAGCCGTGTACTGGAGCGAGATACACCCTCCAGTTTAGGTCGACTCGACCTGAATTGCAGCGACGTTACATTCTTAAATCCGTGTACTGGATCTTTGATCAACCTTCCAGTTTAAATCGACACGACCTGAATTGCACCAACGTTTACTTCGCAAAGACGTGTACTGGAGCTCTGATCCACCTTCTAGTTTAGGTCGACTCGACCTAAACTTTACCAGCGTTGCCTCCTTATACCTGTTTACTGGAGCTCTGATCCACCTTCTGTTTAGGTCGACTCGACCTAAACTGCACCAGCCTTGCCTCCTTATAGCCGTTTACTGGAGCTCTGATCCACCTTCTCATTTAGCTCGACTCAACCTAAATTATACAAGTACTGGAGTACTCACCTGGACTCTTCTGGTCTATTCATTTCGGGTAGAGATGATCTGCATCATCACGTAATGTGGTAATACAGATTGAGGTCCATCGCATCTAATGTATATGAAAACCGTCGTTATGTAAGCATTGTATATTGTATTCCATGCCGTCTGTTCTCCTTAATTTAGCTCGAGGCAAGCTAAATCGCGGGGACGCTTACATTCCATTGCAGATGGTCTACATCATTCGAGACACTGCATTTCATTCCACATGGTTTACATCATTTAGGTCGAAACGACCTAAACATCCCTGCCCGATGATCTTCTGTTGGCAACCTAACACTTTGTCATATTTCTCACCCTCAAATTTGAAATCATCTAGTGGCGACCTCAACTGGGGTACCCTTCCGCGTACGTACATGAAGTGAGCGGATGGTGGAGGAGATTCTTCAGATGAAGCTAGCTCGGTCCGACCTAAATTGATGTGATGATGGAATCAATGTCTCGACATTTCTTGATCGATACAATTTAGGTCGGGCTGACCTCAACTGAGACATAATCAAGACAAATGAGATCGATTCCACCTAAACGACATCTGCAGACTGACCATAGCGTTACGCTTGGGACTCCAGGATTATCCACACTATAATTTTCGAATGCCTCTTGTTCCGTATGTACATCTTCCGATTTCATCTTGTGATTTAGCTCGCCCCGAGATAATCCTACATATGAGAATCTCATCTCCACTGTACTATATTCTAACATTAGGGCTTGCAATCGTTCAGGTATCCTCACTTCGTCTACTGCTGATATGGACCCTACTCGGATGCTGATTGATGGAGTCAACTCTTCCGACGATGAAGCTGAGGCCCAACACACACTGGACGTCGAGGTTCCGGATTGTGAAGGCATTCCGCGACGTTAGTGGAATACTTAGTGTGTAGCTTCTTTTAATGAGGACGGCTTGCATGTTGGGGACGGAACTTGTCATAGTGTCAGCTCAGACCTTGTCCTCGGTGCGGACGGACCACTTGGAGACACTCACGTTGCTGTTCGCAGTCACTCCGAGGTTGACATCCCCTGCGAGTCGAGGTACTTGTTGCGAGCTTGGCTGATTCGGCTTGTCCATATCAATGGAGCTAGCCTCCATGATCATGAACTTCTCGACAACTACAACCGTCACCAAGCTAGTCTCACGCAGCCCTCTTCCGCTAGGTCGTCGAGATATACTAGTACAGTGAGGAATCCGCCTCGGGAGACTTCCATCAAATCGCAGCAACTCCTCACTCAAGGCTCTATCAACTTCGTCTCCAGCAAAGCTTGTTGCAGCAAGAATTGCGTTCAATCCTTTCCGAGGGATAAGAATCGTGCCTTCCGCGAACGTATGTATTAAGGCACCTCTCTCCAGTTCAGATTCCACATGAAGATGGACATCCACAGGCAGATTCACCGTGATTCTCAAAACCGGAGGGTTGTAACTATCGAAGGCATTGATGTTTGCGTGCGAGCATGGATGCATATTGCAGGTGTCCCCGAAGCAACATTCTACCGTTATCAAACATACGCGGTGCAGGGGCGGCAAGCACATCCTCATGGAAATTCGGGAATCCGGAAGCCTCGTAATCACACCGTTCAAGCCACCGCCACGCTGCGATGTATTCTAGAGAAATCCGCGGACCACATGTTCCACCGCACGAGGACGCTTAAATCCGGGGAGAAGGTCGTTTCCATAATTCTGCCGGCAACCTTTCAGTGGAAAGACACCATTCCCGAACTGAACAGGGTGAATGCAGCGTTTGGGTTGAAAGATGTCTCGCCTTCAAACTTGAGCAAGATCAGGACATCCACCTTCAGTGAGTTTGATGCAAAGAAACGAGGTGACAATTTCGCTCGGTGCGCAACGTGCGACAAATATCATTCTCTTAGGAGGAGATCAATGGCTGGATCCCAGCAAGCATTGTTGTGGGCTAAGAGGTTAGACAAGCATCTGGCTCTTACACGTGCGCACCGGGAGTTCTATTACGCCAACCACACCCGATCTAGAGACTTCCCCCACGGGTGTCTCACGATCATGCATGACAAGATGGACCACGCGAAAACAGCTTCTCCGGTTTTCTCCCACAAGAGCAAAGAGATTGATGGCCTTGTGAAGTTGCCCGTTTCTGTTACTGGTATGCTTGTTCATGGCCACGGCCATGTGCGCTATGCGCATTACGACTCGGATCTATTCTCGCACGATTCCAATTACACTATCGGCTCAATGGCCAAGTTGTTGCGGGATCTAGAGTTGCCTCCTAAGTTTGCATCTGGGGAATTGTTTGTGGGATCAAGGTCATCTCCATTGTTTGATGCTGTGCTTAAGGGGGCAGAGACTTGTGAACCATCGTTGCGTCCTACCGCTGGAACCTCTCCTCTAGCAACTCCTTTGCCGCCCATTTACCATGTGCACATGGACAATGCTACCGGGGACAACAAGAATAGATATGTTTTTTGTTTTTGGTCTCTCCTCTTTGCAAAATTTTTTTTCGTGAAGTTTATGTTACTTTTATGCTGGTGGGTCACACCCACGACGACATCGATGTTTGGAAGGTGGAGCATGTTGCTGCGGAAGGACAACTTTTCTACGATGCCTTTGCTCATGAAGTCCTTCATGGATGTGGAATCTATCCCCACTATCCCACACCTTGTCGAAGAAGTGCCCGATTTCAAAGGATTCATCGAAGGCAGTATTCTGGAAGGAGATGAAGCACTCGTAGGGCACACCAAGGAACAACAGTTCAAGTTCTACCTTGACTCCACTGGTTGTCCAGTGATGAAGTACAAGAAGTTTTGCATGGATGTAGACTGGTTGCCCAAAGAAGGTGGAGGGATCAAATTGTGGAAGGAGGATTCCGAAGGTAGGAGTTTGTGGCCCCGCGGTGTGCCAATTCCTGTTGAGCAGCGTCCGATGAGGAACGTGGAAGACATCTTCAAAGGTATATCTGGATTTATCAAATACTGGGAGAATTTGTGCAATGAGGACCTTACCGGGGAATTCAGAAGACGCTATGAGCACTTGATTCATTATTGGCGGGCTGTGAAAGTAGCGCTTCAAGAGCCTCCGCAACCGTTCTATGTTTTGAAAGATGGCTTCTGGCCCACATCTCGGGTTGAAGCGATTGTGGAGGATCAATACGCAGAGGACGGTGACATTCGGGAAGAGTTTGCAGAGGATGACATTTACGTCGGGCAGATGCGGGGTCGTCCATTGCCATCATTCAGGGTGGGTCGAGACCTTTACGAAGGCTACTTCCTTGCAATCCGACCAGCAGATGGTGACACTCGGCCAGTTTGGATTGCGAGGGCGTTGTCTGATCCTAACTGTAACCGAGAAAGACCAAACTGTGTCCTCATTCAGTACTTTCGTTCAACATCAAGGGATCAAAATGTCCAGGACTACTACACTGGATGGGACACCTCGAGAGGTTTGCGTTGGAAGGTTGATGATACTGAACCTCCACTTTGGGAAGAAACAAATGCTTTGATGACAACATGGAAGTCTAGGATTAAACGAGGTACTGTCGAGTGCATGATCAAAATTCCATCAGCTCAGATCGAAGTCATTAACCAAAGTTTGGCTTTGTATAATTCTACTTAAGCCGCTGTTGATTGGAGGCAATAGAGAGTATGGCTGGCTTGCTACGTCTATGTGATAGTGTGCATTTGACTAATATTGTGATACTTTGCGCTTTGATGCAAGCAATATAGAGTCTATACTATGACTAGTTCATTAGACGTTGTAGATTTCTTTTGACTTATTTCTCATTTAAATATATTTGCATCTATCACTTTGAAGTTGAAGATTTCCATTTCAAAGACTAAGTGTTTTGATTTTGAAAAAAATACGTATTGCAAGTGCAATATTTATATTTTATTAATATATTTACTATAACATTGTCCGTTTACTTCGGGAAATGCTATTATGTGAGCAGTGAGCAGTGAGCGGTGAGCGGTGAGCAGAGATTTTGGTAATAAATTCCGCAATTTTTTTTATGAAGCACCTCCTATTACCGTGGTTTTAGAGTGTTATAAAAGAAAATTTTAAGTTAATTCGTTTAATAAAAGGACCTATTGCCGTGCCTTAATGGACTTGTTCCCGCGTAGTAAAAATATTCAAAAGCTTCAAAATAATGAAAACATTCAAAGGATTTGAAATTTTCATCCCATTCAACAAAAATAATTCCCATTCATCCCAAGCTTTCATGATCTCCTCAGTGAGCACAAAGTCCTTCCTTTCTTGCTTAAGGTAATTCACAAAGACAGGAGGGGATCTAGAGATGGCGTTTGCGAGGAATACAACGTGTTTGAAATATCGATCTAAAACACGGTGAAAAGTAGGCTTGAAAAGGTACTACTTCTCAATTTGATAGTTCCTGTTGATGCCCTTATCAACAACAAATTCACTGTAAAGGCAGTGTTTCAGAGGGAAATTTGCACCTGCTTGATGTAGTCAAAGATAGTGGGAATCAGATCACTACCGTTTGGGTGGTAATTGATGGTGGCTTTTTGATCACGAATAATGCCCTTAAAAATGACCCCAACTTCGACGATCAATTGTAGAAGAGATAACTAGACTGTGAGAAGGACGAAATGAACTGATAACAATGTGTGATAAGTTATTCAATGGACAATTCTACAATCATTGTATCAAATCATATTGCAAAGAAATTAAGGTACGTACATGAGACCACCAAGTAGCTTCATGAAGCCAGACTAAGAACAAGTCATCACTAAATCCAAGCTTGGGAAATCTGAGTTGAACTCAAAGAACAAGAGGTTGATTTCAACGTTCAAGCCAGAGAACCTTCATTGAAAGATCTATGGCGCATGTGCCAAGCATCCACAGCTTCTCAATTTTCATCTCTGGTTCTTCATCGTGACATTCATAGTGAGATTTCACATCATCAAGGAAGGATGAAGTGTTGACTGGATCAACAACAAGAAGCATCTTCTTCAACTGGCTCTTATAGTGAACCTTGGTTTTCTTCACAACTTTGCTTACAAACTCATCAAGTCTTTTGACTGTCCAATCTTCTGGGTTGGGATACTTCTTATAGAACTTCCTTTGAGCAACAACAACGACTTCTTTAATCTCTTGTTGCATTTAAAATACAACAAAACTCATGGAGATTTGCTAAGATAATGAAACCAAAATAGGATAAAAAAAAGTTGTATTGTAGAAAGAGTGGTATACCTGATTGAAAAGAGCACTGAGAGAGTCAACGGCTAGTGAGAACCAAGTATTAGTCTTGGGACCTTTCTGCATTATCTCAGACAGTCAAAGCTCTTCTGGTGACACCAAAGACTGGAAATATGAGAGAGGTTGGGAACCAATGTTACGAACTCGATAGGATCGGTGCACAAGGTTTGAAGTGACATGGGACTTCTTGTTTCTCTTGCAGAAACAATTCAATTAGAACATGTATCGGTTTGAGAGGATGAAATGCAACATGACGATATCAAACTTTGAGTCATAGAAATTGTACCAATTGATTTTGTGGAGAGTGGACTCTTCATAGATGTAATCTTTGGAGTAACAAGTTTAGTCTTAAATACCTTTGTTATCTTCAATGGCCACATAGAAACACCGTTGCCTTCCAAGTATCCACTCTTTATAAAATGTGAAGTCAGTTTCATAATGTCATTCATGAGAAATGATCTCACAACAAGAAGGCATACTATTCTACAAAGGTGAATGAGCAACCTAGATTTGTGACAGGGTTGGAATCAAAGACAGTCAATTTGAGATCTTATGTTTGGAGTCTCGCTCAACAAAATGGAATTGAGCTAGGAATGAACATCTCGCTCGCTTAGCCGTCCTCCTTGCGTACTTTCGTTTAGGTTAACAAAGTCAACTTCAACAAAATATAGTCACACAATTTAGTGTTTCAATGGTCAAATCATGACATGTAAAGAGCACAATCATGAGGAATGAATGAGCACCTTCAATGTCATCTTCATTTTCCTGAGAATCACCATCCGCATCCATTCTTGAAGTATTTACAAAATCACTTGATGTGAGTTGTTATGATATCTAAAGCATGATTATAAAAATATATGATGGAAACTCAAACACTATAAATAGAGAGTAGCCAGCACTGGCTGGGGTAGGGCTGCCCTTGTCAAGCACAAACTAGACACTGTTCTCAAGCACTCTGTTCATAAACTTAATTCTAAAAATTCGAATTTTTTTCTACAAACTCAAACACACTACTTGGATGGTAGCCGGCACTGGCTCGAGTAGGAGGGGCCCATGTGATGCACAAACTAGACACCCTGATCTCTCACATTGGTTTCAAAAAATTGATTATAAAAATTTGAGATTTTTTTTCATAAACTCAAACAAATTGTTTAGAGGGTAGCCATCACAAACAAGACACCGAGTTCTCATTCACTGGCATGTGGGAGGGCCATGTCATGCACAAATTGAACCCATTGATCTTGAACGCATGGTTCTTAAAATTGATTCAAAAAATTTGAAATTTTTTCTCTACAAACTCAAACACACTGTTTGGAGGGTAGGTAGCACCGGCTGGGGTGGGAGAGGCCCTTGTCAAATACAAACTAGATACCCTGATCATTAACACACGGTTCTAAAAATTGATTCTGAAAATTTGAAATTCTTTTCTACAAACTCAACCACTATGTTTGGAGGGCAGCTGGCACCCACTAGGGTGAAGGCGGGCCCATGTCAAGCACAAACAAGACACCATGTTCTCTACCACTCGGTTCTTAAAACTCATTCTAAAATCTTGAAATTTTGTTCTACAGACTTAAACACCCTATTTGGAGAGTAGCCGGCACCGAATGAGGTGAGTAAGGGTCCCTGTGAAGCACAACGTAGACAACTTATCTTTATCACAAGGTTCTTAAAATTGATCTAAAAAAATAGAAACTATTCTCTACAAAAATCTGAAAGGTCAGTCACAACCGAATGGGGTCCCAAAGCTGCCATGACGGGACTCAGAATTTTCAAGTTTAATGCTGCTGGAGTTTCTTAGCGATGAAGGGACTCCGATTTTTAAATCTTGAAGCGTGTACTATACAATTAGAAAGGTCTTGAGAATACCTTTCCAATGGTATGTTATGCGCCCTTGAAATTGTGGATAAAGGACTGCCGGTACCGGCAGTCCGATTGGGGTCCCGAATCGGCCATGATAAAATTAAAAATTCTCTAGTTTGATTCTGCTACAGTTTCTTTTTGGTGTAGCGACTGCAATTTTTTGAATCTTGAGGCGTGTAATATACCGTTGGAAAGGTCTTGAGAATACCTTTCCAATGGTATGTTATGCGCCCTTGAAATTGTGGAAAAAGGACTGCCGGTACCGGCAGTCCGATTGGGGTCCCGAATCGGCCATGATAAAATTGAAAATTCTCTAGTTTGATTCTGCTAAAACCTCTTTTTGGTGTAGCGACTGCAATTTTTCGAATCTGGGGGCGTTTAATATACCGTTGGAAAGGTCTTGAGAATTCCTTTCGAATGGTATACTATGCGCCCTTGAAATTGTGAAAAAGGACTGCCGGTACCGGCAGTCCGTTTGGAATCTCGAAGTCAACATGACAAGATTGAGAATTCTCAAGTTTGATTGTGCTGGAGGTTACATATGTATGTGCATTTATACGTTTTAGTTCAATTTATGCTGGCCATCCTAATTTTAAAGAGATTGTGGAAAGGAAGATGCCAAAATCGCAGTGCCGGTACCGGCAGACCAAAAGCACGAGCAAAACTTGAACACTTGAGGAAACCAAAATTGCAGTGCCGGTACCGGCAGACCTAAAGCGCGAGCAAAACTTGAACACCGGAGGAAACCCTAAGCGCAGTGCCGGTACCAGCAGACCAAAAAGGCAAGCAAAACATGGTCACCACTCAGAACTTGAAACCCTCAGAAGCTCACGACCTTGACCCATGAGCTCAGAGCCAACACTCAGAACTTGAAACCCCAGAGCTTGAAACCCCAGTATCTGAATGCCCCAAATACTCAAAACTCTAGCTATTGAGGAAGGTGAAACAAGACCCCAAGGCTTACCTTCATCCTGAGTGCACTTTGTCTCTATCTAGTCATCTTTGCTCCCCTGAGTGATGCTCTCCACCTCCATCTGCTGCTTTGAAGCCATCCCAAACAGTGAACCCTCGACTCCCAAGTCCGCCACTTGCACGACAATAACAAGTACTTAAAGTGCTCGACAAAAGAGTCTTAAGGATTCTACATAAGACACGGTTCCGCCATAGGAATTTTGCATTGGTGCTACATTGCATTTGTGCAACCTACCCTATATTGGAGTCCATACAGTTACTATTGCGTTGTCTTCACTACTATAGCGTTGGGTCCAACAAGTTGTCGTAGGCTTCATGTAGAGTTAATTCTAATATGTCCACTAAGTTCCTTACTCAAATCTTTGAAAGATTCACAATTGATACTATATGTTAGTACTTACTGTGTTCTCCAAGTTGTAGGATTCCATGTTGTCTTCTTCGCTTTCACCAAGACTTAGCTGCTCCCCTAATCCGTGGCTCTCTGCAATTGAAATCAATACCAAAGTTGTGGGTGAACTTCTTGTTTGCTCATCTCGGCCCACACCCACGGCATCTATTTTTTTCCTTTCTCAACATTCTAGTTCTCCTTAGAGTTTTTGAGCTACTAAAATATAGTTCCTTTCTCTTCCTTCTCATCCTCCTCTACCTTCTCTCCCTCATCTCCATGCGCTTGCAAGGTCTAATGCTATTCTAATACTCCAGACATAAGCAATATACACTACTCTTAGGTAAACACTTCTATAAGTATATATTACAGAACTTCATTCTAGGCTGTCAATCATCAGCTTGGCGTTCTTTGGCTACCATATTCAAAGTTAAAAGTAAAATTCAGAATTGACGCATACTCCAGATATCTTTCTCGTTCAATAATTCAGAACTCAATGATTTGACACTACTAAACAACAATTGGCAAGGTTTGAATTTGCAGTGGCAATCATGGACTCCTAAATCCCATAATGATTTTCCAACTGCAGAGCAAAGCAACTCTATGGAATGGACAAACACCTTGACGGGCAGGCTTGGACTCGTATCCACACGTCAAACATTGTGAACAATTTAGGTTTGATCTTCCGTACCTCGTATTACTGTGGTCATCTACAATGTAAGAATGTCGAATGTGATTTTCTAACCTGCGTGCATCGAACGGCCGCTGTTAATGAAATTGACTGGGATGGAGTCACCTCTTTTGTTTTTGACGTAGGATATAATCCTCCTAAAGGATCCACTTTGGTTTGCAAATGTTGTAAGGTTCCTCCTTCGTGTCTTGCAACGTGCAATGCCAAAATCTATTATGTTCTAGCTAAAGACAACATGACCAGAGCTTATGTTCATTTTGGCAATCACAACCACCCCGTCAAGATTGGTGCTTATCGTGACGATATTGCAAGAGGCAAGAGCTTAGTCGAGGAGCAAGTGCAGCGAACTTCTACTGCAACCAACTCTGCCATTGTTTTGGAGGCTACAAAGGAGATAGTTGGGGAGATGTTCGTTGTTGCTGAAGGTGTGCAATCAAAGACACTAGAGCTCAATTAGCTCTTTTCACTCTTCAATAGATGTAAGGAGCTCACTTTGCCTTGTATTCGCAATAAAGTGACCGGCTTCAAATACTTTTGCAGGTTTGGAGCTATGGACAGCATCACCAAGCTTCGCGGCTCGAGTAAGTGGTCTTTTGTCCAAAAGAACAAGTTCCCCAATCAAGGATTGCAGTCAGACAAAGTCTTTGTGTTCAAAATGTCTGAAGTTGGGCGGGTAGCGGAGTTGACCTCGTCCAGCGCATGCAGCCTAGTGGAGACCTCCAAAACGCATAGCTTATGTTTGACCATGTTAAAAGGGTCAAACAGTGGACCACCATAGGCTGCCATATCTACAACCCCACTCATTGTCGTGTTATGACCATCACACTTTGCAATATGCAGTCTGAGGATATCGCTGCCTAAATGGTCGTCTAGAAGAATCTGAACGCCATCGTCGGTCGCCACAGAGTTGAGAATCCAAATTTCAAAGGCTTCATAGCCGACAGTGCACAAGCAAACTGGAATGCTATACTCATTGTATATGGAAGTGGAGATGCATCAATTCCGATGCCAAATAAGGAACGAACTTGTTTATTCCATTAGGTGCAGTCCATGGAGAAGCAAACCAAGGCTGACATTCGAGCTGACCTCCAGGACCAACATCGCCTCCTATGCAAGCAATACAAGAACGCCTCAACGCAATCGGATGCTGATACCCAGTATCTCGCTATTTGTGCTTGGTGACTGTCATCCGGAGCTACAACTGAAGATGGTTTGCGACGTCTTGACCTCTGGCACTTCCGATACCGCCAGTGAAGAGGTTTCATGCAGCTGGTAAGTGAAGGTGAACATGGTTCCTGTCCCGCCCTTGGATGCATTGTCACATTGGATTTCGGCACACATCCGACGATTCAGCGATACCATCTCACAATTTTGCAATTCCCAAACTGCTCTTGCCCTTATTTCAAGGAGATGTTGACTAAAGCTAAGGGAGGCCGTAGTCAATGGACTTATTGCAAGCATTTGTATTTTATCTTCACCGTCATACACTCATATGTGGATTTGATGCTGAAGTCGATGCCTTCATACATGCACCTACTCTTAGCTTCAATGAATTTAAGCTAGTTCTTGAGAGTGGATTTTGACTCACCCAACATCTTAGGGTAGTTCACTATTCCTAGTTCCATTGTTCGCAATTGCATACTCTTTAGGTCAATGAAACAGTAGTGAGACTAAAAGGGCCACTACTGTAGTTCTTTAACTTGGGTACCATACTAAACCCTAATCTATGGAATTTGTTCTATTTTGCACCCTAAACCGTAAATGGTCTATATCAACAACCTAGCACTCATTTCACAAAAATCGATGTAGGAAATCTATCTCTTCATGCTTGAATGGTGTATAACAATGGCCAAATAATGATTTCATCTTGTTTGAAATAGTTTCAAGTCTTTGATTCACGGTTATAATAATATTAAGTTTTCCTTTCATGTACCTTGAACATTTTCCAATGACCCAATTCCACGGTTATAGGTACTAAATATTCCACGGTTATAGGATAAAAAGTTTACTAAAAATATCTGAATATTCGAATATTTACTAATTATAGTACCATTGACTATGGTTGACTTGAAATTTCTGCTCTAAACCCCACATTTCTCCGCTCATCGCTCACCGCTCCTCTCTCCCCGCGCGAATACTATCCTCGTCCCGTTTACTTCTTTGTATATTTGATCCGTTTTCCTTAAAATATTAACTGTATGTGTTTGATTTTAAAAACAAGTATATATAAAAGGTTTAGTGGTTAAGACTACTGTTTTTTTGTTAGCGCGTTAAGCACTTGTCACAGTTTAGGGTACGGGGCTGGTTGGTTGTTACAAATTTCCTGCCTACCGAGGCTCACTTAGCAGCACCAAGTCATGCATATCTCATATCCGCTCAAACGAATTCAACGGGAATCGAACCCGGACCACCTATATGAGATAAACACCCAGTCACAACCAACCATTGAGCTCATGACTTGGTGTCCAGGAGATGAGAAACCACTCCCTTATACATAAGCATTATGTTTATTTAAAATGGTACTATATTAGTGTCGAATCGACCGTTCTTTTCATGACTCTCATTTTAATGGAAACTCCTCCTTTCAACTAGGACCGATCATTCTTTCGGTAACTCTCGATTTAATGGAAATTCCAACTTCCATAGGATATATGTACTAACTATCCACCTAAATTGACAACCCATTTAGATTCAATCCTCCCCCTTGAAAATGAGAGATGATTTTGAGAGGTCCCAATTCTCTCATTTTAATGAATATTATGTTAAAAGGAGAAACCAACTGGAGGAGAGGTGGCGTCCCTCTAGCCAACAGCAAGTTGTTGGCACAATTCCACATATCACAAAATGTGCCCTGGGCTGGAGACATAGACCGGATGATGGGGCCGGGAACTCTACTCCGAAGCAGACGTCGCGACCAATTGTGAGTCCGGGAAGGAGCCCCCCATGCAGGAGTCTAGAACCGGTTCTGGTAGGTGACCAACGAGAGGCAAGTTTGGCCAGTTTGGTGAACTAGGCAGAGGAGATGGCAGAGACCGGTACTCAACCGAATGAAGGAAGACCCGGAGGTGAATCGGAAGGTGACTCGGAAGGTCATCCAGATAGCGAACCTGAGGGTGAATGCGGTGAAAGGGGGCAAACCGGAGACGCATGCGCAGGAGGAGGAAGAGGAAGAAGACGACAAAGAAGACAACCAAGAAGAAGAGAATCGGGCTCGGGAAAATCGGAGTAAGAGAGCCAAAGAGGGCTCTGGTGACTCCTGCTCGGTTCAGTCAGCGCACTCCGCGAAGGACAGTGGCCCGGAAGGGTCGAGGGAATAGGAGGTCCGGAGTTCCGTGGTAATTGGACCTGATTAGGTAGATTAACTTTTATATTAGGTAGGCTAAGCATTTTGTGTATAAAACTTTTGAGGAAAAAGACGCTTAAGTCAAACTAGGATAAGGACTGAACCGTTGTCGGTTAGCTCCCTTGATTTCCAAATCCCGGGTTTGTAGGATCTGCGGGTTTTCCAGATCCGGGTACTTGGGGCTCACTACTTATCAAAAAATGTTTGCCATTTCTTGGGTCTTTTGTATCACTATTTTCTTGTAAGTAAATGGCTGTAGATGCATTTTTCGGAAACCGTGTGTGTGTTTATGGTTGTTTGTTGATTGATACAGTGGTCAAATAGTCCGTTGGTGACCGGAAGGACTAACCGGGTCCGGGATAGTAAGTTTAGTTTAGAGTCCGGGATACAAAATTATTGGAGGACCATGCGAGACTTACTATTGCGGCAGATTTGCTCACAACGTCTGCTGCGGCGGCCGAGCTGAAGATAAGCGAAAGAGAGAACCTGTTACTGTCTCCTACTTCTTCACAAACGGAGGGCTCGTTGTGGATGAATGAAAAATGGCATACATCACCCGGTAGACTACGTGGATGATCGTATACGAATACGGTTTCGTTCACTTTAATACATAGTATATTATACTCCTACTACCCCGCAGTTGCTTTTGATTGGTAGTATGCTTTGGAGTGATTTTTCAAAATTTTGAAATGTTGATTGAAATTTAGTGTAATATACCCAGTCAGCAAAAAATGATTATAAAAAGAAAAGCTAAAATATTTGGAAAATTATATTTTCAAAAAATCCGATTTCTATGGTGGAAAAAGAATCTTAGAGAATATCTACAGAATATTACAAAATATTACGATCATTTGGCAAAAATCAATAATTATTCAGCCTGACTTGTCAACCGTGATATCTGAAATTAGAGTTTTGTGTTCTATATAAAACTTGGGGAAGTCACTATGAAGAATTTAAATAATTTTGAGAGAACTAATTTAGGGTGTCTTTTATTCATTTGAAATTAAAAAAATTATAAATTTACAGAAGTAATATAGAGTGTTTTAAAACCAAATATGGATATATTCTATGAATATTTCTTAAATATATGTGGAACATATCCTAAATATACTATAAATAGTAGAATATTTCATAGCCCCCATTAAATACCCTTTGTGCGCTCATATGTACCCTAAATTTACACTCTCGAGATATTGAAACAACATGTTGAAACAGCATTCTCCCATAAATGTTGTTTCAACTTACACTAATGTTGTTTCAACTTACACTAATGTTGTTTCAACTTACACTAATGTGGTTTCAATGCCTTGTTGAAACAACATGTGTCGAAGCTAGTGGTTGAAACAAACATTTTGGAGAAAATGTTGTTTCAACATGTTGTTTCAACCAGGTTTTCCACTAGTGTAACGCTTTTCACCTTCCGTGATAGAATGATTAGCCGGTACTCTAACGCTTTTCACGCTGCACAATAAGATCTCGGTCATCGTTTTCAACAGCCACATATGATTGACGATTCACTGCTGACAAGATATAAGATCCTACTAGCCCTCATTGAACTCACTTAAGAGAAAAAGCTGCGGATTTAAAGGAATTACGTGATCCAAATTTAGCCACTATTAGTTGGATATACCATGCTAGGGCCGTGAATCCAGTCTTTAATACCTTACACTTTTTGATGCGATGCACAATTCACATTTGGCTGAGGGTTGTCACTGTATGGAGAAGGCATCGCTTTTCACTCTCTGTGAGTGAAACGGTGCCACTTCGTACTCATCAATTTTTTGGTTGAATTAAGTAAACGTGTACAGTAAAAAGCAACAATGAACAACATCCTCCGGTTGGGAGTGAGAAACGACGCCTCTGCTTGTAATGTGGATTGCTCAATTTTCGTCATGAACCCAATTTTCCTTACAAACAATTGTCTCCGTTCTTGAATCCCACTCACAGTCCGCTCTGCAATCTGTGATAAGTGGTAGAAGAGACACATGCAGCTATATTGCCTCATTCCAACGCCACAATTTGTTCCCCTTTGATAATTTTCACCTTCTCGTTTGAGTTGCAAATTGCAATCCCGTACCACCACCATTAGCATTTGTCGTCTTTATGTAGATCACCTCAAAAATGATAGAAATGATTGTTCTAGACCTCAATAATTAATAGACAGGGACACCAAACGCTTAGGTATCCATGGGCTAGAGGTCCTTTTCCTACTTATATTCAACTGCTCTATGGTAACTGCTAGTCATCGGCTTAGACGATAGCTGTGCATGGTCACAAATTATCTAAGGAAGCTATGTATGATCCACAGGGATCCTGTTAAGTAACTTACATATCTCAAAGCATACTTAGTTTACGACATTGCCCTCCTGTAGGGAAATATTCCACTGACAAAATTTGTAGACGTCTTCCTTAGAGATGCCGTACAGATTGTAAGTTTGTGTGCATATCAATACGCTTGAGAATGTGCGGCAAATGGATGAATACAACAAAGAGGGCCATTTTAGGCCCTAACATCCCAAAGGGGTTAATATAGGAGATATTTACAAAGCCTAGCAAAAGCTTAATATAGGACAAAGGAAATTGAGTATATGCTTTTGAACCCCTAACTGTCCCAACGACGCTAACGTGCGAGCGTAGAATGGAGAGCGTAAGAGCGGAGAGCGGTGATTTGGAGAGCGGAGAGCATACAATATTGCTAAATTAAAGTTTTGACGATATTTTTAGAAAGAATATTTCTTAAAATAGATTTTTACTATTTATAGAAATTTTGAGGGATCTATGACCACTGCACCTACGATCGTGTGTTTGTAATAAAGAATGTAAAATTTGTAGTCAATCTGGAAAACGTTGGGCAAAACAGTATATATGGATATAATTGGCCTAACATATAGTAGAATTTTTTTTAAGTATTTTTGCGAACAAATGATGAATTTGTTAAAATAAGTAGGCAATAAGTCCAATCAACTACAACTTATACTGTTGTACTCTGTAATAGAAATCTATGATTCTACTAGCCCCCTAAACCGCAAAACAACCCCAGCAGTCCATTAACCAATCTTCGGTTTGGGGTTTCTGGGCCACGACAAAACATGGCATTTGGAACTAAAGAACCTTGATAATCCCAGCAACTACAAGAATCTGTTGGACCTCGTCCATGCTTAGAGTGGGGCCATGGATGAAAGTGTCCACTTTGTAGTCTAGCTTGCAAAGGAAGCGAAAGACATAGTAAAGGTGCTTGCAGTTGACGTACATACCACGCCTTCCAATTGCAGAAGAAGTCATGCTGTGATAATGCGGGCATGTACAAGCTGGAAAATTGCAGAGAGTGATGTTGTAAGTGTTCGTAGTCGGCTCGACTCCAGATTGTAGGACAACGATCGCTCCTAGACCCGGATATGGAAGGAGGTTCACTCCGACAATTGTTGCCTTGACGTTGCGGGCGCTCTCCCATTGGTTTGTGTGAGCTTCTCCGGGCGCTTTGGGGTTGCGGCGCACGCTCTTGCCGCTCCAAATGGTGGGGACACGATCTGAATTTGGAGGTTTCGTATGAGCCCACAACACCGCCTCAAAGAGCTTAGATCCTACGAAGAGGCGCCGTGGCGAGAGCGGAGTCGTAGATGGAAGTTGGAAACCAGCCTCTTGGACCTCCAAGATCTCGTGACGGGACAGATCGGTCTCAGTTAGGACTGGCCAAACATCAGGGAGCTCCGGACGCGTTATAACAAACCCACGCTTAGGACCCATTACGCACCTTGCAATTTGGTCCGGACAGAACCAAAAGTCCTTTGTGTCGCTTCCCTCAGCGCGAAACTTTTGTTTGAGGCCTCTGTAGGTAGGAGCTGCAGTTGCTTTGCCTCCCTTCACGATGAGCATGTGGCACTTGGAATTGATATTTGCCTGTACTGCATGACATCGATTTTTGGACTTCTGGGTCATCCTCGCAATGTGCCATTTGGTCACATCACAGTCTGTTTCCAGGACGTGTGACGTGAAGGGCACAAGAGCTTCAGAATCAAGTGTCTCCCGTGTAGTTTGGCGGGCAGCAGCTTAACGAGTCTGGACACGCAGGTGCGAGAAGTTTACGTTGTCTAGACAATGGAAGTCACCTTCTGAACCAATAGGCATGTCTAACTTCCTCTTCGTGGAACCAAAAACCTCCTCGCCCTCTAGATGCGGTTCACGGTTGCAGAAATCTTCACCCCCGGGCATTTCAGCAAGTGCATCAGCTATCTTCTTTCCATCCTGTGATTGCAAAGCTCGCTTAAGTTTAAAGTCATGTTTAGAAGGTCCTTTTCCAGACGCTCCGCCACACAAGTACGAACGGTAGTTGGTCATTTGCATGAAGGCGCGGGCCCAGTCGTCGGTGGTTGCTACGAAGAGGTCAGATCCGCGATTGCCCGAAGACTGCAGCCATCTATTGTGAACAGTTTCTGCCAGGTTGCAAGTTGGGATGTCTGCGAGTTCTTCTGGAGTAAGGATCTGGACAGACAAGAGGAAGACAAACATTAGAGAAAATAAACACAATATAAATCCTATGCCAAGATCACACGGTATTGAGATAGTCGTAGCCAAAGGAAAAATAGAATGTGAGAGTTGAAGACAGTAGAAGGCCATACTGTTTCTATAAATCCTCCCCACGGGCGATAGCGGATATGCCAAAAGGCCAACCAATCTTCTAGTTCCCGGATTGCATCTTCAGTTGTTGCTCTTGAAGAATACCACCAAGCGCAAAGCTTTTGATACATCAAATCCGCCTCAGCCATCAAGGTAGCATCCTTGTACTCTCTGCACAACCTGATGTGTTGGTTCCGGAAGCTTTTTGCAATTAGCTTCTCCGTATGCTTGTGCATGCTTGTAGACGAGTGAAACAAGCACGTCCTCTCCCGGTCCACCATAACCACGGATGGATCTCCAGATCCATAAACAATGCGTACCGCATTGAAATTAGCTTGTGCACTATTGCACATGAATCCTTTGAAATTAGGTTCAGGAACACCATTTCTAGCCATCACTTTGTTCAGGCATTTCCAGAAAATGACTTGGCCATCCGAACCTTTGGTCTGCATATCACAAACCGCAATTGTCATGACTGTGTAGTACGTAGAATCGTAGACGTGACAAGCCAGTGTTGTCCAAGGCTTTACTCGCTTCACGTGGTCGAACGTAATGAAGCAATTCGGAAGGTCTCCTCTCGGCTGCATTCGGCGCACGAGGTCAAGTCCACTACCGGGACCGTCCACAAGCATCTTGAACAGGTACACTTTGTCTTGCCCTTGACCGGGGAAGATGTTGTCGTGGATGTACTCCATCTTTGCCACCTTCTTCATTTTCAGAATCCTGTCAATTTCGCCTTTACCTTTGGCAGATGCGCGGAAGGATGCAATGATGTTTCGAACATTTGGAGAGCTGAGCATGCAAAACTTGTCCATAACCTCATCCAATTCCAACCCGCAAAGCATCTGCTTCGAGCCCGGTCCAGCATGGACTAAGAAGGTATCCATGAACTCCTTGCTTGCCGCTAATGCAATAGCAGAGTTCTTTGCCGTTGGTGTCTTCTGAACTTCTGACGCAATCAAGCCCGTGATGGTCTCCATAGATTTCCGGCATTGCTCAGTTGCTACGGGGTGGCGATGGTGTCCTAAATGGATGCATGTTCTGGACCTATCTACAACATTGAGCACATAATAGATACGTGCGAGGCACACAACAAAACAAGATGGAATCGATTTGAAGACCCTGCAAACCAGAGACTAATCTGACTGCGGGCCCAGACCTACATAGAATGGATTTATGGTTGTACCCGTCTATTTAGTTTGGATCTTCTTAGAAGTGCGTTTTAGATAATTACAGTCAACGTTTTCACAACAAAGATGGCCCACGCACACTGACCTTCTGAACTTAAGCCCCAAATTATTGTTAATATTAGAAGTGAGAGTGCGCGTCCAAGCATGACCGTTTGTCCATTCCTTCCATGCTCTTGGCACTCGAGGAATGAACACTCCCTCTACACGCAGGCAATTCAAAAACAACATCCCCATCAAACGTGACCGGCAGGAACCAAACCTTCTGATATTCAATGGCGTCGAAATCAATTTGGGCCAATTCGTTTCGACAGCCAGGAATGCAATGCATTTGTTTCAGACATTGCATGATACTGAGAGAATCAGAAGAAGCAGGATAGAGAGGAGGACGAGACAAAGAGGAGGAAGATGGACTTGTACATGGTGTGCGATAAGTGGACTGATGAGGAAGCGGGAATGGATTCAATGTCTTTCCCACGTTAGATCTACACTGGGCAGGTGTCTCTCCTTCCGATTCGCTAGAGAGTTCTAAAATTGCGGGGAGGTGCTCTTGTTTTACTTTGCAAAGCTTAAGCATGATCTCGGCAGCGGATCGAGAAGTATGGGGGGTTTGAGAACACTGCGTGGCACAAACCGGAGCTTCTACAGTAGAAGTATCAAAGTTGTTAACTAGGATCTCGGTGGAGGCCGCTAACTGAGACGGTGTCATACCATACGCTCTATACTGACCAGGATGAAGGAGCCAGTAATAGCCATCGCAATCCTCACATCTAGCCTGCAGGACAACCTCTTTTACTATTCCGTAATTTTCTAAAACTTTTCCAGTCAGCATGGTAGAGGTTTCTGCGATTCCGAAACGGATGGTGAGGAGATTAGCGGGGACCCTCCCAAACCCCTCATCGCCTACGGGAACAACTAAAGGGACTTTATCACCTTCGAAATGAATCGAAGCCATTTTGCAGTGCATGGGATGTTTGTACTGTGACTGAAAGAAGTCGGAAGGAAATGAGAGTTCTTGTATTTATTCTCTTATCAGGGACAACCGCGGTAAAATCATCTGTTATTCATTCTGACATACTAGTAAAGTAATTTTTTTTTGAATTATATCGCAGGATCAAAACAACGTGGACGTTGAAGGACCGAATTTCAAAGACGGCGGCCATCATATACTGAAAAACACTTGTGACAGGTAAGGTGATGCTAATGTATTGCCTGGAATGCCAAAATAGTATGATGTCTATATATGATGGCTGCATGATCATTGTGGACGCAAATGCACTGACAGTTAAGCATCGTGTTGAGAAAGTTGGTAGCCTGTACTGAAGCCATAATGAACCAAGAATGAAGTTTGATAATTAATTATTCTTCCAAATCTATAAACGGTGAACATGTTTAAAGATAATACATAAACGAAAACGACAACATTACAAAATGTGTTGACGGCCGCGGGCAAAATGGAGGCTACATTCATGCACGTTGCAAGCGATGCCTATATTAATAACATGGATTACATTAATTTGAAATCTTCATCATAGCTCTCTATATATTTGCTAAAGATCTTCCTTATGCTAAAGATTGCTACTAACAACGTCAATTGAGTTGTACGTGTTGCCTCCAGAGAATGCTACGTCCAAATTACACCTTGGACCGGGGAGGAATCAAATGACTCGCCATCATCAGATTCTGAGTTGCTCGTGGCGTCAAGAATGGAATCCCAAAATGGAGGCTGGGGTTCATCATCAAAGTGCTCTTCGACAGCATCAAAGATGGCTTTGGGCACGATTTGAACGTCGTGGCACTGGATATTGCACGGATCTGGAAGTCCAAGTATGTCGCATACATAATGACACCATATCAACGTCCACAAAACAGGAGGCCGATGATAGAAATCCCAAATTCCATACGGGATATCATGTCGTCAAAGAACCCCTTTTTCCAAATGTAGGATAGAGATGTCGACGCGCCAGTCTTAAGAACATTGCATCTCACTCATCCACATTTCGATTGCCCCCTGCAAACTGTCAACACGGTATTTCATTTGGACGAACCTATCATACTTCCACAGCATAGGGTAGTCGTCAATGCTTCGAACCGACCCGAGTCTCCAAGTGAATTCCTCAAACCTGCGAGGAGTATGACCTTCCATCACAAGATTAAAGATATTGGGCAGAAACTCAAGCGAGCATTTGAGAAGGGAAAACGAAGTAACAAAAACTATATTCTGAAGTTGATAGAACTCTAGCAAGGTATTATATAAAGATCATTGGCATTTTGTATGAAATGAACGAATGGAAAATTGTTTAGGACTAATGAATGCAATCGTAGAGGTAATGAAATGCGAAGATAGTCGAAAGAGACATGGTTAAAACAAATCAAACAATTTGTGTGGACATAATTTGGCCAAACACTTGATTGGATATTCAGAATTAGATCTACGCAAAATTCATGATATCTTAAAGACGACTGTAGACAACTAAATGAGGAGACAATGTGTGAGAGCTTCATGAGGTTCTCTTGCTTAATTGTCGTTTACTGTTGCTTTTATAGATGAATTGTTAACAAACAATGCAATCTAGGAGTCCTTTGGTGAAATTCAGGTAATCAAGCTGTGGATACAATATGCATGTTAGAAGATGGTTGTTGCAAGGCCTTCGGTAGGACATTTGACATTATATTCAAGCTTTAGGTTAGATTAATATGGAAGGACTAGTGGAGGAAATAAGCCCCCTGGTGAATCCATAAAACGATGAAGAGGACTAGAGGAGGAAAAAATCCCCCTAGTGAATCCAAAAATTAGGAATAGGTTTAGTTGTTTGATTTAGAGTTGGATATTTTTACCGTAGGCCTTGTGCAATTAACTTTTATATTTATGTTTGTGTTTATGACTTGATTGATTTGGTTTTTCCATTTGACTCCGTTGTGGTGTGTGTGAGTTACTCATTCGTAGAAGTTCTTTAAGATGGAGCGCTGTGGAGGTTGGAGCTTCATTCATCCGTCAACGCCTTAGTTAAGGCTTTTAAGCCTTAGGGTTACGGTGAGCCGCCTCTTTGGCGGCTTCTTCTTTTGTACTTAAGAGCTTGTTTTCAAGCTTCAAAAATATCCCTTTTATTGTCTATCGATTCATCTTGTTTCTCTTTCTTCCCTCGTTGTGATAGCTAATTAATAGAAGAAGGAAGGCCGTGGGCCTCCTTCTCACTCCTCTTGATCTTTTCCTCCATTGTGTTAGTAGTTGCTTTGAACTCAAGTATAGTGTGATGTCTTTTATTAATCTCCATTGAAGGTTTTCGGTTTTTTTCCTCATCAGTCTCTCGTTTCTAGTTCAAGTAGAGCAAGATTTGACATGGCGGTAGATCTCTTGTATAGCTTTTCAATGGTAGTAAGCACGTCCAATTCCAAATTATAGGGAGTGAGATATTGCCTCCCAAAGTTGGGGTGTCAAAAGAGTTTCCTCACCGCCGGTTAGAAGAAAGAGCCCCAGTTTTTTAGCAATCAGTCCTAGAGTTTTGTTCCTATGCATTTGAAATTTTGAAGGTGGGTGCATAATCAACTTAGCTTTCCTAAAAGCTAAGGCACGCCCCGATCCGAGATAAGATGAAGAACTCACAACATAAAAACTGAAAGGCACTTCAATGTAGTCCGGGGGTAATTCTCCTCATTTTATTTTTGTTCCCCATCTTCTTCTTGTCTTCTTTCCTCCCTTGTTTCTCTCTTCATGTAATTTTGTTTTAATAACCCCTTGTGACCAAATTCCACCTTCATGGTGGTTTTTAAGCACACACAATGTCAGAGTGATTGAGCTATAAAGAAATTGGATATTAAAAAGTAAATTTGAAACTTCGGCTGCCAACTTAACATAGTTGGGGAGCCCGCCGACAAGCCTTCAATAGCTGTCAGCGAAATTACCGGAGACGTCTACGCTAGACTTGATGAAGGTGAGGATGGATGAACGAACAACTGTAGAGTTTGGACACATCGTTGAAATATTCTTAGTGACTCTTACAAGAGACTAAGTGAGTGGGGTTGATCAATTCATTTGTGAATCACAGTTTCTTCTAGAACGTAATCTTTGCTATGGTAGAACAACTTTTAGTTGTGATTGTAGTATAGAAGGCTGATGCCGGTAGAGAATGTTACGATGAAGATTTTAGTGCTGGAGTTGTAGAGTTGGATGAAGTAATGTGGGCTGATAGTGGGTCTTAGAGTTATGCTGTGTCTATGCAAGTATAGGACAGATGCAACGTGAAGATCGTGTTAGAGAGCGAAAGAGTCCGAATGTGCAAAACAGGAAAAGAAAGAAACCAAAGGTTGTATACTCAACTAGGAAGGAGATAGAGGCAAGCCGAATGAGGCAAACGAAGACAAGATCAAGGGTAGCTGAAGTTGATTGTGTGGTCCTAAAGGCTATCCTATTTCGTGCCGTAGATGTGGTGGAATTTGCGAGCGATATTAGAAGCGAAACCGAGAATGCTCTGAACACCAGAGGAGCGCCCTCAACTGAGACATTGAATTCCAAAGTCGACAGCGATCTCCACGTAGGTTAATATTTTTTGCATCTCTTTTGTGCTATCAACTATTGGAAGCAAGGATTCTAAAGTTTAAATAGACTATTTATAGAATATTGTTTTGGAGCTTCCCTAATTGCAGAGAAATAACACTGGGGCATCAATTATTCTTATGTCCCACCCATCCACAGAAGGACCTTCTCCAGAATACAATTTTCACGTTGGGCTCTTTACGGTTCGCTCGCCATTACTAGGGAAATCCTGGTTAGTTTCTTCTCCTCCACTTAGTAATATGCTTGAACTCAGCGGGTGGTCTTTTCCGATTTGGGGTCTGATGCGTGACTTAGAATCCTTTGAGTCCCGGCGCGAGTCGGGACTGAGAAAAATTTCCCCATGATTTCTCCAAGTCCCGGCGCGAGCAGGGACTTAGAAAAAGCCCGGACCTGCTTCGGAACCCGCTCGCACTTGGGGCGACCTGCAATTCCGCACTTTGACGAACACATTGTGAGCACCTGATCGCGGGGCAAATATTGCCACGGCGATGCGAGTTTCCCCCTAATTCAGCCGACCCAGCCAACATGCTCGTGGCGTGCTTCGCGCCTATTTTGCCGCCACATCGCCCCACGATCTGATACCCCGCCGGCGCCTCGCCGCCACATCACGCAACCTTGCACCCACTTGTCCGCCAAGTGTGCTGGACCTCACACATGCATGTCCCCGTTATGGTCCTCATCCCCGACCCCTGATCTTTTGCAAGGAAGTCTCCCAGAGTACGATTGGCTACTAGAATTCCCCAAATCCCGAGCAGGCCTTTATTAGCATTCACGAACGCAATAAGAGTGGAACAAGAACCCGAGGAGGGCCAGTGTTCCCAAATTCCTCAAATGTAAGTCCACCGCTTATGAACTTGTCACCTTGTGAATTCGTGTCCTTATGAACTCGTCAGGATGATATTGCTGTTGAACTCGTGTGCTTGTAAACTCGTTTCGTTACCTGGACAGCTTGTGAACTCGTGAACAGTTAGTGTGGTAGGCTTGAGATACTTAACCGATCGTGTAGCCTCCTTCGGAATGTGTGGGTGCTCGAAGTCCTTGAGAGGGTCGTTCTGACTTGAGAGCATTGTCGTTCTGGAACCACTCCTACTCCTGGGACTGTTGCGTGACGACTCCCATGGAGTCCCGAGACTGACCCATGGCGTGGCCAGCCTACAGCACTTGGGACTCCCATGACGAATTTTTTCTAAGAGAGGGGAGTGCGTGATGAGGAGACCCAGGAGTGGCGTGGCAATGGAAGTATGAGTGAAAGTCCCGGCGTGGCGTCGCAATGGGAATCCCGGGACTGCGAGTGAGAGTCTCGGCGTGGCGTGGCAATGGGAGTCCCGGGAGTACGACCGGGACAGTGGGACGAGTCCCGGGAGTACGAGTGGGACAGTGGGATAGAAGAGTCTCGAGAGTGGGCGTACGAGTCCCACGGTAGAACGAGTCCCATGGGAGTCCCGGGACTTGAGAATATTGTCGTTCTGACTTGACAGTGTCGTGCCAAAGTATGCCAAATTTCAACCTTTTGATTTTCAAATGCAGCGCGCAAAAATTATGAGTGGCGATGGAGCACCCGTGTCAGGGGGACCAACCAGAGGCACAGTGCGCGTACCAAACTCGAGTGGCGCAAAAGAATTGCGTCGCAGTCAACGCAATGCAGCGTAAAGGAGCTTGGCATACTCCCATCAACCTTCAAACTTAGTTTGAGATTTTAATAAAGTTAAAACATATTAAACTCCACCGGGTCTTCATGTTATGTTAGAATTTTATTTTGGCTATGGCGTCACCGCGTGACGCCGTGGCGCCAAAACTCGAGGGGCCCCAACGGGGCGTTGTCGGCAATGACCCCCCTAGGGCCCTTTGAGTTTTGGAGTTTTCTGAGAGAAAACTCTACGCCACGGCGTCACGGCGTCACGCCATGGCGCCATGGCGCCAAAGCCCGGGGGTCCCAAAGGAGGAGTCGCCGGCGACGCCCCCTCCGGGGCCCCCTCAGTTTTTGCGTTTTCGCTGAGAAAATTAAAGCCACGGCGTTACGGCGTGAAGCCGTGGCGCGAATACCCGAGAGGCCCCAAAAGAAGCGTCGCTGGCGACGCCCCCCCGGGGCCCCTCAGGTTTTCGAGATTTCTCAGCAAAAACTTGGAGCCACGGTGTCACGGCGTCACCCCATGGCGCCGTGGCGCCAAAACCCGAGGGGCCCCAAGGAGAGCGTCGCCGGCGACGCCCCCCCCGGGCCTCCCAGGTTTTCAAGTTTTCGCTGAGAAAACTTGACGCCACGGCGTCACCCCGTGACGACGTGGCCCCGTGGCGCGAAAACTCGAGGGGCCCCCGGGGGGGGCGTCGCCGGCGACATCCCCTATCTGGCCCCCAGGGTTTTCAAGTTTTTTTAGCAAAAACTTGACGTTTTCTCTGCTGAAATTTTTCTCATACATCAATGTTGTTTGAATTTTGATATGTCTGTGTTTTAATATGTCTGTGTTTTGATATGTCTGTTTTCTCATAATATCGTTGCAGAGACCCAAGATGTCGTTCACAAGTAGGAGATGCCTCAGACTCCGCTGTTATCTCCCGTTCCCGAGGTATTCATAATCTTGTTTGCATTGTTGTCTTTCAGAGATGTTGTTCCAACATTCTTAGAGTTCTTAATGTAAATATGTTTATCATTCTGTTTGTGATCATTGCCGTAGGAGTGTGCTGCGGAGAATGCAGCATTCTCGGTGGAGATTATTGATATGAGCTCTGACGATAGTGCTGATCATCTTTATTGTATCTGCGAGCACCCTGTGATTGATCTCCATAGTTTAGACGATTATCGGTCCACTCGTCTTCGAGTGCCTTAGTTATTGTCTCCTCTTCTCCGCTCTTTGTCTTCTCCGTATTCTTCTTCTGATTATAGCATCCCTCCTCCAGTGTCACAACCCGTTTTAACCTTTTTGTCTCACCTCCTCCGTTGAGTTCATTCCCTCCTCTCCCCCGGAGTCTGCTCCTATTTCTTCCACTAGCTTCACTTCTACGTCTCCCCGAGAGTTTGTTGCATCTTTCCCTCCCGAGTATGTTTTCTCCTCTCCGCTGGAGTATGTTCCCTACTCTTCGCAGGGTATGTCCCCTCTTCTCCGCCGGAGTATGTTCCCTCTTCTCCGCCGGAGTATTTTCCCTCTTCTCCGCTAGAGTATGATCCCTCTTCTACTCCGGAGTATGTTCCCTCTTCTCCGCCGGAGTATGTTCCTACTTCTCCCCCAAAAAATGTCCCTGTTGTTGTATCTGCTCCTCCTGAGTGTATCCCTGTCATTCTAGTTCATTCAATCCTTATAGTGTCTCCCCTATTCCTTCTTCAGGACTCTGTTCTTCCATTCTCATGATATCTGCTACTCGGAGTAGACATTTGTGGCCATCGAGGACGCCGCTCTTTCTCACGTGGCCGGCGTATTAGTAGACGCTTAGCCTAGCTATATGTTTACACATTTGCCTTGAGCAAATCCTTGTTACTTCATCATTCTTCATATATTTTTGATTCTATGCTTGCAGAATACACATACTTCATTTTTCGTAGTATCGAAGACTGACGATCCTGAGCCAACTCACGGAGAATCGGATGGTCATATTAGCGACGGCGAAGACCAGGATACTACTAATTTGACAAGTGTTCAGCTTCGAGCTATCAACACGCTGAATTCGGTGACAATGATTAAAGAGCTTCGACTTCTGCCAATCGAGGACTCTCAAATTCTGATTCCTCTTTGCCGATTGTGAAACCCACATTGTCGTGTGATTTGACATTAGTTGAAGCTGATTTTGTGCATGGTTACCACGAAGGAGCAGCCGTTTTCTACTTGTCCACGACAAATGAGCACGGCGTTATCCATACCTTCTCTGATGAAGAAAAGCAATCTTGGAATGTGCACTGGAGAGCAGCGGATGCCCGTTTTGAGGAGTTCCTGCGGACCAAGCCGTCCTTTCAACATCTGTGCAATGCCAAGTTTTTTGTCTGCGATGGCAACCACCGTCTCCAGGCTTGGATGAAAGTCATCTCTCGTGACCACCCGCTAGAGCTGAAATGGCATTACTCTGTTGACGCCATTGTTTTGGATACAAAAGGCCGTATTGGAGAGGTTATGCAGGTTATGCACGAGATTAACAAGTTAGTATATTCAAAACCAATTCTAGTGCTATTTTATTATATAAGTTTGTCATTCACAACAAATTCTAAAACAATATCTGTTGATGTTGCAGATCAACAGAGAACTCACATGTGAAAACACACTTGGTACACGATCCGTATCAAGTTCGTAAGTATGGAATGATGACAGTGGAGCAGTTGAAGGGTATCATCAGTCCCGCAGAGTATGAACGTGCCAAGGCCTATGTTCCTCAATCGTGGTTTACTCTTCCGGCTGATACTTTAACCACTCTCATATTTCGTATGAGTCAATCTATCCAACTATTTCCATCGCATCCTTCCTCTCAATTTATTTGTATTTAGTCATTTATTTAGTGACTTTCATTTGCGGTGCAGCATGACATTGCAAAGGCTGGCGATGCCGAGCTTTGAAGTTACTCTGAGCACACTCTCGACAAAGACATCACAGAGGATGGCATGAGGGATGCTATGTTGAAGAGCGTCAAAGACAAGACGGAGAAGTTGAAGGTCAAACTGCGCAAAATGACTGCAGTTGCTAATCCTCTGTATGGAGACAAATTCCTGCACGAGGTATTTACTTCTCATTTCTTTCATTGTTGCATTTACTTTGATCAATGTTCAATCCTAATAATTGCGAATTCTGCAGATCAAAAGACACTACGCTCGGAATTCCCTCGAACCTGACATGCAACTTGACAAGCTGCAAGCCATTGCGACTTCTATCGCAAGCCCGGATAGCAAGGTTCAGTGGTTGATGTGGTGGAACAGTTCAGAACAAACCCGGGTTGCGAGAAAGTTCCCTTCCAAAACCACCAAGGAGATACTGAGTAATTGGCTAGACAAGGCTTGCTGGTATACAGGGGTGCGTCTATATTCTCTTCCTCTACATGTTGATTTTGGAAATTCAATACTTTTTGTGCTAACTCTTTTTACATTGATCACCGCAGTTCATGGAAGCGGCCATCGACACCTTCAGGACCATCGCAGAAAAAGATGAGCTTGTAATTGATTACGAGGTAGCAGATAAATTTGACGTGTATCTTGAGAATTGGAGAATGAAGCTCTGGGACATTGGCTTCCCAGATGTCTTCAAGAGAAACGGCTTCAAAAAGGACGACGACTTCACCAAACACGCGGATTCAACTTCCTTAGTCAATCGTGTCATATACCGGTTCGTTACTAAATCTCTCTCAATTTCAACACTTTGATTCATTGCGTATTACTTCATTGATTTCATGTATTTGATTACCTCTTTCTATGCAGGTCCTTCGTGTTTGAGCTGGTACCTCGGGTGGATCACTCTTCATATATTTTAGGTACCACGTGAAGCGAGGGGGTGTTTTTTAGTGGGCTATTTACGTCTTAGCAAAATTAAAAGGACCCCTATGATTACTTAATGGGAGAAAATGGCCTATATTATGGACTCTATCATTTTTTATAAAACGGTGACCAATGCAATTTTTTATATGCTATCTTTCTTGTAAAGGCTTAAATATAATCTAAAAATAACATGACTTTAAAAATTTGAGAAAAATGGCCTCAAGAAAATGACCAGAAATTAACCTTCTTTCATACATTCTGGAAAATTTGTGCACCCTAAGCCTAGGTACCTTCAGAACCAACGGCAACCTTAAATTCAGGAGGACAAAACTGAGTTTTCATCCACTTCTATACCTACTTTTTGTCTACCGCGTAGCTAACCGCCCTTTCCTACTAACTGTGTTCCATCTGTTTCCCCCCCAAAACAGACTGTACTCAATTTAATACCTTTGATCCCATTTGCAATTCCCTAATTTACATGTACTAAAATCATAATGGACTAGAATTGTGGTGTACCTAAATTATTTATAATGGCCTGTACTCTTTTATTGCATTCTATCTTATTTGTAATGTTTTTATAAATTCTTATTAATTTTACCTATGATGAATAAAACCCATCCTATTTTCTGCCGCACGTTGTTTGGAAAATGCAGTAAGTGACCGACCCGAGGCTGGTACCGAAAGAAGCTATCACGAAGGATGCTGTACTCCTTTTCTTAGCGATATGGAGTGATCTGTTTAGTGACACTTGTATGTTTAGCCATCATCAGATGAAGATGTGGACATTGTCTCATCTCCGTAGCGCTGGGTGGTACTTGGAGTGTGGTCTCAACGCCGTACCGGACGTGGAACGGGCACTTTTCGACTACGCGGAGAATGCGAAGGAAATCATCCTCCTTGACACTGTCGACGGGTCCATGGACGAGCCTGCGAAAGCCAAAGCGATTGCAAAGATACGGGCTCAAGATCTCAAGAAGAAGGAGCAGATGGCGGCCACTGCTGAGAAACGACTTGCTAAAGAAGAAGCAAAACGGATTAAGGAGGCCGAGAAGAAACAAGCAAAGAATGAGAAGACAAGATTGAAACGAGCGGAGAAGAACAAGGTTGGCATCACGAACGACTCAACGGGGGTGGATGACGCTCAAAGCAATCGGGCACCAAAGGATGCTGGCAAGACTTCAAAAGTACCTGTGATCTCTTCTACACAGGAATGACTCACGCAAGGACCCGTTGTTGATGAAGTTGCATCAGCCTCTCACGCAACAAACGATGAGTTCTTTCTGAATTTGTCCTTCCCCTCTCTCTTGCCAGAGGACAAACCGCCGCTTCCTGCCTTCAAAGACATCGTGGCATTTGTGGATAAGGTACTGCTAGTCCTTCAACATTGCTTTTTTGTCTTGTCAAACTTAATTTCGTTGCATAAATCATCCCCGTGTCCTCTAACGCAACTACCTCTAAATCTTAAATTCTGTTGTAGCATCGTGGAGATCGGGATCGAGTGTTTAAGGGTCGCCGTAATGCGAAAGCCACGGTTGACCTCATGTTGGTGGACTACCCGGAGGATCTGCGCGTCCCGAGTGTATCGGACCCCTCCGACGACATACGACGTTGGAACAAGTTGGATCCTGCTACTTTGGCTGTCATATTTGACTTCGCAGATCGTCACATTCATGACGGTGGGGCCATGGTCGTCATCCACCCTTACGACATGGTGGTGAAGTCTTTTGTACTCGGGTATGCGAAGATTTACGGGTTCATGGAGAGGAAAAACTGGGTTTGCATGAATCGCTTGCACTTGTGTCATCCGAGTAAGCAGGAGTTCACGGTACGTTTTGCTAAGACCTTTATCTCAACTTGTCCATGCGATATAACTCTATATATGATTTCCTTGCCTTTTGTGTTTCTTCTTTTGATTGTCTTCTGATGTCACAGACGCAAAGATTCGGTGCCTACCTTCTGGTGAGATCGGAGGGTTCTTCCTTCCAGTTCAATCCGGTGTCGTCCATGAACGAGTTCGGAGTGGACCCTGGTTCGGACGAGTGGCTGCAAAACTACACCACCAAAATTGACCAAGCTATGAAGGGCTCCAAGCCCTAGCGTGGATCCAGAGAGAAGAGCAAAGGCTTTTGGCAAGTTTTAATCGAGGCTTGTTCCAAGCCCGGAGACATTATTCTAGACTGCCACGCCATGACTGGTGAATCCCTTCGACCCTTACTAGCTTTGAAGTTTTTACATTTAATCGACGAAGTTCTATCTATCTATTCATAGTACTTTTTTTCATAGACATTGTATGTGTATTCGAGGCGCTTCCATTCATGCTTGCAGGAATGTCAATCGCCACATCGTGGCTTTGGAGGAAGACAAGGCCATCTTTGATGTTCTCATCGCTCCTTGGGCGCGTGCGAAGGCTATCCTTCCATCGCCACAGCCTTCCGGATCAAAGCATTCTCAAGATCCAAACAATATGGAGGTCGTACCATCGCAGGTCAAGAGAAGACGTACGAGTAAGTAAGTTTGTTTTAATTCAAATTCCCTAATTCTTTTATTATAAACTCATTTTATGCAGCTGAATGTACTAATGTTATCCATATGTGTTATAGCTTCTCAATTGGAATGAGCCCTCCTCGACACAAGCCTTTTTTGTTGCCCGGATGTTCTTTTCAAGTCCCTCGGAACCGTTTGAGCTCCCGGTGTATGTGGAGCCACTAGCTAGGGCATTTGCAGAGAATAGCCTGAAGGACGTGGACATGACTGAGGGAGTAGCCGATACCGGCGTTTCAAAGTACTTAGACTTAGAGGTTGCGGAGTCATCTGGCACCCATAGTTCTAGCTCTTTTTTTAGAACATCATCTTCTACACATGAAGACTCCTCTGATGACTCCTCGTAGTGTAATGTACTTTGCATTCCTATGTTATTTTATGATTAGTAGTGAGACTAAAAGGGCCACTACACTTAAGTTCTCATAGCAGCATTCTCTTTTCACATCACTGTCTTTTGTGGTCCTTGATGCATTCACGAATTGATATACCCTTTCTACAACGTTCACCTACATCACGATTGAGCTCACCTTTGAACCCTAAACACTGATCTAAAATTCAACCTAAGTTTGCATGGATACAACATTTATAACCCTAAATCGCTCAATCCCTATTCCTGATTGTCCCACGGTCATACACCCTCTTCCCACAGTCATAGGTACTTTTCTTAACTGCCAGAAAATAATCTCAAAAAATCCTACGCTCTCGGCTCTTGGGCTCACATACTAGCACCCCCGCCTAAGTGCGCAACCGTCTACTTTTTGGATGATGTATAGACTTCATCCAAGTTTTCTCATTTGTCATGCACTTTTTGTAAGGAAAAAAATACTATAATTTTTTTAAGATAACTTCATGCACGTGTAATCTGTTTAGAAAGGGGATGATTTGTGAAATTTTTTTGCCTCATTTTATGTCGCAATGATTCACCAAAAAGTTTTGAAGATTTTAGTTTAAACATGCTCTTGAAAATATAAACCCATAAAAGTAAGCAACCTAAAATCTCCAAAAATCACTACGCTTAGAATATTACATTTCAACTCATCACAACAAATTTCATCCACAAAATGTCAAGATCTTATTCGTAATCGAATTACAGAAGAATTTTGAATTTTGAGTGTCAAATTTTATACAAAAATATTGGTGATAGAAATCGTAGTTCTTACTGTATGGATAGAATTTAAAATTTACAATGTACAACTTTTATTTATACATCAATTTCAAAATATCCCTCTTAGTTGCATTTAATATTGCATCTTTGCAAAACTGCACATTTAGGGGTTAAAGAAGATCATAATAGCATGTCGTTCTGTTGTACCGCACGTGCAAGTGTTTACAAGTCTGAGGTGAAATTTGATGGGTCGCAGTGTGGGACGAATCACTGCTAGATGCAACTAACTCTGCCGGGGGTCCTTTTCGAGGGCCGTTTAGGCTGCGAAGGGCTGTGCATGCCCTTACTGCTCTGCTTCGGTCTCCTTGCCTGTCTAGGATAGGTAGGTTGGTGACTACGTTGGGATAGTGCTTGGATTCGAGAGGCAACCGATAGCTCTGCCATTTGCCCTGCCATGTTGCGTCTTTTCTGATGTTCTTTTCACTCACCTCGAGCGCAAGTTAATCTGGAAGTTTCCGTAGTTTGGCAACGGTGGAGAATGAGTGCTGATTATACGATGGTCACTGGTTCCACGCTGCGTACTGGAGCTGGCGTTTCGTTCTTCTTGCCGGGTTTATGAAGAAAATTAAGGATCTGTCATTTCTCGGGTTTGTAGGGCTTTAAGCGGCCATTCCTGGTTTCGCTCCATTTTTGAAGAGTGAGGAAGATGATGTGTATCTCGAGAGAGTGATTTGAATTTAGAGGCATTGGAGAGTTGTGAGGAGAGTGACGAGAAGAAAATTAGGGTGGTATGGATCCTAGAGCGCTGCTGGATGAGCTAATGGGGAAGGACCGAGACCTTCCATTCGATCAACAGAAAAAGAAACGGCTACAATTTGACGATCCTCAGGTTCTGTCAGCATCACTGCTTTTTGTCTTTGTTATCGTGTTTGTTGTTGGCTGCTTTTTCATAGCTAGGCAAGACTTAAGCATAGGGGTTAAGCTGTCTCTTTACATAACCTGAGACTCAACTTATTTGGGAAAGATCTATCTCCATTTCTTACAGAGTCCTGATTTTGCATTGCCGCTTATAGAATGCTAGCACTTCCAAAATTTCGTTCTAAATCCATTGAGTTTGTCCAATCAAGGTCGCGCCTGTCTCATTATATAATGCAAACACAATCCGTACTTCTGCAGAGTGTTTGTGTGACTGGCATTTTGTCCAACACGTAGAGGTAGAGTTTTTAATGATTTGGCCAATTTGAAGATTAGGTTCTTGATAATACTTGGTCGTATTTTTCTATCCTGGTATTGAATCATGTTGCAGTTTATGAAGGAATGCTATCTGGCACTGTACCTGTACGGTTCTTAATATGTGTCCTGTATAGGTTTGCCATTATCATCTGGTGGCTTTCTGTCCTCACGATTTGTTTCCGAATACGAAGAGTGATCTAGGCGCATGTGAAAAGCTACACGACGAGGCTCTTCGAGCAGAGTTTCTGAAGTCCAATAAAGTTGTGCAATATGAGGCTGAGTTTCTAGGCTATCTAGAGCGTTTGATATCTGACTTGGAGAGGTAAGAAACTTCGAAAGTGGGGATCTGTATGATTGGAAGTTTCTGCATACTGTTAGAGCTAGTGACTCTTTATAAGTCATCCTGGTGGGGTGCATGCAGATATAGATTACGTAGAATCTGGTCTCTAAGGGGAGTCTGGTATGGAGAATAGTAGGCCTTGGTTTATATATCTGCATTACATCGATCCGATTTGAGAGCGTGAAAATTGCTCTTTGTACCAAGATTCGTGTTCCTCATGAAGTTCGATATCTATGTGACAGGAAGATTAAAAGATGCCATGAACGGCTTGACAAGGAGATGCCTCTAACAGATCATGCACGTTCAAATAGTGACCGTATTTCAGCTATCGCTATGGAAGTGCAATGCTTGCTAAAGCAGGCTGAAAAAGAGGGTGAGGATGGTCAGGTGGATCAAGCTCAAGCTACCATGAGCCAGGTATGGAGATCGTTGAACTTTACCGGTTTAATGCAAATGGTCTTCTGTTCTGTAAGTAGGTTCTCAATTAATCTTTGTGTATTTGAGTACCTCAAAACGTTGCCTAAATAACTGTGATCTTATTATTTAAAGCTGATTGGATTGGGGCTTGCTAGGTGGATGTCCTTAATAAGGAGAAAGACCTACTTGTGCGGGCTGTAATGCCTGAGTTTGGTAGCATACTGGAGAAGGAGAAGCGCATGCAAGTTTGTGAAGTGTGTGGGGCAATGCAAGCATCTACAGATACTGAAAAGCGTCTTGCTAGTCATTTGGAAGGGAAGCAGCATCTGGTATGATACCAGTGGATAACATTTACCAACTTGTGTTGATTGCGATGTTCTGATTGATAATGACATTGTATTTGATTGTGGTGTATTAGATTTTCTTAGGATTTTACTTAATTGTCTGTTGTGGTGTTGTGAGTAGTACCTAGAACTATGTCGCCATGATGACCGGAATGGCCTTCTGGATTGCAGGGCTATTTTAGGATCAGACAAACTGCTGCAGACCTTCGCAAGAAAAAAGGAGAGCGAGAATCTAGGAGGCGAGACCGGGAAACTGCAGAAAAGCCTCTGGAGAATGATGGCAAGTTTAAAGTGGAAGAGATGGTCATGGAGGATTCTAAGGACTCTGACAAGGTGCTTGATGCTAGCGGACTGGAGAAAAATGATCTGCTACTCCTGGTTTTGCATCATTCGGTTGTGTCCTGTGGTTGTGGATTTGATACTTACGAAAGGAAGTTCGAGCTCCTGTATGTGGGACTTTTCAGCCTTCTCGTACTTTATTGGTTATATTATGAACCTCCAACGCATTGCAGACAGATACTGAACGTTGACATGCTCTATGTACAGAATGGATCTCGTCCTGAGGAGAGAGAACGACATAGACGTGACCGCAGGTACAGTTTTGCATCCTCTTTATAATCGTCTGTGAAGTTGTCTAGTTCGGAGTTTTGCTCAACAAAATTTGCCTGATTGTGAGAATCACTTGGTTCCTTGCACACTTGTGTTTTTGACTGCCAAATCTGTTGCCATGGAAGAGCACTCCTTTGTAAGATTGATCTCAATTTTTCTTCTGGTGAGAAGTTGGATGACCTGAGTCGTAGTAAATTTTCGATGCTCTACAGTTGTTTTTGAGTATCTGCCACTTAAATCATGTGTCACGTCAGACATGGTTGTATTCACATTTCATATATTGGACGTAGGAGTTGCCTTCTCCAAAATGCCATTTTGCTTATTACGGAATGCTTTCATCACTGTATTAGGATCAGATATGTTTGATTTTCTTTGCATTGTTGTACTGCATTTCTGAACATGTGATCATGCATTTGACGACTCGTCTTTTTACTCTCTTCTGTCAGCCGAAGCAAGGAGAAATACCGGCGCAGAAGCCGCAGTCCTGAACGAGTACGGGATCGAGAATCTGACAGAGATATCAAGGACCGGGAGAAAGATAGGTATGGGGATCGTTTTAGACTTAGAAATTATGATCACTATGGCAGCAGAGATAGGGATCGTGAGCGTGACACTGAGGGTGCGCGTAGGGACAGGGAGGGAGGTAGGGGTAGAGACCATCACAGGGATAGAGAACGAGGTAGTCGAAGACAAAGCCGTACTTGGGATCATAGATGACTTGCGCAAGTTTTTTTGCAACCTACATTTGTTTACCATGGATGTTTGATCTGTATGCTGGACTATGGGTACAGCCATTAGTGACTAGTCAGTAAAGTGAGTCCCTTCAGCGGTTTTCAAACTGAACAAAAGTTCAAGAAGAAAAGTGTAAAATTATAAGAGTCTTTTTGAAAGCCGAAAAACCAAAACGAAAAAGAAATAGACAATCTTTGCGTGCTCCTGGCAACCTCCTTGCCGTCTTGGTGTCTGGGATCCACGCATCTACTTTGGTGTTTAAGTTAGGAGCGTCCCTTGCGTTGTGTGCGGAAATTAGAGCATATGGTTTGTGAAAGATTGCCTTTTGCTGTAAGCGTTGGAATTTATTGGCAAACTGCTACGCTTTTATTGTGGTATTTAGAGTCTGCAGGAAGCCGCTCATCCTCATTCTCACAATACTAGGCCTTTTAACTCTTACTCCTCTGTCTCATAGTACCCTGACCCAGTACGAGTAGTAGTTTGAACAAATAGTTTGAGCAATCAGGAAAGTTAACCCTTTATGCTTGCCCAGCCAGAACTGGCCTACGATTGGATGTTTTTTAGATTTTAGCTGTGAAGGCCCCTTCAAATTGAAATAAAGCGAAGTGCAACATTGTTGGCAAGATCATAATGAATAATTATAATTTTTTGAACTTTCCTAGCATCTATGTGGATTTTGTGCCTGTGCAAAGTATGTGTTTTGTGTATTTTCCATCGTACGGGTGGGAGGGGTGTATACATAGGGAATGGCGGCCGATATAGGCACTAACACGTAGTTTGCAAGAAATGAAGGGACTGGCGTCTGCGAAGGGATCAACGACTGGCATGTTTAACATAGTTCCTCGGACTTAGCCTCTTTACTGTACAATTCTACTATTACATCCTTTGAATAGACATGTTTCTTGCAATCTCTGTCTCTACTGTTCTATCTCATTTACTGATCTTACTCTGTTGCTATCTAACTTGGAAGACTCGGATACCATGTCTTCTGTCTTTCTGGCTAACACTAATGTAGGTACTTAGGATGAGTATCCCTGCTCTCTAACTACATCACAGAGCAGGGGAAAAATTGATAGATCAACCAAGTCTCCCAAAATACCTTACCCGGTGTTTGACGAATCTGGAGACCCTGACTAGCACATACAACGATTTAAATTCAATGCTCGTACCAATGGCATCCTTAGTTCCTCGGATTTACAAAACATCTTTGGGACTACACTCCAAGGAAACCATATCAATTGGTACATAGATTTCGAAACAGAACATCCGCATGCCAGTTGGGAAGATATGGAGCGGAGTTTCCTCCATAAATTCCGTAAACTAAAAACTAGTTCTGAGATACTACAAGCGTTAGGTAGTATTACACAAGATAGAAACGAACCCGTGGACAAATTCTATGATAGGTTCAAACAATTAGCTGATAAACTTTGCTAGCGTCCAGAGGACGATTATTTGTGTGAGTGGTTCAAAAAGGGATTACTACCATGGATACAACGAAGAATTGTCATTAGGGGTGTAAAAACCTTACATGATATACTTACCGCGGCCAATGACATTAGCAGAGAGTTAGGAGCATTGAGCAAAACCCAAGCCCCCCTGTTGCATTTGCCCACCATACGTGCTGACACTAGACCGGCACCAGTGCTTTATGGAACATGTGGGAAGGCCCATAAGGGGCGATGTTGGTTTGCAACAGGTAACCCTCGCCCTGTAGACAACCGGCGACCAAGAACTACCACTGCTGCCATGTACGCCGAGGAAATCAATGTTGGTGTTTTCCAACCAGGAAGAAATGATGTCTGTTGGGAATGTGGGTCAATATATCACAGAAGGAGTGAGTGCCAAATACTGAGGCAACGATGGGCACAAACACACTCATCTGCGGAACCCTGCCGACGTGTACCTCCTCCCATGGACAACCAAAAAATCCCAGCACCCAATAGAAGGGGTGGAGTAACACTCACTGAAGTCCATGGAAGTGAGACGAATGTCTCTACCATTAGCACTGCCGCGGTAACCACACGGTCCAAATCAACCTCGGCAGCACATGTGGTAGAACATCGGAAGCCTTTCCAACAAGGGTGAGAGTACGCTAGACCCACACCACTTTTGGCAAAACAAAGTTGTAACAAAAATACACTGAAGTACTAAGCTGTACTTAGTGTACTCCTATACAAGTACTCTTGGCCGTTGGATCGAGGGTTAACGTCGTGGGTACGCAATCTTCGGATCTGGATTCGCCAATGGGAACGAGGCCCGGCTTTCGGGTACCACGTGGGGGACCAGTTTTGAAATTGCGCGCGGCCCGAGCGGGATGAGGTTATAATTAGAAAGTGTGACACGCTGGCTAATTTGAATTAAGCATGAGCATCCAATGGGCAGGGTGCCATCACAGAGTTCATTCGTGCTTTTGTTAATTTGATTAGTTCATGCGCCAAGAGCTATAGATATCTCACAATTAGGGATTATTTTGGATGAACAGCAGATGAAAATTATAAACAATAGGTTTTATATTGACCCTTAAACGACAATTCAAGCCACACGGGCTTGGTTATATTTTGGGAGAATCTTGCTTATAACTTCTACTCCATTGTAGCAAATGGGGTTTTTGAAATGTCAAACCAAGCACTTTAGAGAGATATATACTTCTTTAGAATAGAGCCCAAGTAAATTAAAAATAGACTCATTCTTGTACAATGAAATTTACAAGATATTTTGGGTGTGGTACTAGAAAAGTATATGTTGTTTAAGGGTTAATTGTGATTCATGACAATCGTGCAAATAATCAAAACTACATGCTTTAGGGTTTACGTAATTTATATTTCCTTTTGTTCCTACATCTTCTAAATCTTTTATCCAAAATTCGGGATGATGAACATTGCAATTACTTAAAAAATTCTAATATTTTATATGGAATATGTTACGGATTCACTTATAAATACAACCACCAAATGTTACCATATGTGGAAGGCAAGGTCGACTTCAGATAATTCCCCAAAAAACACCGAAGAATTATATAAATTTATTAAGTATTTTGTTGAAATCAACAAAAGTATAGCGGATGAAAAGCCCAAAATAAAAATATAATACAACATAACATTGAACAAAATTGTAGATAAAAAGTATAATAATACGTTACGACCCCCCGGGGGGTTCATCTATACTTGATTTATGTATACACGTGCGAGAACCCCCTATTTATTTGAGGGGTATTTACCTTCCTTTGTTGAATATTTTCTACCCTATAAGTAGCTAAATTTCTACTGGATGGTATTTTTTAACACCCTATCATTATATATAATTTTTAGAGTGGTATAATTAAAGTCACCCTATCTTATTTATAAGTAGTAAAAAATTTGTTGCAACAATACGCGTAAAGTACACTATGCATACATTATCTTGCACAAATATTACTCTACACATTACACACATACAACCATCATACTATAAACTTTAGCAACCAACCAACATAGAAACAACATACATAGCAATAAAGTTACTTCAAAATACATAAGCTTTAACTCCAACATACATAACAAATCAACACCAACATACATAAACCTTCAACAACAAAGAACATTACACCTTCAACTTTAATATACACCTTGAAATACACTTAAAGATTGAATTTCAACCTTACCAACAACAGGCATTACACTGCAATTAACCTTCTCAAGAGCACGCTAACTCTCTTTGGAACACTGGGCCACTTCCTGTAGGTAGTACATTACCAAGGACATATTATGAAGCTGCAGCATGAGACACATTGAATTGCAATAAACAAGGCCAGCATGCCAAAGAAGCTCAGAAGTGGAGTAAAACCACGAGCATACATCTCAAAAAACATCCCATAAGATTGACAAAGTTATTAATGGTAAGTTGACGTTAACCAAATAGGACATTAGATCAATGTTGAATTTAACTAAATGTTGACCTAACACTATGAATATAATGCTAACGACACTAACATCACAGTAACATTAACCCTTAAAGGGCTGATGGGGATAGTAGACACGTTGGCGTATATTTGACATTTGTTGTAAATAGAAAGATCCAAATTGAGACTCCAATAGCTCATTCAAATCATGTGGACTTGAATTTTAACTTCACTTTTGGTCTTAAACTCATCGGAGATGTGGAACCATGCCAAATACAATGAAATATTGTTGTATAATACTGGTCGGAAAGGGCTCTCTGGACCTTTAAGGGTTAAAACAACACCATTTGCGTCAAGCTAACATGAACTCAAGCTACATGAATCCCATGCCTACTAACTTAACGTTAAGAAGTTTGTCAATCTAATGAGGGATGTCAATCTTTTGTGATGTAAATTCAGCAGAAGAACAAAACGTAGTATGAACCTGAATATGAATTCGAACACATTTTTGTCTCTTCAAGTTCGATTATGTTGGAAACCACTATGCAAAGGTTCGGCATTTCAACTCACCGATGCATACAGACCTCGACTTTGGAAAGAGCAGGCCTGTATGCAGGACTAGCAGCAGCTTGCACCTTGACTCGAGTGATGACTGCAAATTTATCAATGTTTCAAAGCCGGGGAATGCCATGAATCCGAACTCGCATACAAACCACCAGGTCACGTGGCTTCACCCCGGGGGAGGTTTCCACAAAAACCCCATCAGCCAACGGATGCAACGTGATCGACTCGCCCACTGAGACATCTGTCACACACAAAACACCAACACTCAGCGACAATCCAAAGAATGGCATTTACAGCCTAGTCCAACATTCAAAAACCTTATATTGCTAATTGAGCTTTCCATTCATTCAACCATCGTCTCTAAACCCAACGACCCATCCCTAACCCCTTCAAAATAAAAGAAAAATAAATAAAAAATTCCCTAAAAAACCAAAAATCCTCTGCATCACACACAACAGAAATTGACACCATTCTCGCTACTTCTAAACCCTCAAAGGCTCACCACCCTCTTCACTAAACCCTCCAAAAAAACAAAGTAACCCTAAAAGGCTCAAATTCGATCCTACGCACGACAGGAACTGAAAACCATGTTCTCACCAATTCAAAACCCTAAAAAGTCAAGAAATAGCCCTGAAAGGGTCAATAATTTACCAAAAATACTAGGATGATTATTGTGCCTAGATTTTGTTGGAATTAGAACCCTGTTGGTTTTGGAGCCCTCTATCTTAGTGTGATTTATATACAAATCATTCACACAATTTGAATCACCACCAAAACTGCCAAAAATGAACATTAGAGAGTCGAGTCTCACCTTTACTCGATAGCATATAGCCCTACTCATGGAGCAGCAATGATCACCAAATAGATCACAAAATCTGGACAGATCACTAGGTCCACGAGATTAAAAATAAAATAAAATGATTGGGCTAGTTTTTTGCTATAAATTCATTTAGTGAGGCAGCATCTACAGGATCTAAGGAATACAAATTAGTGTTTGAATTAAAAGACATCGTCACCGTGGAAATTATAAAGTCCAAATCAATCCATTTCCAATCGCTATGGTCATATTTGAATTTCAATTGACCGGGTGCCTTATTGAACCATGACAACATCACCATGTAAGTGGGTAAGGTAACTCCCTTTTTGCCCACTTGAGCTGATCTGTTTTGCAAGTCAATGGCTTGCCTACATGGTCCCCATTTGTTCCCACTGGTTCCAAACCTCCTCTTGATTTTTTGAACCCGTCCAATCCACCATGTCCCAAACTCTGGTACTTGTAGAATACTAGATGGCTTCCCTCGTGTTTGTCGAACTGCAGTAGTAATTGTGGATGACCCTGTATTGCACTGCAAAAAAAAAACCCCACAATCCGAACCAAGTCCAAGCATCATAGAAGAAGTAGAAGAAGATGCTGCTATATAATCATCGGTATTGTTAAAATAAATTGAATTACAAACACGGGTGAGCCGGTCTTTAGAGAGAAAGGGATTTCCATTCAACTGAGATACCAAAGTTGACTTGTAAATTGTGTGTCCTTCGTAAGTTACAATTGGTAATATGTTCGCAGATGAGGTTTGGGACAATACCTGGACCTCCATGGAATCTAGCATCTCCACAACAATTTGGCGAGTTTCTTCTTCCAACACAGTCAAGTCTTCCACCCCGTCTCCTTCGAAGTCACCTTCCAGCTCGTCCAAGTTGTTGGAACTACAATTGTCCAAGTCAATTTCAGCAGTTGAGGCTGCATCCAAAGCTTCACGTAGAACCTCTGAATCCCCATCTTCACCAAGGACTACCTTTTTAGACTTCACATAAGCCATATGCTTAGGGTCCCTTTTCTCAACAACCCATGGAGTCAAAAACCATTCTTTCTTACGGCATTGACTAGATGGTGCCATATTGAGCACTCGTAACATGGCTTGGGCTTCCATCAGCCCCTCTTTCAGGGCCAACACAACATCCTCCTCGGAGGCAATTAGGGTATAGTTTCCCAAATCAACCCTACTTTCATGTGCCTCCAACGGGTGCAATAGCTCCCATACATTTTCCATTTTATTATGGACCCTTCCAAACTGCAGACCGTTTTCACTATATTCAATTCCCGACAACCTATTCAATGTGTTAGCAATACCCACCAACTCGTGAAAATCGTACGCACGTTCCATTCCAACCATACCTCCAATCTTGGAGAAAAAAATCTCGCAACTATCGCTTCCACTCAAGTGAAGTGGCACAGGTAAATGTGAATATTTATCACGGAAATGGCATACAAGCAACACTACAAAATTACAAGCAATCTGGATATCAACGAAACATTGTTGACTAATAAAATTTTCAGCAACTGTGAACTTGCAAGCTAGCCCCCCTACAGAATGATCTCCATGCACAAACCACAACTTCCAAAGACGGAAAAAGAAAGAAACCTTAGAACACAACACTAGACGTGACCGGAGATCCAAACGAGGAGATAGAAAGATATCTATATAGTTAGCGCAAATCTCCAAATATTTCTCCGTCCCAAGTGTCCGCTCTCGATGCACCTCGGGCGATGAACGAAGATCTGCAAGACACTGTCGCACCTTGCCTTGGCATAGACGTTGGGCCGACGCCCAATTCTGGCGGTCCTTCCTTGTGGTGTCCTCAAGCTTCAGCCCATGTTGATCTTGGCTGAACTTGTTGTAAACCATCCCCACGTGTTCTAGAAGCGCTATGTCACCTCCAAGCTGAAGAACTCTCACCGGTGAGTCTAGGGGATTAATTAATTTCTTGCCATTGTGTATGAAATCTTGATCGTGAAGGCCTTTTGCATCACCAGCTGCATCTAGGCTTGCTGAAAAGAGCCAGCCGGGCCACTCCACCTGCAGCCGTGTCCCCTCCACGGCCTTGTAGTCTTCCAGCATCAGTTGACGTCTTCTACTGTCGCCATCACTTGCATGTCCCACAATTGGACCTACAATGTCTTTGCATTTGTCCTCCCAGATTTTTTCAATCACTCCCCACTGTCTACGAACCCAAGCAGCATCAAAACAGTTACAAGTGCAATTGACAACCAAAACAAGCCTCGGCAAACTTTGATGCAATGGATTGACCATGACAACCCTAGAAAATCCTCCAACACGGTTATTTCTAAATGAATCCACGATGCTATTATAACCATCATCGCCGGACCCAACACTCGGCTTAAAACCTGACATACAAACATGGTCTTCTTTTATTCCACAAAAACCAGCTAGAGTGTCAGATTTTTGCTCCCACGCTACTCTACCTTTTACCTTCGTTTCATCCTCGACTAAAATCACAGGTACTGGTCCCACAATTCCATGAGCTATTTTCGCATCTTTGTAAATTTCAGCGACACTAGCAAAAACTTCAGAGTGCTCTCCGCCAATAAATTGGACACCCTTTTTATTTTCTCTTTTTGTTGTACTATAACTAGGCCCACAGTAATTTAGGGAGAAAAGGTCGCACATGCGTCGCCCTCCATAAATCTTCATTGCTTGTGTAAAAGACTTGCTATTGTTGCTAAATCGGAAACCTTTCTTAGAGCGGTTGAGGTTGCTAGCTACATCTTTCATAAAATCCCATAACGCTGGTTTTCCACCAAATGCCCCCGTCCTATGTGCAGATATAATATTATTGCAAAATTTCAAAACATTGGCTTGACTAGAACACTCCTTTGCAGCCTCTTTCAAAGTTGGCCGACGTACCTTCAGCCTTGCAATGCTGGCTCTAGTAGCACAATGGTACATGTGTTCAGTTCTTAATTTCTTCGTTATAAGCCGGTTATGCACAGTCAATTCAGACACTGACAAGTACCCTACTCGTCGCCCACCAGCTGTCCCATGAAACCCCCTCTTTTCTACAGAATTATCTTCTCTAACTACCCTACACCGGAAGTCCCTTTCATGAGGAATTCTAGTACACATAGTACATGTGAAATCTGTGAATGGGCCCCCAGACATAGAAAAGCGCAAACACTCTTTGTGTCTAAATGCACCATTCACAACAATTTTTTGACCTTCTGACTCTATGGTTGATGACAAGTGTGGTTCAGGGAACCAATTGTTTCCCACGTGAGGATCTTCCAATAAGGTCAAAATATCATAACTTTTACCAGCATACATACAATTTGGCCCTCTCAAACCCCAACACATATGACTGAAAAAAATAGACTGATCCCATGAAAAGGACTCACCTTCCTCACCACTAGCTGCAGAGTTCTTGAACCACTTGTGCAAGTCCTTCCGGTTGCCTTGCGCCCTTTTGCCAGACGACAAGGATGGTCTGCCCCTCTTGCCCGTAGTCGCTCCCAAACGGTGCGTCATTGCAGCTGCATCGTCCTCCATAGCCTTGCAATGTTTTGTGCCTTGCATATGGTTTTCAAGATTTGCCGAAAGGTTTTTCTTTAGAGGACACAATTGATAAAAATCAAAGCAATATGTACACTTCACCTTCAGCCAAAAGCACTTCACTTGGTTTGAGTCGATGTCCCCCACTATCACAAACGGTGATCTCTCGGAATCTGATTTTGCATTGACTCTCTCCGCAAGTTCAATTCCTTCTTTTACAAGGCGTTTATGATCTTCAACTGTGAGAATTAAAACTTTTCCTCCTTTCGCAGGACCAGATTGTGGATAATCTTTCCACTCAATACCTTTACGACGACAATAATTCTTGGCATGACCAACACTCATTATGTGACTTTTTTTGAAGTTACAAAACAAATTCGTTACTCCAGCCTTTGTATGATCGCCCGAATCTCCACCAAAATATTTTTTACATTCTTCGCACCACAGCTTAACAATCGCCACTCCATTTTGGTCCCATGACTTCAACATCCAAATGTGATCCTCCAATGTGATGTGAGCAAGGTCTTTCCTCAATTTATCCTCAGCCTTTGTGTACCACTCAAGGACGTCTTTGGAAATCACTTTTGAATTGAGAAGGGGAAGTGTTGTTTCTTTACAACTAACCTGAGAGGTAGAGGCAAGATTTTGTAGCAAACCGTCTTCATTTGGAATTCTACTAGATCGCAATCTGGGAACTTGGATACTCCGGTGTCAATTGGATCGAACACTACGGAAGCATCTCCAATACGCCGGCACTTCACCAACCTCTCTCCAACAGCTGAGTCTTGAATCACATACACCTTCGACGGAATAGTGTTCAACCTCTCTAACTTCACTCTGATTCTTGAAGACTCCTCGATGTCCCAAAACTGGAACTGCCAATCCAACACAGTGTTGTTTTGAAGGTAGTCCCGCAAATTGGCATACGTCCAATCCAATTCGACATTGATTGGGCTAACATATTCAGGAGTGTCCCCCTCAATCTCAATTGCAAAAATCTTCGTGGAGGAAGCCATTGTATGCTTGGCAATAACCCTAAACCCTTGCACATAAGGGATTCAACAGCCCTACAACAATCACACCAAAAGAAAAATCACAAAACAATTAGACTCCACACATCCATTACAAAGAATCGAGAGCTAACATTTCATATTCAAAAAAACTAAAAGTGAATCCTCATGTTTTATTTTTTATTTAGCAGTTTTGAGAAGGTCACATGGAGACTATCTTTCGTCCAATTCTATTTATTTATTGACCAACATGTACAATGTACTGCATAGATTCTGGTGATATAAAATATATGAATATATATCAATTGGTCCCATCTAAATTATATCTTTACGAAGAAAAAATTCAAAATATCTTTACAAAGAAAACATTCAAGATACTTCCCTTACGAAGAAAATATTCAAAAGGTCCTTACCACGATAAAGCCCAGATGGAGAGACAAGTACTCTTCTTTTGCCACTACAGTGCCAAATTGCCAAAAGAAATCGACTTACATCCACCAAAAAACTCAACGTTATGAAGTACTACAAAACTCATTGGATTCTTATACAAGCAGTACTTCATTTGGATTCTCTAAGAAGTACAAAGGCCATATTCGTTATATTGAGACTTTTCATAGTCTCATTTTTATGTTCAACTTGAAGATGAACCGTTGTATTTCTTTACTAATATTTTTTTTTAATAGGTAAGAACATCAACTTCTAAAATTTCATTATAGAATCACTATTTGAGCATTATATTTTTTGTTTTCAATTATTAGTTTTTAAATGAATTTTTGAATAACTAGCATTCTGTCTCAAAAGTTTCGAAGCGTCTCAATATAACGAATATGCCCTTTACATCAAAACTGCATGTATAAGCAATTTCTAAATAGTATCCTCTACCTTACAATCACAGTGATTCAATGCAAGTCTCCAACTACTAGTAAAAAAGCTTATTGGAAAAGCACCACAATGACTTACTCAAGTTCTTTCTGTAAGGCTTCAAACAACACCTTTCGACTCTTATTCTCTGCTCCTGGGGTGTTAAGTACTTTTCCAGCTTGCCACAAGAATTGATGTATAATTTTTAATCTCTTCCTGCAATAAGGCATACAAGAAAAAACACACATCAATACAAATTGGCCTCCTCAACGAAAAGAATAGATCTCCTTCCGATCCATTGGCAAACATGTCTGGCCACTAAATTTAACGTCAAAGGCACTTCAACTGGCCACTAAAACCTAAACCCTAAACAAAGATCACACGATTCTAATTCACTTGAATCCAACATTACTAAATGGTTAGAGTGAAAAGAAGTAATATACGCTCCCATTGAAAAGATACAATTAGAAGGTCCACAATTTCGATACTTACTATAACACTGACCCAAAGCAAAAAAATGAACAAAAAGAGAGAATGAATCATAGAGAATTGGAGAAACAAAACCCTAATATCTCGACTAAAACTGCTTTTAGCCCCTAAGAGTCCAAAAGACCAAAAACTAGAAAACCAAAAGTGCCACATATCAAAATTGAGGACTAAGATTAATCAAGGCAATGAAAAACGGTGTTATAATGTAGCTGGTTTAATGAGGCAGAACGCATACGCCAACGGCGCATATCCCAGACTAATTTACCCAAATAAAAAGCTTAGTTAGAGAGCTAATCGTGGGCAGTGTCGTGAGAAGAGAAGATAGGAACTCAGCATCATCCCTGTCCGTCCCTTCAGGTCCATGAGCGATTCCTATTAATGTATTAGTGTGTAATGCATCATCTCCATAGTCAGATTGTCTTCCAAGTAGAAATAAACCCCAACCAGAAAACCTAGCCTACCTATTGTAAGATAGTTTCTAGTATAAACTCTGCCAATTTCAGGTTTTCTAGAACATCTTTGGGGGGTGAGTTCTCTATTACTCACCTCACAACAAACCTTAGGTTCACAGTACTACTTTTTTACTTGAAACTTTGAGGTGCTCTCAAAGCAAACTCATTCATGATTTTCAAATTTTCATGATCGAGTGATTTTCGAAGCAAGAAATAGTGACAAAGATAACTATCAAATAGAAAAGGTCAGATGTACTACCTTTCCTGCTTTGCTATGCATCGCCACAACGTTACTTTCATGAGCTGCCAACCATTCTTCGTGACTTCTACGAATTATCAGACTTTAATAATTTTGTAACCTGTGATAAAAAACAAAAAAACGGTTCACCAACCATTAGTACACAGAAAAGGAGGATTTCTTTGAGAGGGGCCAGTTAGCCAATTCATCAATTTCTAACAGCCCAGAAGGGCCTTGGGCACCATGTCTAGCACAGAAGGATCCAACCTATGATTAGGGTTTTTCAACGATTTCTACTAATTAACTCGTTACTGTTTCTTTTGTAAGTTTCGGGGTTAGCAGGAGCTCCGTAAGCTCCACCGACTGACTCTTCACTACCTCAAACACTCTGGCCAAACAAGAACTGAATTCAAAACCCAACTTCAAACAGAAAAAGTCCGAGAGATGAGACAACCACCTAATCAAAAAACGCCCAAATGCTCAAATGATTGAAAAACGCCCAAACGCCCAAATGCTCAACTTGAACGCAATCGATCCATTGGCTTCAGTTTGTAAAGGACAAGCTAAGTGAGGATCATGTGAGTGAGAGAGTCGTTGTCATTTGCAATCTGCAGAGTGGATGGGTGGGGACTAACAGGGAGTGCTTCTAACCCGAAGCACAGCAAGCGCTCCTAAACCAAAGCAGAGCGAGCAAGCAGAGCAGAGCAAGGGAACGAGCAAGCATAGCAGAGCGAGAGAGCGAGCAGAGCCGAGCGAGCTCAAGAGAAACTGCGGCGGCCGACTAGAGGAGAAACCCTAAACCTATGGAAATGAAAAATTGAGCTCAACGTTACTGAGCTCAACAACTCCTTCCTAAACCCTAAGACTGCCTCTTCTAGCCCGATTTTTTTTTGGGATTACAATATATCAAATTCTTGGTAGAAATTTTAGATTTGTTCATATATTAGTATAATTGAGATTTTGGGAAATGTAAAGTGAATATAAACATGGTTCACTATTTTATTAAGGTTGTAAGCAATTTTTCTATTGATTAAATAGTAGCCTAATTGATTACATAGTGTTAGTAGAGCAATTGTATTCTAATTCTTGAAAGGTTTTAGTGAGCACATTGTGAAGTGATCAACTTTATCAAAAGAAGTACACATAGCATAATATCAATAAGAAGAATAAGTTTAGTTGTCTATTTGAAGTCACGTAAGAGTATCAATAAGAACTTGAAGCTATTCAATTTGTCTATTCATAGTCACGTATAATATGATGCATGAAAAGTCAATACAATGTCATATGATATTGATGGGTGGTTTAAAAAATGTTTCAGTGCAAGGTATGATATCAAAAGCCTCTTTTATTTTGGAAAAATCTAATTAGTTATTGGAAAAATATAATCCCAAATTAATCCAAATTATTTGGATTAATTAACAAAGGATCAAAGATACTTATAGTAACCATTGTCCGCACCCCCGTAAATTAATCCGGGAGTTGCCGCCCCTGGATGACGGTTCTTTTCATCCAAAGACGACTGTTCCAACAATCCATCCACATGTCTACATACATTTTGCCTATTTCACATCTAATGCCACTAATGACAGATAATTTATATTGAACCTATAAATAAATAAAATCTAAACTTAATTTTCTATATGCTACTTTACATCTAAATAAAAAAAAATACCACAAGTTAAACCACACCGTACATTATATATAATTCCAAATTCACATTTAGACAACGCTATTGTATATCTAAAAAAAATGTAAAAATTATGTATTTTGAATAAAATCCACCCTACATTTTCTCGCACGTGGTTTTCTACATTTTCGCCAGTGCCCGCCCCTAGTACGACCCTAAACCGTTTAATTTAATGTTAGGTTTGAATAGCCAATTTCTTAATAATTACATCTGAAAGTGGAGACCTCCACTATTTCAACTTTTATTAAAATTTTATTCAACATGAAAGTGCCGACCCTGCCTTTTATGTATGAACCTATCACAATTATTTTACTAAATTAAAATACTAATACACACATGGAAAATCAACGTTCGTTCCTTCCAAAGTTAGGGTTAAAATCCTTCTTTAATTCTTTTCGCTTTTTTATATTTTTTCTTACAAATGTTTCATAATTTCTCTTATTTTTACAATTTTCATGTTTGCTTCAATAGAGCATCCGCGGCATCATTGCGCAACATCAACCACTCGCAATTGAATACCATTCCTGAAATCCGTGTCTTGGTTTTAGAGCAAAAGTAAATACATAAACCAATAAATTTTGAAGATGCTCCAAATTTTCCATTAAATGGCCTTTGCACCCTTATATCTCCATATTTACAAACAATTAGCTAGCTCAACTTTTTTCTCTTCTTCACAGTTGAATCCTTCAAATGTTGCTTATTTTCAAAAAAATTATTCTAACCTTTTTGCTATTTGTTTTTAAATCATCCTCGCTTATTTGTGCTTTATTTCCCTTCAATGTTATTTTTAATACATTCAATACTACGACCAATTGTCATGAATAATAGAATATGAAAGAGAAGGTTATTTTGATTTGTTTAGCAGGTACTTAAGGGTTAGAACTTGAAAGAATAAAACTATGCTTCAAATACGTTTTAATACACACATAGGGCATATTAAGCAATGGGAAAGGATGAATTTGACACTTTAAAATCTAGGATATTTTGGGTGCCGTAGGGATTGAGACTTTTTTCCCATTTTGGTGACCGATGATCATTCGTTACCACAGCCGCGTGCTTTGGTGGAAACTAGTGACCACCGGTGCCCTCGCCTGACAATCAGTGACCGCTCGTTGTCGTCTCGCACCTTCTGCCACTTCCACTTGGCGGGGGTTTTCACTTTGATTTTTTTCAGCTAGCTCGTGTCCGCCTTTGCGCCGCATTCTTCAGGGACTTCGTGGGAGATTTAGGGTGGCGCATGGCGCATGCCTAGTGGGCTTAGGGTTGCAATGGACGCCGGATTGAGTGCAAGAACGGCTTTGGGTGGGACAGGACGGAAGAGTGTAGGGCGGGCGAAGTCTGCTGCGCTTGAGAGGAGGGAGAAAACAACGATGGAGGCGTGGAGCGACGGAGAGGGTGGCGACGCGGAGGAGGTTTGGAAGGAGGAGGCAACGCCTATAGTACCGCGCAAGAAGGGTAGCAGATGTGAGAAAAAAATTTAGTCTGTAGAGGACATTGATGCTGAGATCGCGCGGTTGAAGGCGCCTCCCCGCACCTTGACGCGAGAGGACTTCCAGCGGGAGTATTCTCTTCCTCACGAGGAGGATAACCTCCATCGGTTTCGCCTGGGGACTGTGCCAGCGGAGGTTTTGAAGAAGTTGTTTGGCGCGCGATATGGAGACTCGGGGCGAGCTGGGTTTTGCTGACTTAATTGCAAAATTCCCGAGGTGCTGGCGCGGGTGAAGTTTCTACATCCCATACTCTATCAGCACGGTCCGGGGGAAATTCCCAACAACGTGAAGGTGAAATTTGCAGAGGGCATCACTTTTGAACACGAGGAAGGACCTGGCTTTGTTGATTGGTGCGCTTTTGGTACTGAGACGAATGAAAGGACTAGGTATAAACAAGACCTCGCAAAGTTGTTGGCGCTACGGAAGACTTTCGAAGGCAAGAAGGCTGTCGCCGTGCGAGGAAAGGAATGGCGGTCTATCAAGTTGGAGCGCGGGGTATCAACTGCAATTGTCTCGAGGGTGCCAATGCAGGGGAAGAACGAGGGTTTAGACCTTGCCATCACGAAATCTTGTCTTGGAGACACAGGAGATTGTGATGGCAACTTTGAGAGTGGAATGGGTTCGGGGGTGTGTTTGCAGGGGGGTGTGAGAGATCACGGTGAGGGCTTAGGCGGATGGAGGAAAAAGATGGTTCTGGAGAGATTGCAAGAGTTAGACGGTTTGATGGGTGTAGTTCACCTTGAATTGAAGGCTTTTGCTGTCAAGAAGGTTTCTGGTTTGGAGAGGGTGGAGGCCGCGAGGGGAAAGTGGAAGCAAACCAGTTGCTTGGTAAATAGTTGTAAACACCAGATAAAACAGAAATTGGTTCGCAGTAAGATGCAAGAGGATGAGGGAGCAAGTTCTGATAGGGAGATGATAAAGATGGAGGGAATTCAGGAGCAATTGGTAGAGGAGGAGACTACCATGAGTATTTTTTTGGAGGAGCTTTAGAAGGCCGAAGTAGAGCTTCAAAGTTTAGAAGCAATTCTAGAAAGGAGGCAAAAACAGTTCCATGACTTGGCCGCAGAGAATTTTCAGCTCAAGTGAGGAAATTCGAATGCCTCTTTCTGGCCGAAACCTATGGTCTATTCTTCTGATTTTCCTACGCCTCCTTTGGAAACTCTTGATGATTGCAATTCTATTGTAATTGGCGTATGTTGTTTATGCGTCTTTCCATTCCCTCAGAATGATATAGTTGTTTCTAGTTGTAGACATCTTTACCACCCATTTTGTGCTTCAGTGGTATTTGTAAATTCCGGCAAGTGTTTAGGTAAGGGATGTGGAGAAGTCCCCCATTCAGAATGGTACAACAGTTTCGGATGGAGAGAGCCGAGTGCAAAGATGCAAGATCGAGCATCAATGCTTGGAGTTGCTGATGAACGCAGCCGAATTCTTCACGCAACGGCAGATCATGCGAAGGCGTTGCTGCCAGCAGATGGTTAGTGCAACCTATTGCAACTTATATTCTCTTTAGTGTGTATGGTTTTGGGTTTGTGTTTGATGCTTGCAAATTCTAGTTCCGGTTCTTCCTTGGAGTCATTCCATTATGCTGAAGTTCCATACATACTTCTATAGTAATTTGTCAAGTTTGATCATGCGTGGGTAATAGTGTCAATCACAAGGGTAACATTTTTATTGTATGCATACTTAGTGATTACATTTACTTTGCATTCTTGTAATTCTTGTACTGTATACTGAAAATATACGTTGTTTAGAATTTAATCTAAATTCTCTAGTACCTACTGTGGTGAGGGTTAGTATCTACTGTGGAGAGGGTTTGTATCTACTATGGAGAGGGTTTGTATCTACTATAGAGAGGGTTAGTCTCTAATGTGGAGAGGGTTACTTTATAAAATTCTGAAGTACTTTGTTCAGATCAACAGTACAACACTTAGGAATAGTGATACGAGTTTTGTACTGACTTAGAACATGGTGACTAGTTATAGTACATTCCCTTCGACGTTGCATACTTGTCTAAGTACTTAGTGTATAATGAGTGTAGTTGGCTTCAGAATTTTAGAATGCCTGTAGTACTCACCCTACACCTTGGTATTAACCAGGTACTACGTTTTTCCTTTGCTTCCTTGTTGAGTACTGCTTGTAGTAGTTAGTGTATAACAACTACATGTGGCTTTAGAATAGTACAGTGCCTCTACTACTCTTTTTAACCAGGTACACATTTGTACTACGTTCTTTGCTTTGGTTACTTATTCAGTACTTGTTGTAGAACATAAAATCTAGGCTTTTGAAAACACATATCCCAGAAGTAGTCAATGTATACGATAGTTATGTTGGGGCACTAAAAAGTACTTCCACTATGTAATTGTTGGTCCTTTTCTGACATTGCGGTTCATTCTTCTAATTTCCATGTTGGTTTCTGTCCTATAGAATTATTGAAATTCTCCTTTCCTGTGCGTGGATTTCCTCCAAGGACCTTCACAAAAGGTGAATTTAGCCAAGCAATTAGTCCAGTGGAGGTTACAGCGCTGGATTCCAAGCGCTTGTCTAAAAGTGCAAAACCAGCACCTTTCACGACCTTGTTGAAGCACTCTTCGACTGGAGCAAAGCGAAAGAGGGAAGAAAAACCCAACTTTGAGTGCTTGGATGTTGAAGGCTCTCGAAAGAAGGAAGGTGCAGAGCCTACGTTGCTCTCTGAAGACGAGTCTTCTAGTGATGACGACCGGGACATGAAAATGCCTAACCTTCCTTCTAGTTTCGGTACAACAAGATCTATTTCTAAAGGTGGGGAAGGTGGTGTGGCAGATAGCAAAGATGAGAAAGAAATCGAAGCAACTCCTTCTGAAGGTGGAGAACATGCTGCGGCAGATAGCGAAGATGAGAGGGAAATCAAAGCAGCACCACCTGAATCGCCTCCTAGGCCCCCCCCCCAAGTCTATGGTCACTGCTTCCAAGAAATTTGTGCTGCCTCGTCCTATCTCAGCGTCAGCATCCACCCTAACACCGCAAGGAGCATCCATGTGGATGGCAAACCAAGGACGTGAAGTAAGTCTGTCACAACAGTCTCAAAAAAGTTCGCCTCTTGAAGCATCTGCCAGTCCGGAAGGAGGACCTCTAGGTACACATCTTTTTCCCTTATGGAGTGTAATTATCAATGTATTGAAGCTGTGTTAGAAAGTGTGTACCTCAGCAGAAGTGACGCCCTCAACATATGTCAATGCAATTTCTGAATTCTGTAGGATTGTGATTCGCATGGCAAGCATGTATGGAATAATTGAATACTTGGAATTCTGCATTAAAACATTAGAATGTTTGTAAATCTGCAGTGGCAAATAGCATCGATGATGAGGCAGTAGCGGTTGAGAACCTACACTCGGTGGATAAGAGCTACTCAAAGATGATTGAGCAAGCCCTTGCAGATGAGGGGGAGCCTGTACCCAAAATGTCTACCCCAACTGACCGGGTGACGAGGGCACGTGCAAAGGAGGATGCCGAGGATTCACCTCCTCCGCAATCTATGAAGAAGAAAGCCAAGAAAGTGAAGCGAAAGGCAAGTGCGACGGCGAAGAAGGGGCGGAAATAGGTTCACTAGAGTTAGTATTTTTTTGTAAATTCCAACAATGTATTGCACCTTGTTTGTGGGGTTCACTTCAACCTTGACCTCATTGCAAGTTTTTTTTTTCTCACATTTGTGGGTGTGTGTGCTGTTGGACATGTGGGATGCTGTTTTGTCTGCAGGCGGACTTTGTAGATTAAGTAGTGGTAAACTAGATGCGGCATGTACATGTTCAGGGTTATACATGTGCGGTACATATTATACAGGTCGTACACTTCAGGACATATTGTACATAATTTGAATACATTTTGGACATCGTTTAGGACATTTTGGACATAGTTGTGGATATATTGTACAAATTTTACATTTTGAATGTTGTTCACATTTTTGACATTGTACCTGGACGTACATATTATCTAAACTAAGTGTATCAACAGGTTATGTTAGCAAGTACTTTTATCAAATTTTGTATTAAATATAAGAAAATACAATTTACCTAGCCTACTGATGGCATCTATTAATCGCCCACCAGTCTCTTAACGCATCCTCGCATATCCTCTTGGATTCAGCTGTTATCTTGTAAACAGGGCTTCCCTTAACTCTGTGGGCTGCAAGAAGCATTGGGAACTTGCAAGCTCTCACTAGATGAGCATCAACATGCGCATCAACTGCCCTATCACAAAACACGTAGGTTTTGTCACCTCTACCAAACTTTTTGTAGTATTTAGCTCGGATTACTTCATCTCTTGCAGCAAAGACACCTCCCCATGGACAACTCAAAGGCTCCTCCAACATGAATTTGGGACGTTGACATTGCAGTATATAATAATCGACCCCATCTTCGTTGTCGCACTCTGCTGGAATCATGAAGTTATCACCAACGCACACCAAGTCTCCTATCTCCACGGACACTTCATCATGAATCCAATTTGCCTCATCGTCCAACATCGCAATTTGCGGGACTAAAGTGCTAGCACTAAAGGGATTTAGGCGTTGAACCTTCCAGTCCTGCACATGAGACGAGTTCTCGCAATCATTCCAATTACCATCAATACAGGGGATACAAAAGCATGACAATTCACAAGTCCTAATAAGGGTAGGGTCAGTCAAAGAAAATCCCATAATAGAATATAGATTGCTAGAGCCAGGTAATGTGCGGCATTTGATACTGCTGTCTTTATGATCAACTTCAAATTCTCCAATGTTCCAAAAGACACGAGAGATCGGGTTAGTCTTAGATTGAGAGTATGTGCTAGCAACACGATTTGAATAATTTTCTTTCAAGTACTCAACAACATGCTCTGCATTTTGGAGCGGTCTGAGGGGGTTCTGAATTTGCTCTGCTCGAAGCGACCTCTTTGCCACTACACCTGCACCATCCCACTCCCCCTTCCCATGAGCTGATTCAAAGTAATTCCATCGCATCAAACATCCTCCAGTGAGCGAAGGGTACCGACCGAAAAAATACATTGCCGTGGCACACTTGAATTACAAACTGCAGCCGTCACTGTAGACCCAATGTTCGTCTATGGAGAGTCCAACATCGACCACCCAATCCCAGTGCAACATTAAGCAATGCTCGACAAACGCCGAATCATGTGCCTTCTCATCCGATATATAGTAATGCGTCTGCTTTATGATTTCAGCACCTTCCTTCCACATCGTGATATGAACAAGAATTGTAAGGCTAGTGCTAAAATAATACATACTTTGGACTTCATTTTGGATAGCAAAAGTGTAGTTTTCCGCATAGTCTATATGGGAAACAAGAACCCCCTCAGGTATATTTTTCATCATCAGTTGACGTTGCTCATCTTGCCATCTCACTCTGAAATTGTGAGTGACAAAGGTAGACACAGTTTTCTTCATGTACGAGAGGAACTCATGGATCGGAGTTTCTTTAAACGCCTCTCTAAGACGCTTCTTTGGTTGCCCAGTCTCTGCATGCACTCCAACTTCGTAGTACTCAAAACACTTCCACTTCAACAAGAATGAGTGAGGATCCAATAATTCTAATGGACAAAACTTAAACAAATGAAATCCACATTCTGAACAATCACCCATGAGACACTCTAACCTATGCCACCTCTCATACTCTCCCTTAGGACAGAGGCAAGCTTCCCACATAGAAGTTATGTGTTTGAAGACACGTTCATGTGCATGGCAACCAATCCCATCCTTTTCGTATGCACATACCACACAGAGACAGTTGCAATTTGTTGAGGTATGAAACCCCCTTAACTTATCCCTGAGAGTAATCAACTTAGCCTTCATCATGTTTATCTCCACATGTTATATGCAGCAACATGTATTCGTCTCTTTCAATTTCTTCACCCACCATGGCTTCAACCTCTCAAATGCCCTCTGTCGAATACTGCATTCAGGGTACGCTTCCATAAAACGTAGAAAGAACGATGTCTGTAGAAGAAACGGAGGCAAGTACAATACGTTAAATTTCAGTAGATAATTAGTATACAAGATATTCAACGTAAATATACGGTACAAAGTGTCCATAAGTAATGTATTCTAGTACAAATGAGGATCAGTGTCTGTAGTTGATGTACTCTACCTGCTACGCGGTAGAAGAGTAGTACAATTACTATACCACTTGAGTACATAATTAGGATACCAGATATACAAAGTGTACTTGAGTAAGGCACTGTAGTCTAAACCAGCTAGTGTCTAGTTTATCAACGTATTGGTGGCCGGCGGTTCAGGTGTCAAGGTTATGAGCAATCATTTACGAAAACACTTGGGACTACCCCCTCCAAAAACCACCAAGTTCATACTCCGTATTGCTAACGACAACCCAGTGACCCCTTTGGGAATACTGGCCACGGTAGCCATTACCACACATGGAGTGTCTACGCCCTCCACTTTTTTTATCATTGACATGCCTGACAGTTGTAATTTTCCAGTGATACTTGGACGACCATGGCTCCGAGACATGAACGCTATATAGAATTGGTCACGTAATCAGATTCGCATACACCGCCAAGGAAAAACCGTGGTAATCCTAGTTGACGGATGCATAACATGTGCTAAAGACAATCAAATTTGCCACACGGTAGGGACCAATTGGGTGAAGGGCCTTTCCCAAGAACATGAAGCTCTGGTTTTCCATGCCAACTCAGAATTCATACCTTTGGCGGAAATTCACTCGGCCAGTCTGGTTCCAGAGAAAATAGACCTTCCACCACGATTCTCCAAGGAAGTCCGCAAATTCGTTATTGTCAACACCACTCTAGTATCACTTGCTCTTCAAAAAGAAGAGGTGAATGGTTGGATCCATGGCGCCAAGGATAGAGTGGAATTGGTGAATCTTGGGACGATAGAGGATCCCAAGTACATCAAGATTAACGCGGATGCTCCCAATATCATTAAACAAGCTGCTATAGCCTTGTTCCATGAATACCATGACATCTTTGCATGGAGTCACGAGGACCTCAAAGGTATAACACGGACCTTGGCTGAACACACCATTGACCTTGTACCAAATGCCACCCCTGTGCAACAAAGGCGCTACAGAATGAATCCAAATTATGCGACAAGGGTCAAGGCAGAATTGGACAAACTATTGGAGACCAAATTCATATCACCGGTGGACTCGGCTTCTTGGTTGTCCCTGATGGTGATCATTGCCAAAAAGAATGGAGCACTACGTATTTGTGTTGATTTTTGCAAACTAAACGCGGCCACCAAGAAGGACCATTATCCATTGCCATACATGGAAGAAATCATAGACAAAGTCGCCGGCCATGAGATGTATTCATTCCTAGATTTTTACTCTGGATACTACCAAGTAGCCATGGCAGAACAAGACAAAAACAAAACAGATTTTTCAACAAAGTAGAAACCATACCAGTTTGAGAGAATGCCATTTGGAGCCAAAAACGCACCCATGACGTTCCAACGAGTGATGGAGTTAATTTCCCGTCCATACTTGAAACAGTTCTTCCAAATTTATTTGGATGACGGAACTGTGTATGGACAGATGAAGGACCACATAACTCAGCTGAGACAAATATTCCATGCCTGCCGAGCCAACGCTGTCTGCTTCAATGCCGATAAGTGCATGTTTCTCTTCTTTGCAGGGGTCATCCTTGGATATATAGTTTGCAAATATGGCAAGCTCCCTGACCCAGCATAAATCAAGGACATCTTGGATATCACGCCTCCATAGGACCAGAAGGGTGTACAACGCCTCCTTGGTCTATCCCATTTCAAGAGGATTTACATCGAAAAACTTGCACATATCACCCCGTTGAATGATGTTAAGTACACCTACTCCCAAGACTGGACGCCCGCGGCCCAAGATGCCTTGGACAAAATCAAAGTAGCATACTCCAATGCTCCCATACTCATTGCCCCTGATTGGTCTAATCCATTCCATGTACACACAGATGCCTTGAATATCGCCGTGGATGTCATGTTGGCCCAGAATGTCAATGGCAAACATGATTAACCCGTGGCATACGCGAGCTGTCTATTAAATCAAGCAGAACGGAACTACTCTACGACAGAAAGGGAGGCCCTGGCAATGATCTACGTTGTTAAAAAATTCCGCCATTACCTATTGTGAAATAAGTTTCACTTCATGGTTGATCATCATAGTCTTTCATAATTAGTGAACCAACCGTTAGTCACTGGAAGAGTAGCTATGTAGATTATGATATTTTTAGAATACGACTTTGAGGTAGTATACATTCCAGGTAAGCGGCACGTAGTTGTTGATTACTTGTCCAGGGACACCAATACCACCGAGGAAGGCATTGATGACTCATTCAATGAGCCATACATCCAAGCTGCTGCCGTGGATCTCTAAGAAGTCAAAGATTGGACGACTGATATCATCCGTTACTTAACGGAAGGTTACATTCCTGCTGACCTCACAGGCACCAGAAAGATTAGCTTTGTACGCACTACCTTGCCATATACTATCGTCCATGGACAGCTTTACCGCCGCTGCCCTGACCTAGAAACCCGACTATATGTACCTACCACGGAACAGCGAGGGATCATAACCCACGTCTATGACGGCCGAGCAAAAGGACACCAAGGCCGGGACACCACGATAAAAAAGATTTTGTCCGCAAAATACTAGTGGCCTACACTCCACAAAGACGTCTATGCCTACATCAAGAACTGCCATGCTTGCCAAGTGTCTACCACAAATTTTCAGTACCAAGGCAAAGTTCTTCTAAACTCAACGCCTCCGTTAGGACCGTTTTAATGTTGGGGACTAGAGTTTGTGGGTCCCATACGACCTGCAACTGGCCAAGGTTATTATTATATCTTGGTCGCCAAGGATTATACTACCAAGTGGGTGGAAGCCAAACCGCTCCACAACAACACCGCAGTAGTCACGGCGACATTCATATACAACAACATCATCACACGCTTTGGGTGTCCGTTGGAGATCGTCTCGGATCAAGGTACTCACTTTGTTATCTCAGTGATTGAGGATCTCATGGAAAAGCACATCATCAAGCATAGAACTAGCACAGTTCTCTATCCACAGGGAAAGGGCCAAGCGGAGTCAACAAACAAAACACTGATCAATATGTTGAGACGATTCATCCATGCCAACCAAGCTGACTGGGATGATTTTCTCCCGGCCGCCTTATGGGCACACCGTGTTGCTACCAAGACAGCCACGCAACTCAGCCCATTTGAAATGGTTTATCGAACCCAACCCCTGTTACCCATGGAGTACATTGTTCCTACGTTCTTATCCATGCAACCAAGAGATTATATGCTGCACAGAGTATTAGCAGCTCGCATCCAAGACATCCATCATCTCGAAGAAGTCCAAGCATTGGCTATGACAAATATTACGGACAAACAAAAACTCAGCGCTAAATACTTCCAAGATTCCCAGCCAGTGCGAACATTCCAAATTGGCGACCAAGTTCTTATGTATCCAAAAGATCCAAAGATCAAGAAAACCAAGTTTGAATCTATCTGGCATGGGCCATATCGGGTCCAATTAGTTCTACCAAAAAATATTGTGCTCTTAGTAAACCATGACATCTATGACAAACAAGCGACAATTGTCAAATTAGGCAAACTCAAGCATTACCATGCTACATCCTCGGACATATCTCCTACCATGAGTCTAGGATAGTTACATGAAACCTTGGCAGCCGAGGAAAAAATCACAGCACAGCCAGCAGACTCCGAGGACTCCAAGGACACCATTGACAACCAGGGAAACTCCAAGGACTCTGAGGACACCATGGACAACCAGGAGGCCATAGGGACAGTCCTTCCTCAAGTACACGTAAGCCACCTCCAAGTAGTCCTAGACTACCCAAACCAAGTGTACGAGCCTAATCAGCAGGGAGGTCATGGAAATCATTGGACAATTAACAACAATAATTTGAACTTCCAAGTAATCCTAAGCAAGCCTTGCCACATACATGGACATCATGGACATGAGGCAGTCGACATCATTGATCTAATCAGCTTCCAAGCAGCCCTTGATCACCCAAGCCACATACATCCTAGTATGTGCCATGGACACCATGAATGCCATTATAATTGGGCAGTCAACATCTATGATAAGCCCCGCATCAATAGGATAGCGCCGCCCCATTCCACGCAAGGCTTTCAAAAGCCTATATCAGCTGCCAAAACCATCCCCTGGCTCTCATGTCATCCTACGCCACTACCACAACTTCAAGTTCAGAACTTATATTCACAGCTTTCACCTCCCTCAGCCACTTGCGCATTTTTCTCTTCTATCTCTCTCCTTCCATTTCATTCCAAGTTTCCAAGCTCTCTTCTAGGCGTCCCCCTTCTCAGTTATCTTCGCTTCTCTTTTGCTACACTTTGCCTTCCTCTTTCCAATATCCTCGCAAATCCTAGACGCGATGGATGCCAACAACGAGCGCAAGACAATCTTCATTCCGCGCATGGTACAGGAATGGAAGCGAAAAACCGATGGCGCCTGGCTGACCTGCACCAATCTTATCAGGTATTGGACGCGTTTGACGGAGACTGTGGACATCGCACGCTGCGAGCAATTCTTAAAGTCCATGGCAGATCGCATCAAAGACGAGGAATATCCCTCGGGTGTTGTGGATGGCTTGCTGGTGCAATATTCACAGCAATACCTGCACTAATTTTTTGGGTGGGATGGCACGGGAGTCACGGAGTGGAATGCCCAATGCGCCACCCCAAAACCCAATGTCGAAGAGGCGGTTAAAGATCTACTGCCAAAGCCGGACGGCACGTACGATATCTACACTCTTGGAGCTATCATGAAAGAACCATAGTTTGCTAGAATGTAGGGTACTCTGAGTTTGATCTTTTTCAAGAATGACTGTAATAGTGTTCAGCCGGAGCACCTCAGTATTTTCTTGTTGGCCAATCAAGGGGAGAAGATCAACTCGGGTGTTCTCCTAGCTGATCAATTCCGTGTCCAGTTGCGTGGACACCGTAGGAGGCGGGATTATCAGAGCCCTATTGGGCCATTTCTTAAGCAATACATTGTGCAATTCCTTGCCTTCTATAACCAGTACAACCAGCCACCTCGTATGGGCACATTCTTGGATGTTTAGAGGGACCTGGCAACCGCAACAGTAGCACCACAAGACCTCGCCGCCTCAAGACCAAATAAGAGGCTGCGCGTGAGGGACAATGCCACGCATTCGGGAGAGGAAACTATCAAGACTGGGGACCTCAGGCCGCCCAATTTCCTGAGAAGAGCGTTGCGATGGTCGCGTGTGTGGAGCAAATGCTCCAATTCGTGCACTCGGACGAGGAGGATCGCATGACGCTCAGGACGCAGCAGCAGGAGGTAGAAGAACGCACCAAACGCAAGGCAGCCTAGGCAGTCCAAGCCGCCCAAGCACGCTCCAAATTTTTTTTGGACGCTGCTCGTAAAGAATTCCACCACCAGTTGAGCGTGGCGAATCAGACCATCGCCAACTTCAGGAACCAAATCACGAACTTGGAATTGGAGCTGTCCAGGATGCAGGAGCAAGTGGACGCGATAGCCTTGGCAATTCAGAGAGCTCAAGGATTGGAGCAGCAGAATGCTGAAGTCCTGGCGAGGTGCAGAACCCTAAATGAGGCGCTCGCTCAAGGCACCAGCTCTCAATCCACAGCGCTGAGGGATACCGAGGAGCTCGCCTGCCTACAGCAGCTGCAAGTAGAAGTCGAGAACGCCAGGCAGAATTGGGAGGCCAACAAGGTAAATATGCTGCCAAAATCATGGCCACCAACACATACAGAATTCTCTGGGCGAATCCGCCAACTACGGCAACTCCGCCCCAAGAATTTTCGGAGACATGCGTGGACGATGCACTTGTGGATCTGGACTTGGAGCAATCCGAGCCCAACAAGGACGACATGGATATGGACTTTATGGACATGGACGCCAAGTCTAAGGCAGCAGTCAACCAGGATCACAGCATGCCTCCTAGTGATCTACCACAAGCAATTCAGCCAGCCCAAGCACCCCAAGACAAGGTAATCCCTCTTACCTTACTCCTTGTCTTCCAAGAGCAGGGTGATTTGTCGGAACGAGTCCACATACCGGACGCTCCCACGGACGTGGACGAGACGCCACACCCGTCGCCACTGTCGTAGCACGTGATACCGGATACTCCCTTAGAGCGCACTTTTTCGTATTAAGAACGCTCTTAGAGGTGATTTCCGGGTTATCGTTCCGCGGAGACTCTGTGAAGTGGGAGGATTCCGGAGATTAGTCCGGGCTGGTGATTTCTCTCCTTATATCACCAACTAACTTCCTCCTTCCGTACTCAACCGAATCTTCTACTACTGATTGATCCGGTTGTGGCTAGATCCGGTTCCCTTCCGGATTGGGAGTTCATCCAACCCTACTTTGCCCGATCTATCCTCATAACTTAGCCCGGTTTGTTTTAGCCTCTTTTTTCCCTTAGAGGGTTCTCCATTTGCATTTAGTGGTGCTGGATTTAAAGACACATCCTTCCATACTGTTTTCAGTGATGGGAACTTCACTACTTTCCGGTTACACTATCTCAACTCCCTGATCCGGGTACTTTCCTTATTGCACTTCATCTGCAGATTTCTCCCAAACCCACAGCCGGTGACACAAGCGCAACCCGGTTTCCCTCTTCTCCCAAAATACTACAATGACATGCTAACCGAGGTGGATAATATCCGAGGTGTCCGGAATCGGTCGGGTTCCTAAAGCTCTATTTTACTCTGGCTATTCCGTACCCTTCTATTACACGATCTATCCCGGTGCTGGCACCTCGACCGGACTACCCGTCCAGGAGTTTTGATAGGACCGGAGTACCCCCTCCTATCCAATCAGCCACTAAACCGGATTATCCCTTGCAACTGGGCACGGAAAACCCCACATTCAAACAACCTCTAACTCCCCTGAATCCTCTATCCGAGCTCTTAACTCAATCTACGCCAGAACTTGGTTAGTCCTTCCGGTTACCAAGGGACTAATTCGACCAGTGTCTGAAGCCACAACACACACACACACATACATACCGCTTGTAGAAGAAGTGCGCCTATGATCATTTACAAGGGAACAGTGGTACACAAAAAGACTCAAGGAATGAAGAACATTCCTTGATAAGAAGCAAACCCCAAACGCCCAGATCCGAGAAATTCTCAGATCCTAAAAACCCGGGATCTGGAAATCCAGGGAGCTCTCTCCACGGTTCAGTTCCTATCCTAATCTGCCACTAACATTGGAATCCTAAAATGCCTACTCACAAAAAGATCTAACCTACTTACTCAAAAGCTTTCCTACAAAGCCGGATCCAGCATATCGGGATCCTAACTACCGAGCGGATCATCCGAGCCGCTACTCCCCAACTTCTTCCTCTCCTTCTTCTTCTTGCTGCTCTCCTTTTTGCTGCGCCTGATCTCCTGCCTCTGGCGCCTGATCCGGAACACCCGGTTCGCTCACTTGCTCACCGCGTTCCCCCTGTTGTTCGCCTTCCGGTTCGCCCCTTTGCGCACCATCCCGTTCACCGTCCGGGTTACCTCCTAGCCCACCCTCTGGTCCTTCTTCCTCTCCTTGTTGAACACTGGTCTCCACCATCTCCTCTTCCGGGTTCAGAAAGTCAGACAAACTCGCTTCTCCTTGATCTGTTGCCTGAACCGGCTCCACTTCCTCCACGGGCCGGGAAGTCTGTCCCGGGGTGGAGCTTCCTGCTCCCAGCAACCGGTCTAAATCTCCCGCCTGAGGTGCGTCCCTTGACAGCTGGAAGGTCTCCTGCAACTCGCTCCTGGACAGAACAACTCCCTCAATCCCCGGTTTTCGGTTTCCCCCACTTCCGGTTTGGGTACGGGTGGGCACCTCAAAATTACCTATTCTGCCAACGCCCGGAACCCCACCAGTGCCTCCTGCACTTGGGCAGCGTACTCCTTCAGTATGTTCTTCATCCGTGCTGCCTCTTCCACTCCCGGTTTGGTTATCCTCTCATCATACCTTCTTGCCTTGGTGTCTCGGGGGGAGCACTCCCTTGTATATTTTGCATACACGTGCGATAATGACCTATTTATTTGGGGGGTTATTTACCTTGCAAAAAATATTATAAGCTGATGGTTTTTTACATGTAAAAAGCCTGAGAATATTATATGTGATGGTATTTTACATGTAAACATGTTTCACTTTTTAAAAATCCCCTATTTTACATGTACATTTTTTACAAAATTTGTCTACAATAATTATATTGGACCCTATTTTTTATCGCATGTTGTTTCTAAAATTTTCGCCAGTGAACACCCCGAGCTTGGTGTGTACTTCCCCATCCGGTTGGAACAACCGAATCACTTTCTTGTGGCAGTTCCGATCGTGCTGCTCCATCTTCCGGATGTGCTGCTCCATCTTCCAGATGTGCTTCTTCATCCGGTCCAGCTCGTTCTTCTACTCGAGCATGAGCATGGTCGCCTTGGCCGACTCTTTGCGAGTCCGGTCCACCTCCTTCCGGAGCTTCTTGACCATCTCCGAGTACACCTCTACATCCTTGCTTTTGAGGACGTTCCCCAGTCCCCTCATTGCTGTGTAGAGTGGAGTATACCTTTCCTCTACTTTTAGGGCCACCCGGATTGGAAAGAGTATGATATCCTTTGCTGCGAGGATCGAGGTCTCCTTCTGTGCCTCCCCAATTAGTCCTGCTTTCCGGGCTGGTTCCGCTCTCTGGGCTAACACTTGTTCTCGGTTTTCCTCTTCCTCGGATTCATCCTCCTCTGAATCCACCTCAGAATCCTTCTCTTCCGGTTCCGACTTCTTCTTCCTCTTTGCCTTCTCCTTTACATTCTTCCTGCAGTTGCTCGGACTTGTTTCATCAGTGGGACGGACTCCTCGGCTCTTCAGTGGGGTCGTCTTCATCCGGTTGTGGTTCTTCTTCCGGGGCGGGGTAATCTCCTAGATTTCCAAGTCCTCTCCCTATCCATCACTCGAGATGACCCGCTTCTTCTTCTGTTGGTACTGTACCCGGGTGTGCGCTCGAGAGGGGCCACCCTCATCCTCTTGCGCACTCCTGCCGGATTTTCTCTCTTCTTCTGCCTCTCCTCTGGCAGCGGCCTTGCACCTCCCGGTTGGCCTCCTTCCGGGTCTTCTCTCCTCTTCTGGCGCTCCTCAGGCTCGGTCTTGGCGCCACGCGGTTCTTCTCGTACCGGGTCCTCCCTTCTCTTCCGGCGTTCCTCCGGTTGAGTTCCTCTGGCCGGTTGGGACGCCTCCGGTCTCTCCGCTTCGCTCCAGTCGCCCTGTGCGCCCTCGTCATCTTCTTCCTCTTCACTTACTTCCTTCTCCGGTTTCCTCCTCCTTTCGGGTTCAATTTTTGGCCATCCCCCGGATGTAACTGTTCCGGAAGGTTGGTGCCACTGGTGCTCCGACTAACTCCGCCAACATCCCTACGTCCTGGATGTCCCACATCCGGTAGAGAAGCCCATCGCACTTCATGGTCTTGAGGTCCTTGCGCAGCATTTCAAAATCGCCCTTGTGCTGCGGCACAACCGGAACCACCTTCTTCTCCGCGATTTTGAGCCCTTCAGAACTCTCTCCTCTCTCGCCATTTCTACAGACTCCGGACACGCTCTTTTTCTCCTTCGCAAAATACGCCTAAGTTTGTGGCGCTCTCTCTTCTCTAACTCCGGTCGCCCACTATCAACCCTAATGCTATCCCAAAACTCAAAACTCTGTTGGCGAGGAGGACAGGAAGCGCTTGGAGAAAATGAACAATGAATCTCCCAGTTTAGGGCGGCCCATTTTAAGACCCGGATCGTGATTTGGGTCTGTCAGAGACTCGTCCCCTTCTATCCGGTCGCCCATTCGGTTTCCTACCGGAATCCTACAGAATTTGCCGCCATTCTGATTCTGTAATAATCACTCAAGCACGCGCGAGAGCACCTCTTTCTCCAAATAAATAAAAAGGCCATCATGGCCACTACTTCTTCTATTTATGGCGGTTGGGGCTATCCCTTACTGCCCTAAAAACCCAAACTGCCCGCTTTTAATCAAAACTAGGTGCACAACCACGTCTACCGACAGCCGTCCCACTTTGACCAGCTCCGTTGTGTTAACCGAATATTCATTGGATATTCCCTTAGGCTAAGAGTAGGTTCATCTATACCCGGCAGGAATAGACTCGGCAGGCGATACCCGATAGTACCGGCAGGTATTGACTGGTCGACCCGACTATTCTGGTCGACCAGTTTGACACACTGTCAGACCAGTCTCCTATATGTACTTTCCCTCTCTTTGAGAGAGGTGTTGCTATACATTTTGTACATCTTTAGTAGCAGCCTCAGTTGTACTTCATTCTTGTTGTAAACCTTCGTGTGTGCACTAGTATGTTAGACTACTGTTGTAGTTGTATCATTTCCTGCTCTTGTATCGTTCTTTGTGTTTGCATCTTGGTTAGTTGCAGTAGTCTATTAGTTGCATTAGTCTTGGTTAGTTGCAGTAGTCTATGAGCCGACTTACTAGCATACTAGTGCTTTTTCCTAGTCGACAGTATCTTCTCCCTCGTTAGAAACCTCTTACAACTCCTCTCAATCTCTATCAACTAGTCTAGAGAGGAGTAGAATTGTGAGGAATAGTCTCATTCATTTAAGGTCGGTTCCTAGACAACCCCCTTAACATTTGGCAACTATGCAAAGTTCAGCTCAGAATCCAGTCTTTCTGTTGGGCTAGTCAGGAGTCAATCCTATCGCCTATCGCTAGGCGCTATACGTCCCTAGGAAAGAGCAGCCATCTACATCCTACACGAACATCATAGTCTTGAGAAAAATCTTGAGCCCGAGTAGCCGTAACGAGCCTCGGAGATCATTCTATGTGACAGTCGGCCAGGGTAGTCAACAGTCGATAATGGTGCTGACCAGGAATCTGTAAGAGCAGTCTGTGAAAATGGCATACGGTGCCGAAGAGCAACTGACTAGACTTGCACAACAGACTCGCCGAGCATATCTCAGAGCCCGACCTACCTAGCAGATCCAGATCGAAATCTCAGATCTAGATCTAGATCTAGATTGGATAACTGCCGCGTCACCAGTATGGAACGATCGCATACACGAGCTACCGGTTCTCCCTTACAAATAGAGGTAATTGCCGACCAGCTCTCTAACCCCCGTTTCTACAGAGAGCGGCGAAACTTGCAGTCAGAGACTATCCCACCGACAGTAGTACATGATACTACCACGGGAATGGATCATTGACTGACAAACGAGACTCGGCGGCAAGTCGCAGCATCAACCTCTACCGACCCTTCCTTACAACACTACATGGAGTTCACACAAGAAATGATGGATACCCCGGAAGGTACCATGTTTCACAAAACTTCTGTACCAATGAGACAAGGCATCCCAACTCTCCCGACCAAACCCCTAGCTATACTACCGTCCATGTATGCCACAGCTCATAAGTTTACCCGCCCAACTCTGGCGTTCTAGACGATGTCCAACCCGTCTTCTCCACGAAGGGTTCCAGACGACCCACTCGACTTAACGGAACAACCTTCCAGTGCGTATCAACGACTAGTAAGGTACACTACTGACCCTCCCATCAATTTGCATCAACAACAGATAGAGATAAATCAACTACGTCGTAGTAGGGACGAATTAGACTCCCGCCTTGCCGGTCTCTTATCAATCCAAAACCCGGCGTCTAAGCAACTCCACTCGGAATCTGAACCAGGTCGACCGGACCACTTGACTACATTTCACTAGGAACCGAATTCTCCTAGTCAAATAAATAGTCGACCACGGACACCTAGAACCAAAAACCTGTATCCGGCTGGCCCAGACGACTTCGAGACTGACCTAGTTGATAGGATTAGACAGATCTATCAATCTAACCAACGAGTCGACCAGGTTTTAACTCGACCCAGTCTCCTGAATATTCTCACTCATACTCATGAGCTGAATATTCTAAACCTAGATCACTCGAGGGTAGCTCAAACCACCACTCCCAAACTGTCGACCCCTCGAACTAGCCTACCACCTAGTTACCAAAACCAACCCGCTATAGACATTCCTATGATTCAGCCTATCAACCAACCATCATTTTCACAAACCTATACCAAGCCTCTACCACCAAATCCTTCCAGTTGACCGATAGCTCCTCAACCATCAGTCCTACCGACCGTCAACCAGTACCAACCCACCATACCTATGTGTGCATCTTGTGGTTCATATGGTCACCTTCTAGAACAGTGTGCACTATACAACCCTTGGTCGATGGAATATACGGTACCTGCAGTCCAGACTCAGTAGCAGCCTTCCTACCCAGCAGCTACACTCCCGACTCGGATGACTACTCGGAAACCTGTAGCTATGCCCATCTACAAGGAAGGTAAGTGTGCCATTACTTATGTCCATCGATTTCTCAATGCCCATTCTTTGAATGGTGAAACTGATTCGGCTATTACTATAGCGTTAATTGGAAACTTGTTAGTCGATGCGGCAAACTATAATTGGTTCTGGACTCAACGAATGTCCTACCCACACCAAGACTTACATGGCATGCTCGATGCCTTCAAACACCGCTACTAGGATATCGACAATGACGACCAGGCTTAACTTCGTTTCCGCAGTATGAAAAGGGATGCCAAAGAGTCGGTTGACGATTACTAGGAGTGGATGATGAAACTCGCCAGCCAGTTTGAGGTCCTATCGGCTGATAATTTCCTACCAGGAAATTTTCGCGCTGGTTTGTTGAAGTATCTGTAGTAGCCTCAGTCGGACTACCCAGATCGACACTAGCCTAGGCCAAAAAATCGGCCAAGCTAGCAGAAAGCGGACTCTCCAAGGAATCCGACTCGACCTCTACCAGCGAGAGAGCTGAGACTACCAAACGAGCATTTTGCAATTGATCCAAAAAGCCAGTCCATCTCAAACGCGATTGCTGGCTCAATCCAGAGAGCGAGATTGGCAAAAGGCGTGCAGGGGCCAATACGACAATCCCGGTAGCAGTAGCCACACCAGTGTTGACTACATCCGAATCAAGGGATCGACCGCCCCGGGATGGCACACCACAACTTTGCAAGACCCTAGACCACCCGACACACATGTGCCCCATGCTGAAGGATCCAAAGGTAGTCAAATTCCTTAATCAGTAGATGGAAAACAAGCCCAACATGTCGTCAGTAGTCATTGAAGAACTACCGAACACTACAGTTGGTGTCCTGACGGTCACAGCAATTACCAGAAGCCAGTCGACCCCCGAGCAGTGCACTCCTGAGGAAACCACGGAGATGACCGTCTGGACTACCCAGGAAATATTACGTGATCAAATGATGTAGGAAGTTCGTCAATTCCAAGCCAAGTTGGAAACAACAACTTCCACTAAAGACCCAAAGTCGACTGAGGACTCGCCCTCACTCGACTGGGAGGCGGTTGCATTACTGCAACAAACAATCACCCCTCGAGATTATCCAGCCCAACCAACTATGGCCTCTGTCAAACAGGGCAGCATCACATTTGGCACCGTCTAGCAGCAGATCCTCGATCAACTGCAAGACTGCAAATTATAGGTGTCCATCCGCGACTAACTCAAGTTATCACCGACCCTCACCACACTTGTTCGGGATCAACTGACTCATCTAGACCTAGGGTCGACTCCAGAGTCACTCTACCTGACTACGGAGGAGGTGACGATCGCCGCTGCAGTAGTCATCGACAAGCACATGCCGGTAATCACGGTCTCAGTCGGCAAAAACATGGTAGACAACGTTCTGATCGATGGCAATTCCGGAGTCAATGTGATCACTGAAGACGAACGCCGACGCCTAGGACTATCCAAGCCCTCGCCTGCACCATTCAACCTCAAGACGGCCAACGGCACCATAGCACGGCCCAAAGGATTGATAAGGGATGTCAAAATTCATATTCATGGCATCCCCTACATAGTCACTCTTATAATAATTGATTGCTCGACAGTCAAGTCAGACTACCGATTGTTAGTAAGTCGACCCTGGCTTCGACACGCCAAAGTCATACACGATTGGGGCAACAACAAGGTGCAGATTATGGGCAACGGCACTGTCAAGACCGTCAAGATCAATCGACAATAAGGATACGAGGCGGTTAAACCACATGCAAAGGCATCACCGATGAGGAGGAGGAAATCTTAATGCCCTCCGAAACGACCCTCCATACAGTGGCCACAATCGACTGGAACCTCCTAGCTACGGAGTCGACAGTGGACCAGACTAGGACTAAATCGACTACGACGGCTAGTACGACTATACAGCATGGTATTCAGCATACACCGGGAATAATGTTGGTAGACGAGACACCAAAACAAGACAAGCTGAGATTCATGGACATTGCCCATTGGAATCACAATGAAGACGATCGACTCGACCATATCAACGTCGGTACACCTACCGACCCCAAGATGTTGGCGCTGAACGCGAATCTAAGCCCTAGTTCAGAGCCAGTGCCGAATCCCTTTTCAAGGAGTTCATAGATATCTTTGCCTTCTCTGCGAGGCATATCGAAACACATAGCAACTCATAGGATTGAGCTCGACCCAACCATCTCGCCTAGTCACCAGGCACGCTACCGAATGAACCCGAACTATGCACAAGCCGTGAAGGACGACTTGGAACGGCTTTTAAAGGCAAGGTTCATAGCGCCAATCGACCAGGCTACATGGCTATTATAAATAGTCGCGGTCCCCAAAAAGAATGGGAAACTCCGGATATGTGTGGATTTCTGTCGACTTAATGCGGCAACCAAGAAAGACCCGTACCCCCTCCCATTCACGGACGAGGTACTGGACGCAGTCGTAGGCTATAAAACCTATTCCTTCATCGTCTCTTTCTCAGGCTACCACCAGGTACCGATCGACCCGACCGACCGCCCCAAAACAGCTTTCATCACCAAGTCGGGCGCGTATGTATGGGTCGTTATGCCGTTCGGATCTGCACCAATCCTGATCGGAATCGACTGGTCCCTCAACTTCCACATACAAACAGACGCATTAGACCCGACCGGCAACATTGACCAACCGATAGCCTACGCTTCCCGACTACTCAACAAAGCAGAGAAGAACTATACAACAATCGAGAAGGAATCCCTCGCAATGGTGTACGCCATCAACAAATTCGGTCATTACCTCCTCGGTAATAAGTTTGTCTTCTACGTCGACCACCTCGCACTCTAGTACTTGATTAATAAACCAGAGGTATTGGGTCGACTGGCACGCTGGCTACTACTTTTTCTTGAATTCGATTTTATTGTGGTTTATAAACCAGGAAAAACGCATGGAGTAGCCAACACATTATCAAGATATAAAGGGGCCGAGCCAGCAATAGGCATACCCGACCAGGCAGTCAACGCGCAGCTATTTTCCACTGAACCCAACTCGCTACACCCAATAGTCGACTACTTGACTACCGGGACCTTTCCAGCCCACTTGACGAAGGAGGCTCGCAAGCGAATAGCTCACAAAGCCATCCCATACTAGGTACTCGACGGCCAACTTTACCGACTCGGCAAGGACCACCAACTCCGACAAGTCCTGACCGGCAGTCAGCCTACAACATTCCTCCAAGAATTACACAAGGGCAACGCTGGAGGTCATTTTTTTCATTACATCATTGTAAGAAAAATACTCGACGCACGCTACTCCTGACCGACTCTACACCAAGACACTGTGCGTTACTGCCAGTCGTGTCATGAATGCCAGATGACAGGCAGACTACCCAAGACAGTCTCCTCCAAGCTCATCACTCAACTACCCGCTGACCTTTTATGAAATGGAGACTCGACTTCATAGGCCCAGTCAAGAAGACCCGACATACAGCCTGTCGATACATTTTGGTGGCTATCGACTATGCCACCAAATGGATTGAGGCTAGAGCTCTTCAAGGAAACACCGCCAGGGAAACCACACAGTTCCTGTACGAGGCAATCTTTACTCAGTTTGGATGGCCTCTCCACCTAGTAAGCGACCAAGGTGCCCATTTCATCAATAGCATGGTCCACACTCTCACCGAGCATTTTTTACTCCGACACACGACTTCAACGACATACTACCCGCAAGGCAACGACCAAGCAGAGTCGACCAACAAGGTCATAGTCCGAATGCTCCAGAAGCTAGTCAACGAGAATCGGACCGACTAGGACTTACAGCTCCACACGGTCCTCTTCGCTTACCGGACGGCATACAAGGTTGTCACGGGTCAGATGCCATTCCAATTGGTATATGGTCTGACACCATTGATGCCAACCGAATACATCATTCCGACCCCACGATCGACATGGACTACCGACTTCGCTTCCAAGCGTGTACTAGCAGCCCGTGTCTCTGACCTCGAGAAATCAGACAAGACCCGACTGACAGCAGCCACCCACCATGGCGTGAAAGAGTGGAATCAAGCACAATGGGCCCGGACCCAAGGCCAGTCGACTCTATACAACGTAGGCGACTACGTCGTGTGGCACCCGAAAGGTACAAATGTCCATGCCGGTAAACTTCGTAGCAAATGGTTCAGCTCGTATCGCGTCCAGTATGCCCTCCCTAACAACAGTGTCCTCCTAGTCAGCCTTCAATACTTTGACCCCGACCCAGTAGTAGTCAACGTCAACAAACTCAAACCCTACTGAGTTCTAGTCGATAAAACTCCTACCGACTTGTCTAGCCCACTCACTAGCAAATCAGAGATAAGGTCCACACTAGAACAAAACGAGGATGAGCCAAGCCAACAACAGCCGACCCAAACCGTCCTAGTCACGGTCGGTGGACTCGACTGGTCAACCCAACCAGTCAATCCCTAGAACTGCCCCAATATTTATGGCCGCCGTCCTCACCTATCCCATTAGTTTTGAATGCAAGGCCAATAGGGCAAGTATTTAGCACTATGGCCGCGCCCCTTCTTCCTCCTCTTGCTTCTTCACCATTTTCCTTAGCTTCTCCTTCGACCGCCCGCCCCGCAGCGGCCATGGCTTTGTGCATTTTTAGCAAGCAACTTAGAAAGCCGAGAGTAGATCGTCGCAGAGTAGTCAAGAGATCTCGTAGCCCGACTGTGCGAGCGATAGACGAGTGTAAAAAAAAGAGTAAACGGCCGCGCCCATCGCCACTACAGCCGACTGCGAGCGAGTCAATTTCGGGGCCAACCCGGTCGTTTTCTTGTCTTTTTGTGTGCAGATTTTCAGCCGATAGATCGATGGCGAAACGGGGGCGCTAGTGTGTGAGCCCAAGAGCCGAGAGTAGAGAGCGGAGAGAAGATGGCGGAGAGCGGAGAGCAGAAAGCGCAGAGCGTAGGATTTTTTGAGATTATTTTCTGGCAGTTAAGAAAAGTACCTATGACCGTGGGAAGAGTGTGTATGACCGTGGCACCATCAGGAATAGGGATTGAGTGATTTCGGGTTATCAATGTTGTATCCATGCAAAGTTGGATGGAATTTTAGATCAGTGTTTAGGGTTCAAGGGTGAGCTCAATTGTGATGTAGGTGAACGTTGTAGAAAGGGTATGTCAATTCGTGAATGCATCAAGGACCACAAAAGACAGTGATGTGAAAAGAGAATGCTGCTATGAGAACTTAAGTGTAGTGGCCCTTTTAGTCTCACTACTAATCACAAAATAACAAAGGAATGCAAAGTACATTACACTACAAGGAATCATCAGAGGAGTCTTCATGTGTAGAAGATGATGTTCTAGAAAAAGAGCTAGAACTATGGGTGCCAGATGACTCCGCAGCCTCTAAGTCCAAGTACTGTGAAACGCCGGTATCAGCTGCTCCCTCAGTCATATCCATGTCATCCAGGCTATTCTCTGCAAATGCCCTAGCTAGTGGCTCCACATACACCGGGAGCTCAAACGGTTCCGAGGGACTTGAAAAGAACATCCGGGCAGCAAAAAAAGGTTTGTGTCGAGGAGGGTTCATTCCAATCGAGAAGCTATAACACATATGGATAACATTAGTACATTCAGCTGCATGAAATGAGTTCAGAATCAAAGAATTAGGGAATTTGAATTAAAACAAACTTACTTACTCGTACGTCTTCTCTTGACCTACGATGGTACGACCTCCATATTGTCTGGGTATTGAGAACGCTTTGATCCGGAAGGCTGTGGCAATGGAAGGATAGCCTTCGCACGCGCCCAAGGAGCGATGAGAATATCAAAGATGGCCTTGTCTTCCTCTAAAGCCACGATGTGGCGATTGACATTCCTGCAAGCATGAATGGAAGCGCCTCGAATACACATACAATGTCTATGAAAAAAAGTACTATGAATAGATAGATAGAACTTCGTCGATTAAATGTAAAAACTTCAAAGCTAGTAAGGGTCGTAGGGATTCACCAGTCATGGCATGGCAGTCTAGAACAATGTCTCCGGGCTTGGAACAAGCCTTGATTAGAACTTGCCAAAAGCCTTTGCTCTTCTCTCTGGATCCACGCCAGGGCTTGGAGCCCTTCATAGCTTGGTCAATTTTGGTGGTGTAGTTTTTCAGCCACTCGTCCGAACCAGGGTCCACTCCAAACTCGTTCATGGACGACACCAGATTGAACTGGAAGGAAGAACCCTCCAATCTCACCAAAAGGTAGGCACCGAATCTTTGCGTCTGTGACATCAGAAGACAATCAAAAGAAGAAACACAAAAGGCAAGGAAATCATATATAGAGTTATATCGCATGGACAAGTTGAGATAAAGGTCTTAGCAAAACGTACCGTGAACTCCTGCTTACTCGGATGACACAAGTGCAAGCGATTCATGCAAGCCCAGTTTTTCCTCTCCATGAACCCGTAACTCTTCGCATACCTGAGTACAAAAGACTTCACCACCATGTCGTAAGGGTGGATGACGACCATGGCTCCACCGTCATGAATGTGATGATCTGCAAAGTCAAATATGACAGCCAAAGTAGCAGGATCCAGCTTGTTCCAACGTCGTATGTCGTCGGAGGGGTTCGATACACTCAGGACGCGCAAATCCTCCGAGTAGTCCACCAACATGAGGTCAACGCTGGCCTTCGCATTACGGCGACCCTTAAATACTCGATCCTGATCTCCACGATGCTGCAACAGAATTTTAGATATAGAGGTAGTTGCGTTAGAGGACCCGGGGATGATTTATGCAACGAAATTAAGGTTGACAAGACAAAAAAGCAATGTTGAAGGACTAGCAGTACCTTCTCCAAAAATGCCACGATGTCTTTGAAGGCAGGAAGCGGCGGTTTGTCCTCTGGCAAGAGAGATAAGAAGGACAAATTCAGAAAGAATTCATCGTTTGTTGCGTGAGAGGCTGATGCAACCTCATCAACAACAGGTCCTTGCATGAGTCGTTCCTGTGTAGAGAACACAGGTACTTTCGAAGTCTTGCCAGCGTCCTTTGGTGCCCGATTGCTTTGAGCTTCATCCACCACCGTCAAGTCGTTCGTGATGCCAACCTTGTTCTTCTCTGCTTGTTTCAATCTTGTCTTCTCGTTCTTTGCTTGTTTCTTCTCGGCCTCGTAAACCACCCGAGGTACCAACTCAAATACGAAGGACCTGCATAGAAAGAGGTAATTAACCCCTAAAGGACAGAGAGTGCCACTATGACTTCTTCAACATGTATTCAGCGTATTTGGATGGTCTAGGGTGGTCTGACTCACTTCATGCTAAAAGGAGAGTTAGAGGGTAAAGGTTTAATTTTCTATTGATATATTGGATTTAGAGTTCCGAGCTTCATACTGTATTCTGGAGCAGTTTGTACGCGCATGAGCATACGGGGCATATAATACTGACCCGGGTTGTTCACCCGAAGGACCAAGGGGTCGCATGCTGCTGAGCTGTCGTGGCCGTTGAGTTTGACGCGCGGGAGCCCAGGCGAGAGATGGCAATCTGGAGTTTGGAAACTGGCGGGTTGAGCTTCACCCCGCGGCCCACAGCCTCTCTGATGCAAACTCCTGGCTGCCACGCACAGATCGATCGATGCGGAGAGAATTGTTGTACTGCAAGGTCAAGTAGTGGGGTGCTGAACTGCGTTGATTGAGATGGCAGTTTTGTTTTGCGATTATTTCGTGTAGTGGAGCGAGTTCCGGTTGTGAGTTATTCCGTTCACGAGGTTGCACTTGCGCGTTCTTGCACTCCTTTGCATCATGGCGCAGCTATGGACGCCGCCGCCTGCACCTGAGAGGCTGGAGTGCGAAGCAGAGGAGCTATATCAGTGGACCAGAGGGATTGGGGCTTCACAGTTGAAAGGCAAGCAAATTGTTGAATGGGCTGTTGAATCTCCCGTCATTGTGCAGCTAGCTACTTCTTCCTCGCACTCATCATCTTCCAAGTGTCTCAGACGCTAGCTGGCACAGATATATATTTCGTAAGCACGTGGGGCGTATTTTGGGTTGGACAAATCGGAGGAAGGAGGGTGATCCGGAGGGTTTTAGCGCACGGGTCAATTGGCTGATCTGGCATTGTTTTTTCCCGGAGGGTTCTAGTCCGGTTGATGTCGAAATTGCTACAGGAAGCACGGATGCGCCCGCCTCAGCTGCAAGCTACATCTCCGAATACGCGGTCCCGACAACGCCGACGGCTGGAGGCAAGTCAGGCGACGGAGGCTACAGAACGCCGCGGCGGGGCAGATCACCGGCGGCTGAGCCCACCGCCAATCGCGACACTGAAGAACCGACGGATGGAGGCGAGTCAGTCGATGGAGGCGATACAACGCCACGACGGAGAACACGACACCGGAGAACCGATTGCAACACCACGGCGGAGAACGAGATACAACGCCACGGCGGAGAACGCGACACCCCAGAACGCGACGCCGGAGAACCGATTGCAAAAAAATCACCAACCCGTCAAGATTCCACCGGCGGCAATGGAGCAGGATGTGCATCGAGTGGTCGCAGTGGGGGGATTGCCGCCGCACCTAAGCCAGGAAGAGTTTTGCCTGCGTCCTTCACGCGGGTGCGCGCACTAGAGAGGAGGGCGGGGCGGAAGTCATCAACGAGCGCGCGGGAGTCGGGACCAAGCGACGGAGGCGACAGCTCGTGGCCAGATCCCAATTGCCATCGGAACTTTGCCGGTGCACAACGGGGTTCCAATTGAGGGAGTGGGTGACTTCGCGCCTGCACAAACCGGACGATAGAGGGGTGGACGAGCCAGACGAGGTCATGGCTGTAGGAGACGCGGAGGAAGTGCAGAGGTTGCTGCAGTTAGAGGCTCTGTGGCAACGCCGGAGGGATGGACTTGTCCCGAAATTTTGGTTGAACGGAACAGCCCAGTTTTGTTGCGCTCCTGTCGTGGGAGATGTGCTGTCAAGACTTCGTCAAATTTTGGTGAAGAGATTGTGGATTTATCTGCAGATTACAATGGCGATGGTTACATTACCCCTCCGAGGTCGCAAGCTAGATGGCAACATGGTGGTGGCCACCATGGTTGAATTCCGTGTCACCATCTCTTCCGGGTGGCCAATTGCTGAGCAAGGGAGTGTGCGGCCACTCACTGATTTTGTGCCCGGGGCGCCACCGGTGAGCACTGCATAGAGGCAAAGTGTTGGTGAGTACGACGCTACTAAGCATGACTGTGGAGAGAGAGACTGCCTTTCTTAAGCTTCAACTTGTGCTTGCGAAGGAAGAGTCTCATGGCGGGCTACCCTGTTGAGACCGAGATGAGTCCTGGAGACCACATCACGGTTGATGCAAGGTTATTCCCCCGACCACAATCTGTGAAGGTAAATCTTAATGCACTTGGGTATGACAAAGGCCTATGGGGAGATCTTACGCACTTCAGAGGCCGTGTAGTGCATCACTACTACCATGAGGTTCACGGACAACCAATGTACAGCCTTGATTTTGGAGGAAGCATTGGAATCCGCGAGGTACTTGTGACCGAGGCAGAGACTGATGACACATGCTTGGGTGACGGTGTTTCTCAAGCTTTGGACTTTGAAGCGAGCCCATTAGAACCCAGACCCGCAGCGCCATCCGGGACAGCTGCTGCTTCTCTCCACCGAGTTCAGATGCCCGCCGATGAAGCAGGTGAAGATTCAGACATTTCGTGGATGGCTACATGGGAGGACTTCCTAGACATTTCAAGTCCAGGTAAATCGTCTTTGATATCTGATTCTTATCAGGAAATGCCATTGCGGGAATTGGGCTACTATGATGCGGACGAGGATACTAGCAGTTGGGACTTTGCAAGAACATGGGACGACGACCAGTGGCAAGAAACCAACTTGACGTTTGGGTCTGACCGGCACTTCACAAGTATGTGGTTGTTTCTGTATGCCGGTGGTATGGATCTCAGTCATTGTGTGCAGGTATATTGCTGTAGCTTCATCTTCAATATTTAGTCACTGCATTTGCCTTGTGGGACCAATGTACAGATGATTCTTTTGCTTCGAATTGCAGGGTGGACTTTACCCAGTGAAGCCAATTGCTTTTGTCTAGGTCATTGATAATGTTTGGCTGATTTTGGCTCATGTAGTGGAGCGTGTGTTTCAACTGTTGTACTAAATCTTCAATCCTGAATTGGAGATAGGTAGAAATTTTCAAAAGTTTTGCTAGTCACCCTACTTAGTAGCTAGTACAACAACCTGTGTGAATGATGAATCAATTTTTTTAAATGTAATTGCTATCAGCTTGACCACACTGAATTTTTTAGACAATTCACAACCCTATTGTTGGAATAATAGGACCAATGCCCGGGCCGACGACCTTGCGGAATCTCCGAGCAACTCCCATGGAGTACTTCCGTGCGTTTTGGCCGGATGCTTCGTTGTCACGTATTGTCCTTGAAACGAATAGGTACATTCACGTCTACCCGAGGTGAATTTTGTTTGTGTGCACTTGGTGTCGATCACCGCTAGCTCTCGAGTTCTATGCTGTCCACAAGCAGGCTACAGTGCTTCCACAAGTCACGTATTTAGAGCTCGTTGTTCAGATTTGATACAACTCGTTATTCAGAGCTCTTTGTCCGTATTTAGAGCTTGTTTGTTCACTTTTGACACTTGTACTTGCTGAGTTTGATTAAAAAAAAACAATGGTGACGTATGCAGTAAGTTGCTAGTTACTAGATTCAGAAGCTCATACAAATAGAGGAATCTGCGAGGGGTTTCTCTCTCGCTCTCTTGATTGCTTGGGCTTGTCTAGACCTTGAAATAAATGCCTCAACTTTGTTGAGTTTGGTTTTAGGCGTTTCAACCAAGTTATCATCAGAGTTTGGACACATTTTTGACATTTTTCAAATAAAATTCTTAGTTTTTGTCTTATGTTTTATCCTTCTAAATGTGAGCATTGTTCACTTCACACAGGGTGGACAATGAGAGACATAAAAACTACATACTACTACTAAAGAAAGTCCATTTCTTGAGTAAATGAGACAAATGCCTTGAACTTGATATTATAATGATCTTGTGGATAGAAAGTTTGAGGTGAGCATCCAAACATAACATTCAGTAGCATGCACTATCTCTGCCTTGAAAGAAACAGAGTGCATGAAAGAAAGGCAGTTGGCATATAGGCTACTGAATGCTGGTTACAGTACACGAAATTGGAGAGAATTTCAAGCCAGGTCCATGTTGTAGAAGTTGCAACATAGGACATAATTTGAAATTATTGCCTGTTAGAGCAATAGACAAAGCGCAGTTTATTGGTATCATCCATCGATAGATGCTCAAGTGACAACCATCCATCAAATTGCAGGGGAAACTAATTTGTGCATGAATCTTATCATCACCAGACTGGTTTCATTACCAGAGCGCCGACTCTATTTTCTTCCATTGAGTCTATTGTTTGTTGATCAGCTCGCTCTCCACTGTTCACTCTTGTCACAAAGGAGAGAGCGTGTTGCATGTCTAAAATATTGAAGTACCGCAAGATAAGGTAATTAAAATCTTATGTGTATGACTGTGCATGATTTTTAGATATGCTGAGCAGGTAGACCATGACGAACCGCACCTAACAAATGGAAGAGCAGATTGGACCCCACTAGACGAACAAGAGCTCCTTTGTTGGCTTGGAATTCTCATCTTTATCGGATTGAAACAACTTCCCAACCGAAGACTGTACTGGGACACATGTCCCTTTTATGGATGCCCCATCATCAGCTCTGCAATGACTTGGCAACGCTTTGAAGCAATTGTACTTTGCATCCACCTTGTAGACAATGAGTCACTAACTCACGAACCAACCAACTCCAAGTTCGACAAAATCGCGAAGGTCAGATGGCTGATTGAAGGATTTGCGGAGATTTCGCAGTCACTTTACAACCCAGAGCGTATTTGCATAGTTGATGAGATAATGGTGGCGTATAAAGGACGGTACTGCCTAATTAGACAGTACATGAAATCGAAGCCCACAAAGTTTGGTATCAAGATTTGGGCCTTAGCTTCAAGCGAGTCCAGGTGGGTATTTAGTTTTATGCATGCTCTTATTTGTTTGACATGGTTCAATTCTGTCTTCTTTAAATGTACGCAGGGCTTTTTTTCAATTTGATATAATACAGCATCTATTATACCATTTACTACCATATCTATTTATTTGACACAAATCAAGGACATTTTGATTCCATTGAGGTGCAAGATTTTTTTTTTTCATTTCAGGGTCTTTTTACTTGATCAAAATGAACAAATTAGGCAAACTTTGGAGGTTAATGAATAAAAAATAATATAGTTACTTTTAAAAGCTTTTACTTCAGTTTTCAATTTAAAAGTATTTTCAAAAGTATAAAAATGTAAAAGTGTTTATTAAATTAAGTAGAAAGTAAAAAACAAAGATCCCAGGTAGTGCAGCTGAGGTCCCCAGATAGTGCAGCTGGGGTCCCCAGGTAGTGCAGCTGGGGTCCCCAGATAGTGCAGCTAGGGTCCCCAAGTAGTGCAGCTAGGGTCCCCAGGTAGTGCAGCTGGGGTCCCCAGGTAGTGCAATTTCGCTAAAGCTAATTTGGCTCTTGTTAATTTTGCTAATTTAATTTAACACAGCTAATTTGGCTTTTGTTAATTTAATTGTGCTAAGTTAACATGACTAATTGAGTATAAACCAAGATACAACCACAAAGAGTGATACAAGAGCAGGAAAGAGCAGTAGTCTAACAACAGTAGCCTAACATACTAGTGCGCACAAGAAGAGTTTAACACAAGAGCGAAGTACAACTGAGGCTGCCAAGAAGATGTACAAATGGTATAGCAACACCTCTCTCAAAGAGAGTGAAGGTACATATAGGAGACTGGTCTGACAGTGTGTCAGACTGGTCGACCGGAAAAGTCGGGTCGACCAGTCTGTACCAGCCTGTACTGCCGAATATCGCCTGCCGGGTCTATTCCTGCCGGGTATAGACTAGCCTAAGGGAATATCAACAAATATTCCGTTAACAGTCCTGCACATCCCACACTCTCCCAAACAGTCCCAAGCACCCCATCTTCTGGAGGTCCTTCATCAGGTCGTCGAAATCTCCATTGTGTTGTGGGATGTCCGGGCAAATGCGCTTCTCCGGAATCTTGGCCTCGGCTTCCCTGCGTGCCATGGCTGCGGTCCCTGGGCGGAATTCTTCACGCCTCCGGCAGTGGCGCAACTCCTTCTCCAGATGCGCTCTCTCTTTCCTCGGCAAACCACGCGCCTCCCGCTCCGGACGCTTCGCTTTCTGCTTCCGTGGTGTTCTCCTGACCTCCCGGAGACCCCGCGACCCTCTTCCTGGCTGCGCACACACTTTCTTCCTCAAGCTTTGCCAGAAATGGCGGTGCGCACTGTCTGGATGCTCGCCTATTTCAAATTCTAATCTAGCGTCACTGTTTTTCACTGGGTGTTCAGTGTCCCTCAATCTTGGGCGCTCAGAATCTTCACAAGGCGGTCGGTCACTGCTCTCTACCTTCGGGCGCAAAATGGAAACCCTATCGCTCTCCGGAACTACAAAAAATGGCGTGCGCGGAGGACTAGAGGAACCGGGGAGAAATGAATAGTGGGCCGCCCAATTTAAGGCGGCCCAATTCAAATCCCGGAACGTGGCCGGGACCGGCAGAGGCCCGTCCCCAGACCTCCGGCATCCCATCCGGTCTCCTGCCCGGTCCGCCGCCATTCCCAGGCTCCGTAGTGAACACCTAAAGTGCGCGCGAGAGTACCACTCTCACCAAATAATTAAAGAGGCCATAATGAACGCTATTTCTCCCATTTATGGCAGCTAGACTATCCTTTACTGCCCTACAAACTCTAACTGCTGGTTTTGGAATAAACGAGGTTCGACAATGGGCGCGCGAGTTGAGGAGCCAGAGTACGTGAGAGCATCTAGTATAGCCAATCACTCGCTCGCTAAAGGATGATATGGAGGATGAGGACCATAGTGTTTGCTGTAAGGTCTCTGAGGACCAGCTTAATTTTCGCAAGCAAATGGTGCGAGGTGGTGCAAATTGGCGGCGTGGTGGCGGCGAGGTGGCGGCGAGTTGCGTGCGAGGAGTCGGCGAAATAGGCGCGCCAGTCAAGGAGACGTGACGCCGTAAAAGTTTCGAGCAGTGTAGGTAAGATGGCTCAAGATCAGGGCAAATGATCAAGATCAGTGTATGTAAGGGTGCTCAGAAAGGAGCCAGCGCAGGTAAATAGATGGAGTTTGAGTCTCTAAGCTCCACGATTCAAGTGCCGGGTAACTTACGAGATCACAAGGAGAAAAATGGTCACGACGTTCTACTAATTACAAACCAAATTTAATCTTACATTTACATACATTTGGTCATGCAAGTATTTTCACCCTATAATTATATTTGACTGTTTGAAGTCAAATGACATGGATTCAATTAGGATAGTCAACGCGTGTTAGATGGATGGGTGGAACTTCAAAATAATTAGTGCCCTTGTGTTATATCTCTGCAGTTACGGAAGCACTAAAACAATATTCTTACAAACTTTAAGTCTATTTTAACTTTAGAATCCTTGCTTCCAATAGTTAATAGCACAAAAGAGATGAAAAAAATATTAACTTACGTGGAGATGGCTGTCGCCTTTGGAATTCAATGTCTCATTTGAGAACGCTCCTCTGGTGTTCAATGCATTTACGGTTTCCCTTCTGATACCGCTCGCAAATTCCAACACGTCCACCACACGAAAATGGATAGCCTTTGGGACCGCACAATCAACTTCACCTACTCTTGATGTTGTCCTTGTTTGCCTCATTCGGCTTGCCTCTATCTCGTTCCTAGTTGAGTATAAAACCTTTGGTTTCTTTCTTTTCCTCTTTTGCACATTCTGACTCTTTCGCTCTCTAACTCAATCTTCACGTTGCATCTGTCCTATACTTGCATAGAAACATCTGAACTCTAAGACCCCCTATCAACCTACACTACTTCATGCAATTCTACAACTCCAGCACTAAGTTCTGCATCGTACATAATCTACTTTGTCTATCGGCATCAGCCCTCCATACTGCAATCATAATTGAAAGGTGCTCTACCATAGCAAAGAAAACGTTCTACGCTATAGTGTGATTCACAAATGAATTGATCAAACACACTCACTTAGTCTCTTGTAAGAGTCGCTAAGAAAATTTCAACGGTGTGTCTAAACTCTACAGTTGTCCGTTCATCCATCCTCACCTTCATCAAGTCTAGCGTAGACGTCTCCCCTAATTTCGCTGACAGCTATTTAAGGCTTGCCGGCGGGCTCCCCAACTATGTTAAGTTGTCAGCGAGGGCGGCTACCGTGCGAGCGGTGGATGGGAGAGCGGAGAGCGGAGAGCGGAGATGCTTGTGCATAGTTCGGGTTCATCCGGTATCTTGCCTGGTGACGAGGCGAGATGGTCGGGTCGAGCTCGATCCGATGAGTCGCTATGTGTTCCGGTATACCTCGCAGATCCTCGTAAGAGAAGGCGAATGTCGATGTATTCCTTAAACAGGGATTCTGCGCTAGCTCTGAGACTAGGGCTCAGATTCGCGTTCAGCTTCAACATCTTGGGGCCGGTAGAGGTACCGACGTTGATATGGTCGAGTCGATCCTCCTTATTGTGATTCCAATGGGCAATGTCCATGAATCGCAGCTTGTCCTGTATTGGTGTCTCGTCTACCAACATTGTTCCTGGTGTCTGTTGAATACCTTGGTGCCTAGGGGTACTGGCCGTCGTAGTCGGTTCTGTTCCAGTCTGGTCGACAGTCGACTCGGTAGCTAGGAGGTCCCAGTCGATTGTGTCCATTGAGTGGAGGGGCGGTCGGAGGCCATCAAGATATCCTCTTCTTCATCGGTGATACTTACCGCGAAGTTGTAACATACTAGTGCCTGTGGTGTAACCGCCTCGTATCCTAACTGTCGATTTATCTTGATGGTCTTGACGGTGCCGTTGCCCATGATCTGCACCTCGTTGTTGCCCCAGTCGTGTATGACTTTGGCATGTCAAAGCCAAGGTCGACCAAGTAATAACCGGTAGTCTGATTTGACTGTCGAGCAGTCGATGACTATAAGCGTGACTATGTAGGGGATGCCATGAATATGAATTTTGACATCCTTGATCAATCGTTTGGGCCGTGCTATGGTACCATTTACCATCTTGAGGTTCAATGGTGCGGGTGAGGGTTTCGATCGTCCCAAACGTCGGCGTTCATCTTCGGTGATCACATTGTCGCCGGATCCGCCATCAATCAGAACGTCGTCGACCATTTTTTTCCGACTGAGACTGTGATGACTGGCATGTGTTTGTCGATGACTGCTGCAGCGGCAATCGTCACCTCCTCTGTAGTCGAGTCGGGTAACTCTGGAGTCGACCATGGTTCTGAATGACTCAGTCGATCCCGAACCAGTTTGGTGACAGTTGGTGATAACTGTAGTAAGTCACGGATGGATACCTGCAATTAGCAGTCTTGAAGTTGATCGAGGATCTGCTGCTGGAAGGCGCCAAATGCGATGCTTCCTTGGTCGACTGTGGCCCGAGTCGGTTGGTCTGGGTCGTCTCGAGGGGTGATCGTTTGTTGCAGTAATGCATCCGCGTCCCAGTCGAGTGAGGGCGAGTCCTTAGTCGACTTTGGGTCTTTAGTGGAAGTTGTTGTTTCCAACTCGGCTTGGAGTTGACATACTTCCTGCATCATTTGATCACGTAGTAGTTCTTTGGCAGTCGAGTCAGTCGTCTCCGTGGTCTCGTCAGGAGTCGACTGGTCGGGGGTCGACTGGCTTCTGGTAATCGCTGTGACTGTTAGGACACCAACCGTAGTGAAGGCGGCTACCGTGCGAGCGGTGGATGGGAGAGCGGAGAGCAGAGAGCGGAAAATCGAGATCGGAGGGCAGAGAAATGTCAGATTTTTTACTAAAAATAATATAATATTCGAATATTCACTGACAGATTCGAATATTCCATAAGTAAATTCTCGTCGAAAACTGTGTTTTTACCACAGTAAAAATTAAAATGCAGTCGTTTATGATATTTTCACTGTGGTAAATTTGAATATCCTGGTCGAAAACATCATTTACACAAGTGAGAAACAAACTTTTCACATGCATCTCTTTATTAAAAGGGTGGGAAAGTCCAACATTTATAAGAACCAGATTGTATGCAATAGAGTTCGTGTGGAAAAAAAAGAACATCGTGGTATTAACTAAGTCCCTTACAGAGGATATCGCGTCTATGCATCATATCCATCCAGCCTTGGTCCATGGTGAATCCCTGACTGCCCACGGTGTCCTTGGTCCATTGTGAATCCCTGAATCACTAACTGCCCACAATGTCCAATGTCTATGGTGAATCACTAACTGCCCACGGTGTCCTTGGTCCATGGTCTTTGCCTGAATCACTAACTGCCCACAGTGTCCAAGGTCTATGGTGAAACAAACAGGCAATTTACAAGCATGCAATACGTGTATAAGTCTAAGCAGTTTGTATACAACAGAGTTCACATGAAAAAAAAGAACATCGAAGTATTACATGAGTCCCTCAAAGAGAACAACACATCCATGCACATATCCATCCAACCTTGGTCCATGGTGAATCCCTGATTGCCCGCGGTGTCCATGGTCCATGGTGATTCCAAGGTCCACACTGACAAGACATCCATGCATCATATGTGTGCAGAGAAACAAACTTTTCAAGTGCATCTCTTTATTAAAAGTTGAGGTTTAGGGTGTCCAACCACACAAGGCAAGTTTGAGTTTGCGATCAACCGTATGGTCTACGTGTCACATTTGCATTCCGGTTGTATGAGTCTATCAGCCTAACGGTCGACATTTTCCCAAGCAAAAAATCCCTACTGAACGGTTTCATCACAGCAGGATCAGACTTGTGTCCCAGCAAATCCTTGGAATATGTACCAGAAGGAATGTTTCCAACCTTGGAGTATGCATGATTGACGATGCGTGCATCGTCATTGTAATCTGAATCAAACACAACCTCTGGTTCATCACACTCAATCAATTTCGCACGTTGTTTCCCGCGGTCAACCACGGTAGAGCGCTGCTTGTATTGCCCATCTATCTCCACTTGAATAGCAGGCTGAAATGGTATTGCGTCATCGCAGACACTGGTGATGTCGACGACCTTGTCTAACAAGCCCTCCATGATAACAGCAGACCCACGATAGACACCACGCCCATCCAACAGGACGACTACCAGTATGACAGTCTCCCAAACCGACGTATATGTTTTCTAATCTGTTAAAGGGCTTAGACTATGGAACTGACATCCAGATGTTTGGCCAGAAAAAGGCTCTAGTTTGACAGAAAGGCCGTTGGCTGGTCTATCATATATTTGGGTTTAGAGTATTGCAAGGCGACATTTTTATATAGAAAGCGCCGCATTACTGCAACATGGGCAAAGGTTCGATGCATACAACCAAAAGCGCCGGGTTTAGGAATTATGGTAGCCTTTTGAATTTCAGTTTAAGGTGCACTAAGAATGCTAATCTGAGTGACAATGTATAAGATTGCGGCTACAATAGTATTTAGGGGTGAACACCGCAAAATTTGCTATATTCAGAGTTACTGTTGGCAAAGTTCATGTGGCATCATGATGCTATTTTAGAAATCAAAGATAGCAAAGGCATATAGATATGCCGTCCAAATGGTATGCCTCTCCCTAAACTTGCTGGTGATCTCCATCACGGTCCATTAGCTGCTGCAGCTGTCGTATTCCCGTCTGTCTCCATGGCCCGCATCTACGTTACAGGTCACGAGGTTCCCATGGTAGTAGAGATGGGTTGGGATAAGTACGCTCGAGTTTCGGCCCTAGATCTCGCTGTCCGTTTTGGCTTAGTAGCATCATCAATAATTGTGAAGCTAGAAGTCCGTGGTAGGAACGGGTCCGTGGAATTTGGTGTGCTACAGACGAGGGGGGACGACCCGAAAGGATACTACTGGATGCTTTTTGCCGGTCAGTACAGAGCTTACGGCTTGTTGAACTCATCACATGGAGTTCGACAGATTGATGATTGTTTGTCAAACAATGAATGGGAAGGATTGGGCGGTAGGGACAAATCAGTGTATCTCGAAGTCACTAGGAATGGGTTCACGTTCCAGATGCAGTACCCTATTGCCTCAGTCGAGGGAGCAGTGGAATTGTGGCTGTGGGAATTTCCACATTGCAAAACTCATTGGCTAGATCTGGCAGTGATGCTATTAGACAAAGATGTTCTAGATAGATATGGGGTTCCGTGTGATATTTGGGACGACTCTCCGAGGGACCCGATGGTGTGGCGGCTGATGTGGTCACACTACATATGTGAGTTGCTAGGCCTACCTGACCCTTGCAACATCGATGTGAACGAGGTGATTCCAGAGGAGTTATCGATTGCACTGCAGGAACACTTTGATGATGCAGACAAGGCTCCGTTTTGGGACTCAATTGAAAATAGCGAGAAATTCTAATACGTGGATGACCTTAGAGTATTTGAAGGTCAGGACGGCAATCATACTACGTAGTGTTTGTTGCAAACATGAATTTAATACAACATACTATAATAAAGTTTGGGAAGTCAGACAGTAGTCTGAAAATTTGCGCACCCAAGCTGTGGCACCAACAAGTAGTGAGTACCCTCATCTCTGGAATGTGGTCTCGGCCCCGAGACCACTATTTGGCCCTCCGAGTTCTCAGACCATGTAAGCCATGCGACCACGGCACAGAGGATGGACTTGAAACAGCATCATGTTTCCTAAACCCTTACCCCTCGAGAGTGGTCTGGACTCCAGACAACAATCAGACCCTCCCGGTTCTCGAACCACATAAGCCATGGAGCCATGAAACAATTGACCCCAGGGCATCCATGGCACCGAGGATTGACATGCAAACAACAAACTGTCTCTAGAACCCGCACCCGTGGAATGTAGTCTCAAAACCAACCCCTATCCAACCCTCCCGGTTCTCGAACCAAGCAGACCATGGAACCACGGCAAACAAAATACAAGGGCTGTCACGAACCTTGGATTTACCACAGAGGTTTTTTGGATTTACCACAGAGGTTGTGAGTCTCGTGTGTAAATATTTGTGTGTGGGGGGGGTGCTGCTCGTCCTCGGCGACAAGGATGACCCGCTCGATGCATCCAAGGGCTGTCACGACCCTTAAATTTACCACAAAGGTCCATTATTGTAAGTCAAGTGTTCGAATACTTTTGTGTGTGGGGCTGTTCGTGTTCCTCGGCCACGAGGATGACATGCTTGCTTTGTCCATGGGCTCCCACGATCCACGGATTTATCCTGGAGGTTTAATTTGTATGTCAAGTGTTTAAATAATTTTGGCTGTGTGGGGGCTGCTGGTCGTCCTCAGCTACGAGGACGACATTTTGGCTGCATCCGTGGGACCGTGGGATCCTTGGATGCTCAACGGATGAGTCGATTTTGTTCATCCTGTGTTTGAATCAAATTGACTTTGGTGCTTTTTGGGACGTCCTCGGCTACGAGGACGACATTCTAGCTGCATCCATGGGCCCATAGAAACCTTGGATGTTCCATGGATGAGTCGTTTCTATTCATACTGTGTTTGAATCAAATTGACTTTGGTGCTTTTTTGGAGGTCCTCGGCCACGAGGACGACATAACTTACTGGCTGCATCCATGGGCTGTCACTAACCTTGGAGATACCAAGGAGGTTTATAATCCACCGAGTGCTTTTACGGCGGGGGGTTTTTTTTTCTGTAAGTCAAGCGTTTGAATATTTTTGAGTTTGGGGGGCTGCTGGTCGTCCTCGGCAGTTTTGAGTCGGTTTTATATGAAGTTTCTATTGTTCAAATTTATTTATCTATTTGGTCAACACATGCAATGTTCTTTACTAATTCTGGTGATATAAAATTTCGTCCTATCTAGATAAAAATTTTCATAGTATGAATGCTTGAATTTGTCGTTTTAAAACCATAAATTCTTGGTCATGAAAGGGTTAAAAAACTGACCCGACATGGGAGGAAATCACGCATAGATCACTTGAAATTCTGGCAGCTAATTGACCGTTTGATTCGAAAGAGATAAGAAACTATGTTGTTCTAATTGGCTACTGGACTTATCCTCTCATCAGATGGTGAAATTGAATGATTGTGCGGAGGGAGGTCCCAGCCAGGACGAGGTGACTGCGTGTGATTTGCAGGGCAACCTTGGTCATTTCAAATGTGCAGATGCAGCATCTGCGGAATCGGAGGCAGTGTCGGACAGTGCAAGTGATGAACGCGAAGACGAGCCTGAGCAAGGAGACATGGAGGCTGAGGACGAAGAATTGGAGCTGGGATCAGTATTATCACTTCTCCAAATGAGTTGTGGCACTCAAAATGGAGACCCTTTAGAGTCTCCTTTGAGACATTTAGAAGTAGATTCAAGTGTATGTATATAAAACTTTGACATTTAGATTTTGAGTTTGGATTGGGATACAAAAGACTCACAATGAAAGTAAAACATGTAATGACAATGAAGGCCAAGAATATCACTGTATTAGCTAGGAACATAATTCTAAAAAATTATGTGACACTAAAGGTACTGCCCTGGATTGGTGTGTATCAATTTGACTTAAGAATGATGCCTTAAAATTAAAAAAAATTGGCCTCAAAATTCTGTCCCTGGATGCAAGAGATATCAACTGGCAAATGGTGGCAGAAATCACGATCCTTTCTTTTAAATAAAAAAATTGAACACTACATTGAAGTCCTCAATTGTTTTGAATTAGGTAGGGTGGCACTAGTCTTGAGAGCATGATCCACATTGAGAAAACTGGACTTGAGAATGCTGCCATGGATTGGTGTGCACAAGGCAGGGTGGCACTCATGCACAAGCCCTCCACCAAATTCACTATCATTGATTGGTGTGACAAAGTGCTTTTTTAATTTAAAAAACATTACTCCAAAATAGTGCCTTGGATTGGTTTGATAGAGGCAAAGAGGCACTCGTATACGAGCCCCTCTACAAGTGTAACTTGTTTGAATCATTAAGTGTATTTTTAATTTAAAAAACATGACTCCAAAAGGTGCTTTGGATTGGTTTGATTGAGGCAAACTGGCACTCGAATACGAGTCCCTCTACAAGTGTGACTTGTTTCAATCATTAAGTGTTTTTTTAATTTAAAAAACATCATTCCAAAATGGTGCCTTGGATTGGTTTGATAGAGGCAAAGAGGCACTCGTATACGAGCCCTTCTACAAGTGTGACTTGTTTGAATGACAAATTGATTTTTTAATTTAAACAAATTGACTGCAATCATACTTGGGAGATAGAATATTAGACAATTCATCTTATTTGTCTAAAAATCGGATCTAGTTAAGTACTTTCCATATCAAATATTGAATTTTCGACTAGGTAAGGAATAAATCAAATAGAATTTGATCATTTTGATAATCTTTGGACATTTGTGGGCAATTGTGTGCTATATTTGAGAGTCTTTGGGAGGCACTCGTGAACGAGCCCCCTTTGGAAGTGCACCAACTGTGTTCATGGGGCCTCACTCGATGAGCAAAACGCTACCAGGTGAATATTGTTTTTGGATTTTGGATTTCTTGCATTGGCAGTTTTTTGTTGTGTTCGTGTGGCCTTGTGAGGCACTCGTGAACGAGCTCCTTTTAGGAGTGCACCAATTGTGTTCATGGGGCTTCACTCGATGAGCCAAACGCTGCTTGTTGAATTTCGTTCTTGGCTTCTAGTTTTCTTGCATTGGCAGTTATGTGTTGTGTCCGTGCGGCCATGTGAGGAAAAAGTGCTGTGGTGTTCGTGCGGCCTTGTAGATTTGTTTACCATAACTATGAATTCATTTTTTTTAATGATCGTCATATGTGATTATTTTTCTTTTCAGGGTGATGTCTCTGTACCTGTAGCTACATCCACTCAGGTAATTGACCTCAGTGATGTGGAGAATGTCGAGGAGAAGTTTTGCACATGCTATCAGATTGATCCATTTGCGTTCTCGTCCTTGAGCATGCAACAGCCTAGTAGTCAGATTGCAATTTCTCCTCCTTCAGTTACCATGCCTGAGCCGCCTCCGTTCGTGCCAACTTCCCCTGAGGGGTTTCTTCCTACGGTTGACTACATTCCTACCTCTCCTCCGGATATGCCTTCGGCCGAGGACTACATACCAACGTCACCTCCACCTCCGCTCCTATCTCCGGTGTTGATGATTGTCCGTGCATTGCCGGCGATTCATGGACGCCTTAGTTCCCCACGACTCCGCCGTCGTAGTCGTAGTAGAGAGCATTCAGAGATGATACGTAGATTCCGCATGCGTAAGCAGCGTAGTCACTAAATGTAGATCTGTTATCTATGCTACTTTCCTATGTGTGTCATGCGATTGTGCAATGAATAAGGCTGTATTCAAGGCTGTATTCAAAGAGTTGTATTCAAAGAGTTCCCTGGATGTGCCGAAGTCGTGAAGCGCGTTGTTTACAGGTTCTTGTTCTATTTTGATGCTTTTCATTGTTATGTTCAATTTATGCAAGTTTATAAAAATGCATTATAAGTGCGTCATGGAAATTGTTGCTGACTCGAGTGCTCTGAATTGTAGGTACTTTGTACGAATGCTTCTTGCAAAGGAGACAATCCATAAGGATTGCTTTCCTCCGTACTTCCATTCGTGGATTCAGAAGGAATCTGACCTTGTGATGTACACCGCAGAGCAGCTCAAGAAATACAAGCACGCACACCTCGAGTTAGGATGCTGGTATTTAGACTTTAGAGGAAACTTTACACCCTCCGTGGAACAAGCGGAGAGAACCACGCACGACGGTGGAGTGCCTGTGGAAGTTGATGTTGAAGAAGAGTAGACAGAGGAAGCAACGCCCCCATTGAAGAAGAAGCGCGAGACGAGGAAGGAGAAGGCGGCCAGGGAGAAGCTAGAGAAAGAGCAACTGGCATTGGCTGAGAAGGAGACAACGGAGAAGGAGAAGGCTGCAAAGGAGGCAACTGAGAAGGAGAGGGCTGAGAAGGAGAGAGCTAAGACAGAAATTGTGGCCAGGCAAGAGGAGGCAACTAGACAAGAGGCGGCCAGAGAGAAGTCGGACGAGGATGACGACAATCCCAAACCACCGTTAGAGCAAGGCTAAGGTGATTGCGTTACTCCCCAAGCTCTAGATTCTTCCATCTCTAATGCCTATCATGCAACGGCTCGACAATTGCGAAAGAAGCGCGATCAATTTCCCTCTGCTACCTCTTCCATCTTTGATCAGCAATCCATACGGTGTATGTTGAGTGCACTTCATTGTCTGCACTAGCGGACGCCGCTCAAGGAACTCAAGGCACTGATCCACGGTGGCTGAGGCTACACGAAACCATTGCCAAGGTATTCTTATTCTCCCCGCAACTCAAGCTTGTTTGCATGTGAATCAATTCTCGCATTGCTCAATTGTCTCACTTGTGAGTTTGACTCAATCTTTGCAGGCTCAAGCTGGATGACATCGTACTGTTGTCTCCGAACATTGTATCAAATACAAGCACACCGGTATTGATTTAATCATCGCAGATATCCCAGAGAATCTCCCAGTCCCGGGAATCTCCACTTAAGTTCCTGAGTGGAACAAGCGTGCCAAGAACTACATCGAGGATGTGTTCGAGATGGCGGACGCTTATCTTCACGACGACGAAGCTCTTGTCTTCATCCACTGTGACGACCGTGATTTGATGAAGGAGGTTGATGAGGCAGCTCTACAGTACGACATGAAGCTATTGAAGGACTGGTGGGGAATCAATGAAATGCACCTTGCATTGCCCCGTGATCCTTCGATGACGATATCTACTAATTCAACTCAATTCTATGTTTCCTCGTACTATCAGTTATTGCAATATTTGGAATGTCGTAGTGTTGTTGAATCTTGGTTGCATCGTAAACTAATATTTGAAATACATCTCTCGCTCACATTGTTCACTATTTTGTGTGAACTTCGTTTGATCTTGCAGTCTGTAAGGTTTTGGATCCAACTGTTTGTACGACGAGAGGTTCAATTAAAATTCTCTTTCACCGCTAACCGTGGTAAGAACTACATGGGTGATCATGTTGAAAAGAATGACACTCTCTTCAACGTCACAGACGATGACATGACTATAAACGGGAGTGTTCCTTGGAGAGGTGCTCGTGAGAAGAATCAGCCTTTCTTCCATCTGTTAATTCAGAAGTTTTGCAAGGCTGGGGATGTTGTTCTCGATTGCAAGGCCGCTACAGGTATGCTCCAATGACTTGAATCACAGTTTGAGCTACATTTTTGTAACGTATCTCATCATCTTAGTCTAAGATTTTGCATTTTGTCCCATTGACAGGTACATCCATCAAGGCATGCTTAGCTCTCGGTCGTCACATTCTGGCATTGGAGGATGATCGACAGATTTTTGAAGAACTCATTGCACCACTGCGACTACTTAAAGAAAACGACCTTGTAGGAAAGGGCAGGGTCAGCACTCCTCCATCAAATCCGGCGCCTGCTAAGAAACCGAAGAGGCAGAGACTAACAGCCAATTGTGCGTAAGTTGTATCGCTCAAGCATGTTTCCAAATTTGATATTGTACAATCATTTGCACTTTAAAATATTTCCAATCCGAATTCTAATTCGTTTCAATTTTGTTCTCTTGAACAGTGGGGTGAGAATTATTGCGTCAAATCGTGATCAGTATTTGAGTCCTCCTCCAACTTTCAGGCTGCCTGAGTAGGTAGCCGGGATTGCCCAGGCGTTCGCCACAGTCTCTCCTCCTCCATACTGTCGCAAGCGACGATATGTTCAAGGAATGCGTGCATTTGTGGATGATGAGGCAGTCCAAGGAGAGGATGATTCTAACTCCTCTAGCGAGGGTAGCTCTGGTAATAGATATTAAGCTTTATATTCAATACATACGCATTTGTTGAATTATAATTATTATGTTTCCACTTTTGATTTTTATTTATGCAATGTTTATGCATTGGAACCGAAAGGTTCTAATCCTTATACATATATGCACAGGCTCGTGACCGCCTTTGGATGCAGTTTATATCAATTGGATCTACAAACACGTCACTACTACTATCTCTTTTAGAGCCCATATCCAATGTTCATCAAGGTCATTGCTTGTTCTTGAAGATTGTCTTTCAAATAGGTCTCGTACTCAACTGACTGCTTTACCGAGCGCATCATGTCGTCTATTGTAGCAACCTACAAACACGTCCCTCTACTCTGTGACATCCGCTGCCAGTAGCTGTGTATAGTCTCGCCTAGGTTGCATGAAGGAGTGTCCGCAATCTGTTCTGCCGTTAGATCCTAGAAGCCACATACCAAATGTTGAATGAGTAAGACGACAAAGTAGTCATTCGGATTCGTAAGATAACATATTTATGAATAGGCAGTCAACTCTCACAAGCTCATAGAATCCACCCGATTGGCGGAATCTGAAGTGCCAAAATCCAAGCCAATCATCCAGTTCTCGCAGTCCATCTTCAGTGGCAGCTCCTGAAGACAGCCACCAGTCTCTGGTGCAATGGTAGAACTCTTCAGTCTCCCACGGGGTCTTCGCTTCTTTGAAATTCGTACAGAGTCTCTTATGCATTTCTCGGAGGTCTGGCCGGATGTGCTCCACTGCGTATCGCTCCAAAGAGCCGGTCCAGTCAACTTCATTGTACCTTTCTCTACCAACCATCTTCCTATTGGGATTTCCATTCCCGTACACAATCCTCACCGCCATCCAGTTCGCATCATCTCCGTCTGCTACAAATCCCTTGAAGTAAGGGTTCGGAACTCCATTCCGTTCCATCACGTTGTTGAGAGCGAACCACATGAGCTTCTGTGAATCGACATCATCGCTCAAGATCTCGCATGTGGCTATTGTCATCAGGCGACACATTTTTGAATCATAAACGTAGCAAGACATAGTTGTCCAACCTCTTACTCGGTTGAGGTGGTCAAACATGATCCAACGTTTGTCTAGGTCCCCACCCGGTTGCATGCGCCTCACAAGATCAACGCCACTGCCAGGTCCATCTTCTGACATCTTGAATATGTAATACCGTCGAGTTCCAAATCTGAATCTGTCACTCAATTGAATGAAGGCGTATGGACACTCAATCCTCAATTGTTCGACCATGTCAAGTGATCCTCTCTCTTCACTAACAGTTGATTCAAATCTAGTTGCGTCCCATTTGTATCGAGAATGGAACATACTGAAGTGCTCAATCATAGCCAGGTACATCCGTGATCAGGATGGTACTATTGATCCTTCACTACCTATTCCATGTGCCGTATCAACCTCAATGGAGGACCTGCCCGTGAAGCATGTATCCATTTCTCTACAACAACAAACTAGACACTCAATACACAAAATTGTGGGCGACGCTACCACGAGAGATAAGCGGACACACAATGCAGATGAGCGTTGTAAATGGCTACATAAATATTACGCATCATCATCTGTCCGTAGGAGTCAAACAAAAAAGCCTTCTAAGTCAATTTTAATGCACAACTTTTTCAGCTATGTCCATCATTACTACACTTCCATGAGCCAGAATAGGTCTATTTTTATATTGGTATCACTGATTTCGGCTGGATTCAAACTCAGTGACAATACAATCTAATTAAAAAATGCGGAGGGACTAAGTGCAAGCCGTCAATTCATTTCTATTCTTGGTCACAAGACTCCCTGGGACTGTCTCTGTACTAGGTCCCGGGACCGCCCGGCCGCCCGGGAGAGCCTAAGGGCTGTCCCGGTGCTTGGTCCCAGGACTGCCCGAAACAGCCCAGGAGCTGTCCTGGTGCTTGGTCCCGAGACTGCCCGGGTCAGCCCAGGGACTGTCTTTTTGATTGGTCCCGGGACTGCCCGGGACAACCCATGGCCAATCCCGGTGCTTCGTATAGAGACTTGCCGGCGCAAACACTAAGACATTTTTACCACGGTAAATTTTCTGAAATGTGATAAAAATAGATATTTATCGTGCATAAACTATTATTGGAAAGTTACCATGTGGTAAAACTATTTTTAGGAGAGTAAAAACCTAAGTTTAGATGAATTTTTTCCTAATTTTACCTAACCAAGTAAATAAATTGTTCGAAATTTCCTCTGTAAAAGTGAAATTTCTGCTCTCCGCTCTCCGCTCTCCTATCCAAGGCTCGCGTATGAGCTTTCCCCAGTTGTCAGCCGAAGTTTCAAATTTAATTTTTTATAGCCAATTTCTTTATAGCTCAATCACTCTGACATTGTCTCCTCATTTAGTTGTCCACAGTCGTCTTTAAGATATCATGAATTTTGCGTAGATCTAATTCAGAATATCCAATCAAGTGTTTGGCCAAATATCGAACTTCGTTTATTCCAAAACGGGCAGTTAGGATTTGTAGGACAGTAAAAGGTAGCCTAGCCACCATAAATGGGAGAAATAGCGTTCATTATGACCTCTTTAATTATTTGGTGAGAATGGTGCTCTCGCGCGCATCTTAGGTGTTCGCTACGGAGCCTGAGAATGGCGGCGGACCGGACAGGAGACCAGATGGGATGCCGGAGGTCTGGGGACGGGCCTCTGCCGGTCCCGGCCGCGATCCGGGATTTGAATTGGGCCGCCTTAAATTGGGCGGCCCACTATTCTTTTCTCCCCGATTCCTCCAATCTCGCGCGCACGCCATTTTTTGTAGTTCCGAAGAGCGATAGAGTTTCCATTCTATGCCTAGAGGTAGAGAGCAGTAAGCGACTCTCTTGTGCAGATTCTGAGCGCCCAGGAGTGAGAGAAACTGAGCACCCGGTGAGAAACAGCGACGCGAGATTAGAATTTGGAGTAGGCGAGCATCCGGACTGTGCGCACCGCCATTTCCGGCGAAGTTTGAGGAAGAAAGTGAGTGCGCAGCTAGGAAGAAGGTCGCGGGGTCTCCGGGAGGTCAGGAGAACACCACGGAAGCGGAAGGGGAAGCACCCGGAGCGGGAGGCGCGAGGTTTGCCGAGAAAAGAGAAAGCGCATCCGGAGAAGGAGCTGCGCCACACCCGGAGGAGTGAAGAATTCCGCCCGGGGTCCGCAGCCATGGCACGCAGGGAAGCCGGGGCCAAGATTCCGGAGAAGCCCATTTGCCCGGACATTCCGCTGCACGAGGGAGACTTCGACGAGCTAATGAAGGACCTCCAGAAGATGGGGTGTTTGGGATTGTTGGGAGAATGTGGGATCTGAGGATCTCCCGGATCTGGACTTTGGGTGGGCCTTTTTATCAAAGGATGTTCTTCGTTCCTTGGGTCTTTTTGTGTACCTTTGTTCCGTATGCATGAGTAGAAGCACATTTTCTTTGCACAAGGTGTGTGTGTGTGTACATATGTGTGTTTACTTGTGTCCCCGGAACAGTGGCGCAACTAGTTTCTTGGTGACCGAATGGATTAGCTAGGCTCGGACGTGAAGTCCGTTAAGAGACCGGATAGGAGATTTGGAGGAATTAAGAGCGTTTGAAAGTGATATTCCCTGTGTCTGGTTGTAGGTGAAATCCGGGTTAGTAGCTGGGAGAATAGGAGGGGGTACTCCGGTTCTTCCAGAACTCCTGGACGGGTAGTTCGGTAGAGGTTCCAGCATCCTGATAGATCCAGCAACTATAGAAGTGTGGGAAGGATTAGAGTAAAACGAGTCTTGACGTATTCAATCCCTCTTGGACACCCCGGCTACTGTCCATTCCGATTAACAAGTCGTTGTAGTATTTTGAGGGTTAGGGGGAAACCGGGTTGCGCTTGAGTGACCGACTATGGTTTTGGGATGAATCCATAGCTGAGGAGCAAACCGGAGAGTACCCGGATTAGAGAGTGGAGTTTGGGTGACCAAGAAGTGGTGAATCCCCTGTCACGGAAATCAGTGGAGAAGGGTGTGACTTTAGATCCAGCATCTTTGAAAAGATAAATGGAGAACCCTCTGAAGGAAAACAGAGGTTAAATGGTAAACCAGATTCAAGAATTAGGATTAGATCGGATGGAGTAGGGTTGGTAAAGTCTCCAACCCGGACAGAAATCGGATCTAACCATAGCCGGGTCAGTGAGTAGAGCAGATCCGGGTTTTTGTAAGGAAAGAGGGAGAGATTTGGTGACCGGGAGAGAAAGTAGTCACCAACCCGGGTCAGTCTCCGGAAACTTCCCACTTCACAGAGTCTCCGCGGAACGATAACTTGGAAATCACCTCTACGAGCATTCTTCATACGAAAAAGTGCGCTCTAGGGGAATATCCGATACCACGTGCTATCACACCAAATTATGTCCACACAGTTTTTTTGATAACTTTCAACCATGTCTGTGTCGACTATCTTCGTATTTCATTACCTCTCCGATTACATTCATTAGTCTTAAACAATTTTCCATTCGTCCAATTCATACAAAATGCCAATGATCTTTATATAATACTTTCCAAGAGTTCTAGGAGTTTCAGAATAAAGTTCTTGTTGCTTCGCTTTCCCTTCTCAAATGCTCGTTTGAGTTTCTGCCCAATATCTTTAATCTTGTGATGGAACGTGATACTCCTTGCGGGTTTGAGGAATTCACCTGGAGACTCGGGTCGGCTCGAAGCATTGACGACTACCCTATGCTGTGGAAGTACGATAGGTTCGTCCAAATGAGATACCGTGTTGACAGTTTGCAGGGGGCAATCAAAATGTGGATGAGTGAGATGCAGTGTTCAGAAGACTGGCGCGTTGACATCTCCATCTTGCGCTTGGAAAAAGGGGTTCTTGGATGACATGATATCCCGTGTGGAATTTGGGATTTCTATCCTCGGCCTCCTGTTTTGTAGACGTTGATATGGTGTCATTATGTATGCGACGTACTTGGACTTCCAGATCCGTGCAATATCCAGTGCCACGACGTTCAAATCGTGCCCAAGGCCATCTTTGATGCTGTCGAAGAGCACTTTGATGACGAACCCCAGCCTCCATTTTGGAATTCCATTCTTGACGCCACGAGCAACTCAGAATCTGATGACGACTAGTCATTCAGTTCCTCCCTGGTGCAAGGTGTAATTTGGACGTAGCGTTCTCTGGAGGCAACACCTACAATTCAGTTGACGTTGTCTTTAGCATAAGGAAGATCCTGAGCAAATATATAGGGAGCTATGATAAAGCTTTGAAATTAATGTAATCCTTTTCATTAATATAGGCATCGCTTGCAACGTGCATGAATTGTAGCCTCCATTTTTCCTCGGCCGTCAACACATTTTGTGATGTTATCGTTTTCGTTTACGTATTATCTTTAAACATGTTCACCGTTTATAGATTTGGAAGATTAATTAATTATCAAGCTTCATACTTGGTTCATTATGGCTTTAGTACAGGCTACCAACTTTCTCAACACGATGCTTAACCTGTGAGTGCATTAGCGTCCACAATGTTCATGTAGCCGTCATTTACAGACAGAGTACTATTTTGGCATTTCGGGCAATACATTAGCATCACCTTACCTGTCACAAGTGTTTTTTTAGTATACTATGGCCGCCGTCTTTGAAATTCGGTCCTTCAACGCTCACGTTGTTTTGATCCTGCGATATAATTCAAAATAAAATTACTTTACTAATATGTCAGAATGGTTAACAGATGATTTTACCGTGGTTGTCCCTGATAAGAGAATAAATACAAGAACTCTCATTTCCTTCCCTCTTCTTTCCGTGACAGTACAAACATCCCATGCACTGCAAAATGGCTTCCATTCCATTTCGAAGGTGATGAAGTCCCTTTAGTTGTTCCCGTAGGCAATGAGGGGTTTGTGACGGTCCTTGCTAATCTCTCACCATCCGTTTTGGAATCGCAGAAACCTCTACCATGCTGACTGAAGAAGTTTTAGAAAATTACGGAATAGTGAAAGAGGTTGTCTTGAAGGCTAGATGTGAGGATCGCGATGGCTATTACTGGCTCCTAAACCCTAGTCAGTATAGAGCGTATGGTATGACACCATCTCAATTAGCGGCCTCCACCGAGATCCTAGTTAACAACTTTGATACTTCTACTGTAGAAGCTCCGGTTTGTACCACGCAGTGTTCTCAAACCCCCCATACTTCTCGATCCGGTGCCGAGATCATGTTTAACCTTCGCAAAGTAAAACAAGAGCACCTCCCTGGGATTGTAGAACTCTCTAGCGAATCGGAAGGAGAGACACCTGCCCAGTGTAGATCTAACGAGGGAAAGACATTGAATCCATTCCCGCTTCCTCATCAGTCCACTTATCGCACACCATGTACAAGTCCATCTTCCTCCTCTCTGTCTCGTCCTCCTCTCTATCCTGCTTCTTCTGATTCTCTCAGTATCATGCAATGTTTGAAACAAATGCATTGCATTCCTGGCTGTCGAAACGAATTGGTCCAAATTGATTTCGACACCATTGAATATCAAAAGGTCCAGGTCCTGCCGCCCACATTTGATGGGGATGTTGTTTTTGAATTGTCTGCGTGTAGAGGGAGTGTCCATTCTTTGAGTGCCAAGAGCATGGAAGGACTGGACAAACTGTACGATGGTCATGCTTGGATGCGCACTCTCACTTCTAAAATTAACAATGCTTTGGGGCTTAAGTTCAGAAGGTCAGTGTGCGTGGGCCATCTTTGTTGTGTAAACGTTGACTGTGATTATCTAAAACGCACTTCTAAGAAGAACGAGACTGAATGAAAGGGTACAACCATAAATCAATTCTATGTAGGTCTAGGCCCGCAGTCAGATTCGTCTCTGGTTTGCAGGGTCTTCAAATTGATTCCATCTTATTTTGCTGTGTGCCCCGCACGTATCTATTATGTGCTCAATGTTGTAGATAGGTCGAGAGCATGCATCCATTTAGGACACCATCGCCACCCCGTAGCAGCTGGCCAATGCCGGGAATCTTTGGAGACTATCACGGGCTTGATTGCATCAGAAGTTCAGAAGACACCAACGGCAAAGAACTCTGCTATTGCATTAGTAGCAAGCAAGGAGTTCATGGATACCTTTTTAGTCAATGCTGGACCGGGTCCGAAGGAGATGCTTCGCGGGGCGGAATTTGATGAGGTCACGGACTAGTTTTGCATGCTCAGCTCTCCAAACGTTCGAAACATCATTGCATCCTTCCGCGCATTTGCCAAATGTAAAGGCAAAATTGACAGGATTCTGGAAATGAAGACGGTGGCAATGATGGAGTACATCCACGACAACATCGTCCCCGGTCAAGGACAAGACAAAGTGTACCTGTTCAAGATGCTTGTCGACATTCCCGGTAGTGGAGTTGACCTCGTGCGCCGAATGCAGCCGGGAGGAGACCTTCAGAATTGATTCATTATGTTCGACCACGTGAAGCGAGTAAAGCCTTGGACAACACTGGCTTGTCACGTCTACGATTCTACGTACTGAACAGTCATGACAATTGCAGTTTGTGATATGCAGACCAAAAGTACGGATGGCCAAGTCATTTTCTGGAAATGCCTAAACAAAGTGATGGCTAGAAATGGTGTTCCTGAACCTAATTTCAAAGGATTCATGTGCGATAGTGCACAAGCTAATTTCAATGCGGTACGCATTGTTTATGGATCTGGAGACCCATCCGTGGTTATGGTGGACCGGGAGAGGACGTGCTTGTTTCACTGGTCTACTAGCATGCACAAGCATACGGAGAAGCTAATTGCAAAAAGCTTTCGGAACCAGCACATCAAGTTGTGCAGAGAGTACAAGGATGCTACCTCGATGGCTGAGGTGGATTTGATGTATCAAAAGCTTCGGGCTTGGTGGTATTCTTCAGGAGCTGCAACTGAAGATGCAATCCGGGAACTAGAGGATTAGTTGGCCTTTTGGCATTTCCGCTATCGCCAGTGGGGAGGATTTATGGAAACGGTATGGCCTTCTATTGTCTTCAACTCTCACATTCTACTTTTCCTTTGGCTACGACTATCTCAATACCGTGTGATCTTGGCATAGGATTTATATTGTGTTTATTCTCTCTGATGTTTGTCTTCCTCTTTTCTGTCCAGAACCTTACTCCAGAAGAACTCGCGGACATCCCAACTTGCAATCTGGCAGAAACTGTTCACAATAGATGGCTGCAGTCTTCGGGCAATCGCGGATCTGACCTCTTCGTAGCAACCACCGACGACTGGGCCCGCGCCTTCATGCAAATGACCAACTACCGTTCGTACTTGTGTGGCGGAGCGTCTGGAAAAGGACCTTCTAAACATGACTTTAAACTTAAAAGGCCTTATTCGTTAAAATGAGACAAAATGCTCATTTTGAGAATTTCAAAAACCGAAACAAAATTCTAGTGACGAAATAGTTGTTGAACCTCACGATATGTTGAGCTCGTACATTGAACACTGATCAAAAATTGTGTAGAATTTGATACAGTGGACGTCAAACATGGCACTCCAGTAACATGTATACACAACATGAAGTGAAAAAGTGATTCGTTAACAAGACTAGAAGTATAAGAATACTTGGTCAAAAGAGAGAAAGCCTTTTATTTAACAATGTGTCTGAATACTATATACTATGGTAGAATCCTCCGGAGTGAATTTAATATGGAAGTAAAACAAATAGTGGAATTTAGACTGCATTCTCTTCGACAAGAGGCAGTGAGATCCAAAGGAATATATGTACGGCTATTTAAGATATCTATTTATAGTAAACTCATCTTTATGCTAAAGACATCACGAATATGATTTGGATTGATAGGCTAGCATAGACACTACTTGTCGGATTCCGCGGAAACGACTTTCGCCGCCTCTTCCGCTTTGAGCTTGGTGAGTCTTCTCAAGATAACCTTTTGTCGTTCATTGTAGTTGGAATGAGGGTTAGCCGCCCAAGCATCGAATACGCTTAGGCTCTGAGCTTTGGTGTCTTTTCGTATTGACCTTCGAGTGGTTTCCCGAGCCTGAGACGCGGAATGCGATCTAGACCCTCGAAGGGGCGGCTTTGTCATCGTCGGAGTGAGGGTCTTTGTGTGCGGAAGTGGGGTCGCAGTGGATTTGGGCAGTAGAGAACAGGAGGGCTTGATGAGGATACCTTGCTTTCCGAGAAATTCTGTGGAAGGGGCTCGCCTGGCTCCCGCAAATTGTGCGGAACGAGGATGCCCATCCCGCAGCAAAAGCACCGTATCACTAGAAGTGGCCTTCGACCTCAGCGTCCTCGTTCGAGTGTCCGAGGCCACTGTGGCCTTCAATCCATCAGTGACAACAACAGGAACAGCAGACGGAGTCGGAATCGCATCATTGAGGCGAGGGTGCGCGGGCGCACCGTCGAAAGGGAGGATCAGTTTGCGATTCGTCGGGGAGTCCCTCCGCCGCTCAGGCGAGAAGCAATTCCCTCGACTCGGCGTTGCCCGCTTCAACGGAGACGGGGATTTGGCCGGAGTCCTGACGGGTCCGTGGTCCGGGGGGCTGTTCACAACGCCGGCCTCAATGTCACCCTTGGAGTAGTCTATGGCCGCGGACGTAGCGGTTTGGGCAGACCGCACCAGGTAAGGTCTTGAATACGGAGCCGTGTTGCAACTCCCCCCGTCAGACTCGGATCTGGAGAGGAAACTCCTGGGAAGCTGATTCCGAGGTCCAACAACGCGATTGCATCCTTTCTGCAGTACGGAGATATACCACAAGCCCACGTTTCTAGACGAAGAACAAGAGCAAAACAGCCTGGAATAGAGAAGGGGGAACACGCATGGACCATCGACGGCATAACAAATAGTAACGCAAAATGGAGTGAAACGTGGTGACACATGTAAATTATTATTTACAAATGAACATAGCAGACGCAATCAATGGAACTAGTACAGTCAATGGAACGTTATTATCGTCAAAAAAACCCAATGTCCGGAGGGTCTACTCTATGAAGCGTCCTCCCTCTGTGACTACGCTTATCCCAGGGAGCCTGTATCAGGACCCCATGTTCTTGGACGACTCTCTCATGCCGTTAATGATGTCCTTCACGTGGTAGTCACCGGGTCGCAAAGGGTTCAGGCCAAATCTATTCTCCTCTACGTATCTGGGCATGTGACCCGGCTGGCAGTTCGAGTCAAGACGGTGCAGCCACGGCAGCAGCTCCCCCATGAGGACGTCGTCCTCCCGTTCATGTTGGTTCCAAGTGCGGAGGAATATAGCGTTGCCATTCTCATTGCAGATGCTCTTGGCTGGAGAGTCATCAATGAGAAGAGTATAGTCCGGGGAAAAGGATGAGTCGCCGCTAACATTCGTGAACAGGTGCTCGGAGAGGACTTTCATACACAGCACCGCAATGCCGATTTGAAAGAACCTCCCCGGCGAGACCTCTATCTTTGAGCGCTGATCCTAGCTCAAGAAATCGTACGACCCCTTACAACTCCTAAAGAGGTGCCCCGCGATGGGTTCAGCGTTACGTTTGAACATATTGGTCCAAACTAACACCCTGTCCGCAAGGAACGATACCTCGCGGAGGAATTCAGCTATGTTCTGCCTAGCATAGACCGCCTTGGGATCGACGATGGTGGGATTTCTGTGGCTGAGAACACTGTCTTGCAGTTGATACGGGCTAAATTTTTCTCCGGACGACTTCTGTGCCGTATGACAGAGAATGCCATTCAAGTCGAAGACAATGTTCAGCCACTTCCTACACGGCGGGGTAGTACGGGAGGCACGGTCCTCTGCATGACCTCTGTGCCACCCTCGCATTCTACCTGATCAAAACATCACAACAAAGAGATGGAGTTACCAGTTTAAGCGCAGAAATGGGAGAGCCAAGGACTGGGTAGGAGCAATCTGATGTCCTAAGCGATTGCGGTCTCCCATTGGAGACTGCTTCCATTGGTAGCGGACGGTGCACGCAAATATTGTTTGGGAGCTGAGCAACAGGTACATTGAGAGGCAAAGACAATTAGACAGGTGCTCAAATATGTATAACTTCCGCACTCTTTATTTTCAAAGTTAAAATATTACATCCGTATAATTAACATAAGTCTGTAGTGGACTCAAAACTACTCCGAACACTATGATACACTAGAGTACAACGATGGCAGCCACAGACGGGATCGCCATCAGCGCCAGGTATTCAAGGACCGGTGATGACATCCTGTCAAGAATGATGAATCCAGATGAGAAACGATTACTACAGGATTTATTCTAGCCGTTCCCACCGCGACACAAAAATGAATGACTCCAAGCAACTTGTAATCAATCAAAATCATAAGGGTCGGAGGGTTGTACCTGATCCGGCTCGGCTAGATCCTGCGATGGCACGTCTGACGCGGTTGGAAGTTCGGTGTCGTGGTCGTCCGCGCGGTCTTCTTCCCCCACCTCATAGTCCACCAAATCCAACTTCATGCGGGAGGGCGACTGCAACTCCGACGGGTCCTCTCGAGAGGTTGAGCACACCAACGCCTCTGGAGCCTCGACCTCAGTTGCCAGCTGTTCGACCACCATGACAGCATCATCGACTTGACGATCTTGCGCAGGGGGTAATTCCTCCTCTGTCAATTGGGGAACCCGGACTTCGAAGGCAGACTCCTCGGGGGAAGGAATCCTAACGACTTGAGACGGAGGAGTAGATGGAACACGATCCAGAGGGACCGAGGAGCGCTAGCAGACGGAAAAAAGGGAGCGCTAGCAGACGGAAGGAGAGGCGAAGGGTCGCCGACAATGGGCATTGCATCAACCGTATCATGGGGTCGACGATCGGGGGTCTCCTCCGAATGGTGTTCCCTGACCTTAGAAACGGGAGCCCTAGTAGAGGGCTGAAGAGGTTGGGGTGTGTCGATTGGGGGCGACTCAGGAGGAAACGGAATCAATTCCAGCGAGACATCCAAATGTTTGACTATGAACTGCAGCTGCCTCTCTAGCTTGCTCATCTGCTGGGTTGACTTGGCTGCTCGCTGATCAGCAGCAGCAGCATTAGCAACAGCAGCAGCCGCGGCGGCATTAGCTGCAGCAATGGCCTTCTTTGACTCCTCTAGTTGCCTCTGAATTTCTTCCTTCTGCTTTGCCCTTGCCTGCCTTCTTGCCAGCATTTCCATGTGTTGGGTGAACCAGTCTTTGTCCACCTTGACCCTCCCCTTAGTTTTTTTGTCTATGACCTCTTTCTTGTGATGACTAGGCTCCTTGTCGTCGTCATCACTATTGTGGTGATGATCGTTTTCGTCATCACTTTCCAAGAGAACGACGTCCTGCGGATTGGGAGGACGGTTCGTATCCACCGGGATAATGGTCATATCGTCGTCGTTGTCTCCTGGCGGTTTGTCTTGCACTGCCGCCTGCTCTTCTCCAGGCTCCGGCACAACCGTCTCTACAGCCTGCTCCACGCCCTTGTCCCTGGTCTGCAGGCCGACTGCAGCTGGATTCACCATCTTCTGCGCCTGCTGATCTACAGTTTGGAGCAGGGCCTCCTTGACAGCCTGCTCGACCACGGTTTCCACGAACTTCTAGGTGTCTTGGTCGAGCTCAGGATCCTCCGGAGAATCACGGAACGACTCCAGCTGCGGATTCCCCGTGTCATGAACGTCCGAAGGTTGTGATTGCTGGACAACTTGATTATCATACTCTGAGTCCGTCTCATAGTTGTCCTCAGGCTGTTGAGAGGGCTGCTCACGTCAAGCCTCGGCAGGATTCTCCTGATTCAGCTCATCTTCGCGACCCTCTAACCCGGTTTTGTCGCCCTCCTCCTCCATCGCCTGCTCAGGGTTGCCGTCGACACGATCTCTGTTGAGCCACAGACGGATCTGGAGTGTGTTCATGCCGAATTGGTCGATCCCCTCAACGCTTGGATCAGTTGACACATGCGCACCCACGGATTCTATCTGCCGGACAACATATGGAGCATGGTCTGCTGGAGACACTAATGTCAGCGGTGGAGACGGAGGAGAGTCGGAGTGAACGATCACGGGGCTGCGAGAGGCGGGAATCTTGTACCCGAGGGCGTACGGAGAATTCGAGAACATGGAATTGTTCCAATCCAACTTGCTTGCAAGTCTGGTGATTTTTGTGTGTGCCTTTACGTGTGCCCGATCAACGAAGCCGTAGTAATATGCTCCGAACATCTGCACAGAAACATTACAGGTAAGTCTTCATCGAAATCAGTCATTCTACAACAACCGATCGACTGGTATCGTCGACCCGAGGATAAGGGTGAGCATTGACGTCGTAAATTATGACAGTTAAACCATCATTGTCGACCCGATGATAAGATATGGCGTATACCTTTGATGCCAACATGAACTTCGCCCCCACATAAATCCCCTGAACGTTCTCCTTTGGAACTGCGCAGGCGTGCAAGAGCTGGAAGTAGAACTCCATGCGGAATTCAGTAGTGTCAACTCTCCATTTGGCCTCCGTGTTCTTTGAGGCAACGACGCTAGTTTGTGAGCGGTGAGCAGTGAGTGGTGAGCGGTGAGCAGTGAGTGGTGAGCGGTGAGCAGTGAGGCACAGAATTTAGAGCGGTGAGATCCGGTTTGACTTCGTCAAATACACTAAATTTAGAAAATATTCGAATATTCGTCTATTTTTAGGGATTGTAGGGACCCATTACCACGGAATATTTATCCCCTATGACCGCAGAATGGGCCATGGAGAAGTGATAAATATTGTTAGAACGGTCTCGTATCAAGGCATTGCAAGGGAAAGAAAATATAGTATCATTGTGATATACGGAGTAGAAGCTTAGAGTATTAGGGTTGACTCAGGAAGATACCAAAGTTAGGGTAGGTTTAGGGTTTAGGGTAGAAAACACAAAATGAAGAGTGGAAGTAATACATGCACCGTACACATAAAACTCGTAAGAGAAATAGTGGCCCTTTTAGTCTCACTACCAAAATCAATTCTGGTCATCATAATCAAAAAACATCAATAATTGCCCCTAGGAATGCCATATCCTAAGAAGTCAAGGGGGCCAAGAGCCCACTTTGGAGGATGCGCTTCACTTCATTGAAACTGAAACTGGGAGCGTGGATGAAGTAGTCTACCTTGGGATCAAGACCACATACTTCAATGAAGACAAAGTAAAGATGCTTGCAATTGGCCCAATGGCCATGCTTTCCGAGAGCCTTGGTGGCCATGTCCTTGAAATAAGGGCAAGTGCAGGCCAGCAACTGAGATATAGTCAAATAGTATTGCTGAACAGTTGGTGGAGTGCCGGAATCAAGGGTGACGATGCATCCGAGGGCTGGAGCTGGTATCATACTAACCTTTTGAACTTGGCCCTTTAGAGTGAGGGCGGAAGCACAAATTATTGGAGTGGCGCGTTGTGGGCGCCTTCATATTGCGACGGATGTTCTTGCCGGACCTTCGTTTTGGGAACTCATCCGGGTACGTTGGGGTAACATACGCAGCCAGGTCCACAGGAAGGTGCTGATCAGTGAAGAGCCTCCTCGGTGAGATATCTTCGCGTTGGGGAAGACGGAACCCAGCATCTTCTAATTGCAACACCTCCTTCCGGGTTAGATTAGTGCCGATCTTGACAGGCCAGATGTCCGGGACTTCACGCCTAGATATAACCCACTTTCGACGGGTCCTTTTCATACATCTCTCAATATCATCTTTGCAGAAGAAGAATTGCATGCACTCCGTCTTGTTCTTCCGATAATTATTCTTCATGCCCGTGTACGTTGGTGCAGCAGTGCTCTTTCCATTCTGAACTATACGAGCTGTACACTTCTTCTTCGTCACAGCTTGTTGGGCAAAGCAGGCCTTTGCGGATTTAGGTGGCAGTCGAGCGATATGTCATTCAGTTTCGTCGCAAGCGGTTTCTTGAACTGCAGTAACGTGGTGCGCCTTCCCCGTAGGAGTGGCGGCGGTCATCTGTCTTGGAACTTCTGGGACGAGAGAGTCGGTCGGAGAGTCTTGTACTGAAGTAGGAGAATCAATGATTACGGTTGAGGTCCTACTAGACCTCGTTTGCACACGTGGGCGCGAGATAGATATCTTATCAGGCCTATGCGAGTCGAATTCGGAACCAAGTGGAACGTCAGCCTTTCGTTTCAATGACACGTGACGTGTGACGCGTGACGAGTGGTGACGCGTGACGCGTGACGAGTGGTGCGTGACGCGTGACGAGTGGTGCGTGACGCGTGACGAGTGGTGCGTGACGAATACGAGTGGTGCGTGTGGTGCGAGACGAGTGGTGCGTGACGAAGTACGAGTTGTGCATGACGAGTCCTATGGAGTCCCGGGGTGTGTACGTGGCGAGTGGGACAGTGGGAGTCGAGTGGTGACGGTGCGTGACGGTGCGTCCCAGGGTGTCTACGTACGAGGGATGCGTGGCGAATAGGACAGTGGGAGTCCCATGGAGTCCCGGGGTGGTGCGTGCCTCGGGAGGGAGCCAGCTCGTTACCGAGCTCGTGGTGGCAACTCGTCATCACGACCCGGCTCCTGACCGCGCGAACTGTCCCATTTTGTTGTGACTTGCCCCATTCCTTCTCGTAATCTCTGTGATTTCTTGAGCTAAGTGTGAGTTCCAACTGATTTCTCGAGCCAAGTGTGACTTTGCTCCCCACGTCGTGACGAGTCAAAAAACGCACTTGGATGGGAGCGAGCACCAGCACCATGTCCCACCACTCTGTCCCTTTTATCTGAGTTCCAAATTACATGACCCGGGAGTATGAGTGGTTCTGAGTGCGGGGCGGGCTTGTCCCGCTTCGTCACGAGGCGCCCTCAAAACCGAGTTGTGATTCTAACTAACTAACTTAGAGCTTGTCCAAGGGCATTTCCACTAGAGCTTAACCGTGCCCCCCCCCACCGGGTCCCAAACTGGCTTGAGTGAAACTCGCCGTCCCAGCGAGGCACGCCACAAGCGAGCCAGCTCGTTACCAAGTCTCCAGCGGCCGCTCCGTACCGAGCTGCTCCATTTGACGACTGCAGATTTGATTTTTTGCTCCAAACGATTGCAGATTTGTTTTTTTAGATTTTCGACTGAAATTTTAATCATTTAGGAACGTGTAATATACCGTTGGAAAGGTATTTTCAAGACCTTTCCAACGGTATATTACACGCCCTGAAATTCTTAAAATTGCAGTCGAAAATCAAAAAAGAAAAATCTGCAGTCGCTATGCGACTACAGATCAGGGTGGTCAAAAGAACCGCAGCCGATTTTGGCTCCGGTTCTTTTCGACCATGTTTTCTACTAGTGTAGTAATTTAAATTATAATTTTGATTGTTTTTTCTTGGGTCACGGTTGTACAGCTTGAGGACTCTGTTGCGGCTGAGGTCATATACACCCTTCACTTCGATGACATTCAGATTGACTGGGAAGCCCGTCCTGACTTGGATGAAATCAACCAATACGTTGAGAAATGGAGAATCCTTGTCTGGGATCGAGCATTCTACTTTATACTCAAGAAGGCCAATGGCTACTCTAGAATAAGTGCCTTCAAAGACCAAGAGGGGACCTCAAATGCCGTCAAACGACTCCTTTACAGGTTTGCAATCTACAAATACCTTCCCATTTCACAAATTCATTTCACTCTACAATTGCACTACTCTACCTGTGTATTAAAACATTTTGCTTCTGTACTTACAGGTACTTCAATCGCAAACTCCTTGGTAAGGGTGCGATTGATCGGAAAGCTATGCCCAAGTTTTTTGGTGCATGGATTGACAAGGCAATGCCATCATACGTTTTCACACCAAATCAACTACGATTGTTTAAGCTTCCTGAGCTACTAGCCTCGCCTTGGTACCTAGAATGCACGAAGAATTACTCAAAGCTCGCTTCGAACAAGTATGCACGGAATCTTGCCAAAGGTGATGATTCTTAACAAATCGCTTATTGCTCTTGGGGAGCAGAAATTGAAGGAGGGCACAGCTCCAGCTGCTTGGGTTGATATACTAAACTTTGCTAAAACGGTACGTATACATCTCTATACTATTTTATCATTAATCCGCATTATGCATTTCATCTAATTCTGATTTCTAATTCTAGAACATAGCCAATCACAATAAAATAATCTTCACCTTCAAGAGTATTCCACCTTATTCCAAGAAACTATTCATGATTTGAGCCCATTAACATCTACTCTGAGACCATAAAAGTGTTAATAAAGACCTCAAAAGGAAGTAGCAAGAATACCTTGTACAAGTTGAAAAGTATTTGTTTGCGCGTGACTGCACTGTTGCGTTTCAAGCTTCTTTTAATTATCAAAAACACTTGCACAAGAAGTTATATGAGCGATACTCAGGTACATCAAGGACTAAGATTAACAAATGCTATGAAAAATACGTGATTCATTATGAGTCTGTTTTTGCTTCCACGTTCCATGCAAGAGAAACTATGTGCAGACATGTCTACCATTCAGTACTCTAAGTAAAACAGTTGCACATCGACGAAGTGTGGATCGGATACAAAACAGAATCCAACACACGAAGAGATTAGGTTGTGCCAACTTTGGCTTCAGAAACTGCAAGGTGGTCAGGTTTCTTACATGTCTTCCAAGCAATTGATGTTGTGTGTTGAACTTTACAGGTCGAGAAGATTAAGCATCGAAAACTTGGGGGACGTGTTGATTCCGATGCATGCCTAGATCTTATCATTGCAAATGTCCCCGATAACCTCCCAGTTCCTTGCATTTCTAACCCTTCCACGAGTGTCCCTGACTGGAACAAGGTGGACGTGGACGACTTTGTTGAGACGATATTTGCATAAACGGTCCAGCACCTATCTGATGATGGTGCAATTCTTATTTTCCTTCCTGAAAGTCCCTCCATCAGAAAGGATGTTCTAGGGTGGGCTCAAGAGTATGGGTACATGCAATACAGGGACTAGTGGGGCATAAACGAGCTTCGACTTTCCTCGTGTAGAGACCCGTAGCGCACGGTACATTATCCTACTGCCTTGTTGATTCTACTTTGCGTATTCATTGCCATAGTCACTTGTCATTGCATTCTCCCTACATTTGCAGTCTCGCAGGTTCTGGATTCTACTCTTTGTCAGGCACAAACTGAAGGACACCGCCGTTCACTCTGGTTTCAAGCTCCGCATCATTCCTGAGGTTCGTGACGCTGGTATCGACCTGGACGAAGATGACCTCCTGCACAATTTCACGACAGCAAAAATGCAGCTCATGAATGGCCAGATTCCATGGAGAGGGGCACGAGAGAAAGATCCTCGGTTCTTGCAAATTCTTGTGGAGGCTTCTACAGATCCTGGAGACGTGGTCCTCGATTACAACGCCTCCACCGGTGAGTATTACTGAATGTTAGAATGCAACAACAGAAGAGAATCCCGTAGAACATGCATCGATTGAAACACGTGATTGAATGACCCTCAATAACCCTCTACCCTTTAAGGCCATGCCATGCACTCACTACCCCATTCTACTCCATGCATGCCACCACGCCCCTAAACCCCAAGACCCTAATCCCGCGGCTATATGCGGAAATAGGGAACCCTAACCCCACGGAAGTAGGTCCAGTACCTGAAAAAAAACCACAAAATACCTTACGATCATACTAAATTCTCGGTCATAGGACCCACTTTCCATACTAAACCCATTCAAAAATCATGAAATTTTACTGCTCACCGCTCACGCTCACCGCTCACCGCTCACTGCTCACAGAATAGCATTTCTGTTCTTTGAGGCATCCTTGTAATATTCACAGAGTAGCGGAGTAGTGTATTTCTTCATCACTAACTTCCGCGCAGCCTTGGTGAATTCGTTGTCTTTCTTGAAAAGAAAGAGAAGTATGACATCTGGGGCAATATTTCTGCTGGTCACGTTGTTGAGCATCTCCCCTCTGCTCGGAACGTACGTGGATACCTGTGCCTCATATTCATCGAGCTCGTCTTCTGCAAAGGTCGATGCAGCTTTGAAGTCTTCTTTCCCGGAGAGGATAATCAGCCAAATGTTTGGCTCAGTTACGTCGGGCTCAAGGGTATCCGCGAGGAATTCCAGGAAGGGATCGATTGCGCCTGCATTTTCGGTCAGCTTAGTCCTGGGAATTGCGCGGGCGTCGAGCACCGCCAGATTCACTGGATGAGAAGTGTAGGACTAACTGGAGTTGGTCACCTGAGCTTTGACACTCATATCAACTCCTCTGATTTGGACTCCTCCTACTGGATCCGTAAGACGGTACTTCAGCGTCATAAACCTTGTGTACATGTGAAGCACCTCCGGGAACGCCGCCGTGTAGTCCTTCGGACGCTTATGCCATCCTTCGTTGCGGAGCCGCCTCACGAATTAATCCTTATTCGGATGCGAGAGCAGGAAATCCCACGTTGCAGACGTCTACAGGTGCCTCTTCTTCCACGGCCTCCACTTCTCAAGATTGACGTTGCCGCTATTGTCGAGGAATTTCAAGGTTGGCTTTATGGACATAATATCCTGCAGCACAATTTTCTTGCGCTTTCGGCGCTCGGCCTAATCCGCGGCTGACATGTTGCCGGCCACGAGAATCTTTGTCTTCGGGACTGAGACTTTTGGATATGGCGCACGCCGCCCTGGAGTATCTCCTAGGAGATGCTGGGCCACCACTCTGAAATCCTTATCAGAGAACCACCCGAAGGATTTGAAGAACTGCTTCTTCAGAGAGGAAGATTTCGGCTTCCATTTCTTTCCATCCTTTCCATCCCTGTAGGGCGCTAAGGTTACCGGATTTATCAAGTCCCCGTTGGCATGCATGATAAGGAATTTATGCCAATGCGCCCACAGATGGTCCGGAAGGGTGAATATTTGGATTTCATTTTTGAGGTCCGACACGCCCTTCACCGTTGCCCCGTCCTTATCCGGATTTATACTCTGAAATCTTTGTACAACAGCATCTGTAAAGGCCTGCATAACAGAGAAATGGAACATTAGAATTCAAGTGAACGGCTGTATCAGGAGCTGTCGCGATGTATCGTCAACCCGACGATAATGAGAGGGAACAAGAGGATACCTTGTAGCGGATCAAGCTGTAGAAGGCGTTATTCTTTCTCGTCGTCGCTTCCTCCTTATCGCTTGTTAGACGTTTGTATGTGGTCCAGATGTTTCTACAGCTTATCATCTGGTTACCCCATGTGGGCTGGGCGTGGTCCAGATGGTTTGTGCAGTTGTAGTACTTCGAGATATTCCTTATTGATTTGCGTCCCGGGAGTACACAATGTACGCGTCCCACGTGCGGATTTCATCTCGACGTTTCTCACCGCATCCTCCATTTTGTAACTCTCTCGATGCGTAAATGCTATGCTGCCCGTTGATGATCATGAACTTTCCCTTCATGATCTCTTCCCAGGTCCCAGGCCGCTTCTTCAGCAGTTTATGATTGTCGTCAACCTACGTTAAGCAGACGATTTGCCTCTGCTTTACGTCGATCATCAGAACGAGCTCCTTCTTCACGTCATCGAGAATGTCCCTCTGCACAGTTCGAATGACATACTCGTCGTTCGCCAGAATGCACTGATCAATGTGGACCGTTTTTACTGCCATTTCATCTAGAAATAGCTCTTCATGCTCTGCCTAGAACGTCTTCTGTATCTGTGCAGTCTTCTCCCAATCTTGAATCTTCTCTTGTGTGTCTGAATCGGTTGAGACTGTAGTCAGTGCCGAACCAGAACTTCCACCAGCCGCTGCAGCTCCAGTCGCACTTGTCAGGCTTCGCTTTCGCTTTCGGGTGGACCCTTCAGCCTCTATATCGGGGGCGTCTCTTTTCTTGCTGGACGTTTTGGGCTGGCTTAGCTTCGCCTTTCTGCCTCCTGGTCCTCCTTCGGTATTCTTTCTCTCAGCTCGCGGAGTTGAGGTATTTCTCTGGGATCGATTTGCGCCTCTCCCGACAGTGGGTCTCCGCTCTACGTGCTCCATCGCGTAGTGATCGAGTGTCTGATAGATTTGCATGAGTCGTTCGGCGTTAGACTTCGCCGTTCCATTCACCCATGGAACGTAGCCAAGTTTAGCAAAGTCTTCGTTGAGACTGGCCATGTCAGATCCCCCAAGAAAGCGACGAGGTTGTTCAGATCGAATTTTCCGTGGCTCTTGTTGACATCGATCACGATTGAATGACAGTGGTCCAAGACCGTTTCGTCGTCATCGACAGCGGGCAGCACGATGACGACGTAGTCATCCCGTTGACTCTCAATGATGGAGACTTTCTCTTGCACATTCCAATTGAGGTAGAACGTCTTTCCTTCAGCTTTGTAGCGGAGGAACACGTAATTCTTGAATCGGTTCACACCAAAACTCCAGGTGTGGATGTGTTCTTTAAACTCCCAGAGCTTCCCGTAGTTTTCTTGCATTTCGGGGATGAAGGGCTCATTCGTCACGGGATACACGAACGGTTGAAGGTGAGGTGCGGTTGCGGAGTAATCGTAAGTGTCTTCGTCTGCCATTCTTTACAATGTGTGGCACGGTTCAGGATCAATTGTTAGAGGTCACAGAAGCTTTCATGTATAGAATATTGATTTGTCTTAGTAATCGTCAACTCAACGATAGCACTACCTTTTGCGTGAAGCATTGGCCTTGCAGATCTAACCTCGTATTTGTTATGAGGAATTACATAGGCGGCAGTTGAAGGCTTAATCACTTGACATTCGTGATGGTCATCCATTGATTTATTTTATTATCCTTTGTTCGTTTGATTTTATCTGATTCATTGTTTGTTGCTCAAGTATTTCGCAGAAGACGGTATCGTCGACCCGACGATTGCAGCGGTGACTAGATTTTGTTTCTCTGGTTTTTCATGGTTCATTGGTGCTATCGTTCATTTGAGGTGGCCGTGTTCGTTTTTGTTTTGTCCCTTTTACTGGATTTGTGCAGGAATCGTCGACCCGACGATATGGTGTGAACTCTGAACAAGGAACCGGTATCGTCGATTCGACGATTCAGTAATCCATGTGTGTGTACTACGGGACTCGTCTGCCTGTAATCATCACGATAATATGTATTTTTAGTTGAATTTATAATTAATTTATTCGCATTATTTTGGCGTATAGTTAGAATGTTCTTAATGCACAGTACATGGGTATCGTCGCCCCGATGATAAGAGGCACTTTACAAGTTCTTATAGTGTTTTTAAATTAATGTGTGAGTGGTGAAGTGTATTTATTCATCAAGGTTTACTACATGTATTGTCTTCGTTTTATTTGTTACTTCTCTATTCTGATTTTGGTATTGACGAATCTGGATTCTTTTTGGTGTTTTTATTCTTTATCTCGAATTTTGTGTATCGTCGGGTCGACGATAAGGCCTAGTGCATTGTGGTATCATCGACCCGACGATAATGGTTGTTTTCAACTTAGTGAAGTGATTTGCAGTACTGTTTGGTTTCTAAAGTAACTTCAATCTGGATGTCTACTGCTATTGGGAAGTTGACTTAAATTTGTATATCTAGTGCTGTATCGTCGAGTCGACGATACATGGACTTTAAACATACATATGCCCTAATTCGGAAACCAGAATTCATAACCCTAATTCAGACTATAGACATTGAAAGTTTTACCTTGTATAAGAAGTTGGGCTTGGTGTAGTTGCGCTTCACGATGACAAAGATAGAGGAATTAAGTCCAATACATAGCTGCTATGAATAGAATGCACGGTCAGTGCTTACTAAAAACGACAAGGAACCAAATTTACATGCATGATATACGTCACAAATCAGGCATCATTCAACAATTCTATGCCTCAAGCTTAAAACAAGACCCATAACAAACCAAAACCCTAGAAATATGGAAATTGAAGGACTAATACAAACAAACTTAAATTAGAACCCTAAATCCTATACCAAACCTTAACCACCCTAAATTATCCCAGATAAAGACAAAACAAGTACACCAATGTTCACATACAGACTTAGATCTCAGTTTTGTTCCACTGCCTTTCAAACAAGCAGATCCCTAGTAGGCAAGCACGTCCAACACTAGCAAAACGACCCTAAACCTATGAAGTAAGCTGCTAAACCCTAGCCATGCAATGTAAAGCTTAAAGAATCCAATAACGTGAAGTCTGTCAGTGTTTGTGAATAATAATCACTTAGGGAGTGCACAGCCTTGTCAGACAAGGCAACAACCACAACTCCATCCACTCACTGTCAAGCTGCACCTGATCAATTGCATCTCGACCCTAAACACTAATCCATAAAGCCAGCCTTTAGTTTTGTATGAAAACAGGAAATTGTTATCCGTAAACCCTAAAACCCTACAAAACTAGACAAACCCTCCTTGGACTTGCTACTCTAAACCGAAACATGGACTGTTTAGCAAACCCTAGCAAGCAGAAATGAGAAGGTTCGAATTACCTCAGCTGCAGGCGCTCTTGCTCGAGTTTCTAAAACCGCATGCGCTCCACTTAAATAGGCGCTACACACCCAATCTTCTGATCTCAATCTTATGTACTGAGAACCCTAATTCTACCTGTAAACTACTGCAGCAAGAGCTAAAATAATAGTGCCTAAAGTACAGAAGCAAGAGAAAATACCCTAAATCCTAAACTACTCGCCCGTGAATTGAGTAGGAGGAGCGACAAACAAGTACGACAAATGAGCAGTAGTAGCAAGCAAGGAAACGCGAGCTAGCTAGAAAGGAAGGAAACACAGGAGTACAAGCTTCAAAACACAGGCGCATCAACTCTGCAGAGTTCAAATGAGGAAACCCTGGAAATGCGGGGCAATGGCGAGGATGACGACCTCCCGACCCTGTGCCAAACTTGCAGGCTCGGGTCTGGTAATCAGCTCGGCTCCTAAGCTCGGCAACGATGCAGGTCTCCGAAGCTCGGCTCCTAGGCTTGGGTGGACCGAGCCTAAATATATATTTTTTCCCGTAAACATACGGATCTTTTGAACACAAGTAGATCCTAGCCTCAAAAATAGATATTAACATGACTAAAAATGTGAGATGCCCATGAGGTGTACATGAAAGGACCATTGCAGGGCTGAAATCCACTACCCAAAAGATTTGGCACACTTGCATTGGAAGAACTCCGCAATATCATCAGCATTTTCTCGTGACTAAAGATTTACTCTAATTAGTAGAAGATTTAATAGGCTTGCAACGGTGACTTGGATGATACTGATTTTAGACTGTACGGGACAATTACGGGGCTTGAAATCTGTTCAAGATTTTGTTTCTAGACGCTGAATTGTTTAGGAGTTAACAAAATACAAAATATTTGAGTGTGAAGTTCATTCCTAAACACTTGTGAGCGTTACAAAAATTAACCCCTAACTGCCCAACCCTACTTATTTTGCATGATGTATAGATTTCATGTGTTGTATCTCTTCCATCATGCACTTCTTGTTGTGTGATTTTTTTATAGAATTTATTATGGGAAGTTAGCTTCATGTATGTGTGATCCGATCGATAAGGAAATAATTTTCGAAAAAATTATGCCTCATTTTTTTCTGGGCTCCTAGGCTTAGCTCCGGGAACCGACTTGGTTTATAGGGTCGGCTCTGGAACACGCCTCCGAAGCTCGGATCCCAGGCTTGGGTGGGCCGAGCCTAAAAAATTTCTTTTATCCCTAATCGTACTGATCTTTTGAACAGAAGAAGATGTTAGCTTAAATAAAAGATATTAGCATAACTCAGCTGTACATGAGGTGTACATTAGAGGAGCATTGCAGAGATGAAACCTACTCAACAATATTGGCTCACTTGAACTGGAAGGCCTCTCGAATATTATCAGCATTAATTCATGACAAAAGAGTTGTTGTAATTAGTAGAGAAGTTAATAGTTTTGCAAAGGTGACATGGATGACAATCATCCTAGATTGTACGAGACAATTATATAGTTTGAAATCCGTTCATGATCCATTTTTCTATGCTGGGACGTTTGGAGGTTAACAGAATTGTACTAAATTGATTCATATGAAGTTCACTTATAAAAGTTCCCGAGTGTTATGGAAATTATGAAAATTATAAAATAATGTATCATTATAAAGTAATTTTTTAAATGTATTTTGGAATTTAAACCCCTAAAATCGCAGCTCTAAGTATCTCAAATCTCAAATGAGTGTGCATGATATGGCTCCCGACTAGGCTCGGCTCTCAGGCTTGAGTGGGCTGAGCCTTAATTTATCATTTTTCTTGTGAACATACCGATATTTTTAACAGAAGTTGATGGTAGCCTTAAAAGTAGATATCCTTATGACTAAAGATTTACTCTAATTAGTAGAAGATTTAATAAGCTTGCAAAGGTGACTTGGATGATACTGATTTTAGATTGTACGGGACAATTATGGGGCTTGAAATCTATTCAAGATTCTAGTTTTAGACGATGGGATGTTTAGGAGTTAACCCCTAACTGCCCAACCATGCATGTTTTGCATGATGTAAAAGTTTCATCCGCAATTTCTCATTCGTCATGCACTTTTTGTAGTGTGATTTTGTTATTGATTTTTTTATGGGAAGGTAGCATCATATATGTGTGATCCAATTGTAGAGGAAACAATTCTTGAAACATTTATGCCTCTTTTTGTGTAGCAGTGTTTCACCTAAAATTCTAAAGATTTTAGTATAAAAGTGTGTTTGAAAAAATAAACTCAAAAAATCAAGCATCCAAAAAATCTCCAAAAATCACTACACCTAGAGTACTACATTATAAGCCACCACAACAAATTTCATCCCCATATTGTCAAAATCTTATCCGTAATCGAATCAGAAAATAATTTTTTTATTTTATGTTTCAAAATTTATAGAAAAATATTAGTAATAGCAATCAGAGATCTAACCGTATAGATTGAATCTAAATTTAGAAATGTATAACTTTTATTCATGCATCAAGTTTCAAATATTCATGTTAGTTGCATTTTAATATGCATCTTTGCGAAACTGCCCAAATTAGACAAAGGTGAGGACATTTAGGGGTTAACAGAATACAAAATATGTGAATGTCAAGCTCATTCCTAAATGTTTCTCAGCGTTACGAAAATTAACGATTCTTAAAAAATCATCCTAATGTACTTGTAGAAGAATATTTTGGACTTGATATACCAAATCGCAGCTTAAACTATCTAAAACCTGAAACTAGTTTTCCCATTTCGGCTCTCCGCTTGGCTTATCAGCAAGGTAATTGATCTTATGAACATAATACTATATCATGCCAAATTTAAATATATATTAGTATGACTATTAAAGTTAAGTATCTATTAAAATTTATACTACATTTAATTATCTATTAAAATAGATACTAATTTTTGTAGTATCTATCAAAATAGATTCTAAATTTAATTATATATTAAATAGATACTAGATATTATATATTAAATAGATACTACATTTAAATATCTATTAACATAGATACTACATTTAATGATCTATTAAAATAGATATTTAAATAGATTCTACATTTAAATAAATATTAAAATAGATACTAAAGTTAAGTATCTATTAAAATAGATACTAAATTTAAAGAGATTGTATGATCAATGTCCAATTAGAATCAAAACATGATGCAAGAATGAGGTCTATGGAATGTAAGGTAATCACGATAGCTTGTTCAGTAGGAATTCAAAAATTCAAAGTCTAATCAAAACGAAAAAAGAGTTTGAGTGCACGAGTTCTTTAACGTACTTACATAACATATCCCGGTTCATACTTTCACAGTGACATCAAGAAAACAAAAGGCTGGAAGCCCTAATCTTACCCAAAGTTAATTTTGCAACGCTTTACAGTGTCATCACCTGGCTGTTTGTCGATCACGAGCTGGCCACCTAGTTGCATGTTGGACGTGGATACAAAGTTCAGGGAGTATGTCTGCTCTTCACTGATTTTCACGTGAAGTTGATACTTTCTCTTACAAGACTCTGTCAGAGATGTAATTTGAAGCCTATCTTCCATTTGTTCAGACGACTCCATCTCCGCCTATGTCTTGGGGATACAAAAAAAATCCAAGACACAGTCCATTTGATCATAATGTGGAAAACACAATTCAAAACTGTACTGTACATCACTAGAAGAACATTGCATGTGTTGTTATAAAACGGAAAGAAAATTGAACAAGTGAAAAGACCTCATATAACCTGCTCACAACTTCTTAAAAATAAACACATCAGGCTCCAATTCTGAAGCTCTTGATGATCACTAGAAGCTTAGCTACAAAATCCAGGACGTCTACCAAGGGAGAAGGATCAAGAAGCCCAAACTTACATTGGAGAGGCAGACTTTTGTCATACTGTAGTCTCTTTCGCAGACCAGTGGACTCCGATCAGGTTGCAGTTAAGCCAACGTACTGTACTCACAAACCGGCTAGTCACTCTTTCTGCTAGTACTAGTAATTAGTATTTTCTACCAACTAGTGACTTTCATAACAATTTTTGCATGACTTTACTATCATAAACATCCATTTCACTTTTTACTTCATATAAGTAGTTTAAATAAGAGAAATGTTTGAGAACATTAATGTCAAGCAAAGATTGTTATAAATTGTAGGTAATGTCATCAACAACAATATGAATTGTTTATATGTTCAAAGTACTTAAAAAATGAACGTAAAGACTTTAAAAGAGACGAACCTGAAGTTTATAACAGATCTAAGTAATTCTTTATAAATTAAAGCATATGCAATTATTACAAAGAAAACGAACTAATATTCTCATAATTAAGTACTATATAAACAATCAAAAAAATGTTTAACTATACAGCGAGACAATGCATTTCACATTAAACAATAGGAGTTGACGACGTTACTCTTATAAATTCATGTTGATTTGATTTAATATTCTTGACGTGTAAATAACATTCAAATGAAATGTAATTACTTCCATTATTAATGTTGTAGTGTCATTAGTGATTTATTAATCAACTAAAGTATTGCTGTTATAGTTATAAGTGTGTAAAATGTATAATATTCTATAGTCAATAAAATATATGTAATAGAGAAAACTTTAAATCAATTAAATATAGTTATTATTTAAATTAATTACATAGAAGTACTATTAAATAAAGTTTAGGGAAATTAAATATAGTTTTATGAGCCTCAAATCTTGAATAATTTTAAACTTTTGTATTATCGTCAATATTTTTTACGTTATGTATGTCTCATTTAAAGTTTCGCTTTTAATATACAACTATATGTTATACAATTAATGTTTATGGCAGGCTAGGGCAAAATTAAAACGCCTCTTATCGGTCCTTAACAACTACATTAATGAAATCCTTATCAGTGGGCTGCAAGTACGCTCACCATGGTTATAAAGATATGCAGAAGCCAAGCGACGTAGAGAAGCATCAAAGGTATTTTGATTACAACCCCTCTCGTTGTTCACTATTAGATAAGATTAGGAAGCCACTATCTCGTTAACAAACATTTGACAGACTGAGAAGTATCCCTTACTAAAGTAAAGTGGCCTTTACTTCGTTTCAACTATGAAGTGGAAGAGACTGGATACACCATCCATGAAGAATAAATGCAAACCTAGTGAAGTCCTGCACTATTGTTAATAAGTATAGAAATATTAACTGTAAATACATGATATGACTGCTGACTGTGCTGAGTTCAATCACGGCTGTTGAGATCACTTGATCGTTATGACTTCTTAGTTCACTTACCATTGAGTTTATTAGCTTGATATGACTGCTTAGTTCGGTACATCAACTGTCCGAATAGCCCCAGTCACCGAGCTTGTCAAATGAATTCCAAGTTTCTCAAAGCCTGAAGAAAGAGCCTAAAGAATTTGCAATTTCATTCTAGTAGGCATACGTTGAGTAAGATCAGATTTGCAGAGCTCGCATTGCTTGTTCTGAATTTCGTTGAAAAGTTAGCTAGCCCGGTAAAGATCCGTTCGACTAAACACGTGCATAGACACGCTGCAGCAATTCCTCTGGCGTGTCACTCTATATTGCGGGGTTCATCAATGCTGCGTGATGTGCACATTCATGTTCACAGTGAGCTACTCGTTTCCTGTATCCGGTGAGTCTTTGTGGAACGACGCAAGAACTTTTTGATCGAAGAATTTTAGATGTAGGGCTCCAAATTCAACATCCTTCATCCCTACAATGAGACCCTCAAGAGCAACTCACACTGCATATGCCTCCTGAAAAGAGTCACTTCTGACGTTGATAGTTTAATATCCGACATAAAATCCTTCATTGCAGCGACTTCGACAGAAGATGACAGCAGCGACATCAGACTGTGTGAAAACTATGAACGAAATTAAAGAGGGAGACAATGAAAACTACGAGCCTGATGTTGACATGAAGTGACAATCGAAACCTTGTACATGAATTACTTAATACCTGTGATGTAATTAGAAATTATATTGATGTTTTATTCAGTAACATAATCTTTTACAATTAGCAAAAATCCATAATTAATATTTCTTAACACTTATAATCATGATTATTTTTATGCTACAGTGTGAATTATACACTCGGGTCTTGTGACATATAATCTTGGGTCTTGTGGAGGAGTCGACATGATTAAACACGTTTGTAATGAAAATGGCCAAATTCCCTCTAAGTCATGAAGCCATTGAGAAGTTCGTTTATTTAGAAGGTTATCCAGCTCACAGAGGGCCCCTACCGTCTTGTCAAAACCTATAAACCTTATAACGCTCAGTTAAAGCCGCTATCAAAATCTAATAGATTGTCTGGATTTAAAATAAAATAAAATAAGTATAAGTGATATTATTTTAAAATATTAAATTAAATATATTTTTCAAACCACTTTCAATTCTATCAATGATAAAGAGTTCAGCTAAACTCGGGAGATTGTTTGAAGGTAAACTAATTTAACATTGTTTTAGAGTTAAGTGACTTTAAAATTATTTTCGAGAAACTACTAATCTACCTTTTAATATTCAATTTGCCTTCTTCAAGTTTACAGTGGACAAAACAAATGTAACCAATCATAGTAAAAATTTAAATCATACTAAATACTAATCATAATTACTAAAAGTGAAAATTATAATTTATACAAATTTTCAAAGGTTAAATCTAATAAACACTTTAATAGATTTTCTTAAAGTTACATTTAAAAGTTTCAATGTACCGAAAATATGTAGAGTTGTGCACTACATTTTGTTTATTGAACCAAACTTCATTTGACATATGAAATTGTGCACCTGGAATCGTCATCTTCACTAATATAAAGGGTAAAAAAACTGGTCAACAGTAAACACTTACAACATGTTTGTGTAAATTAGTGTATCTAACACTAATTTACCTATGTAGCATACCAAGACAATATATCACTTTAATACATATATTCGAGTTATATAATATAATATATATATATGTTCAATGAGAATTCCTAAACCCTAAAGTGAAGAATCTAAACTCTAAAATCCAAGAATTGACTCCTACCATATCTTTAGAATAGTAATGTCCGTTTTCATGCTAAAGCCTATTCTGACTCCTAAAACCTAACTTCAAGCCCTCTGCCTTAACTCTAACGGATGGACGCGGAGAAGGACAACGAATTTGTAAAATTAAGGCTTTTAATAGTGAAGATAATTTATGGAATCCCATGCAGAAGTCAACCACAAGCATAATTCCCGTGACGAAAAGCTGAAAATAACACCGTTGTCGAATTAAATTATATCCGGATGAGACCTTTTCGGTCTGCTTTATTACACCCGCATCTTTTGATGAGGAATCTGTCAAAAAGACACATAGAAATCGGCAGTCCAGTGCTGGCAGGGAATGTCAGCATTCAATGTTCATTCGCGCCAAAGATTCCAAAGAATTTGAAATGGAGAATTCGCGCCCCATTCTTTTCCCGCCCAAACTTTTCTGAAGGATGTGCTTGGTCTCGACGTCGACATTCACCTCTTTGTGCACATTCGTGGTGCTTGTTTCTTCTTGATTCTCTACTGCTCATCTCAGATCCGCACGGTGTATGCTTGCTCCGTTCTCCGCCGAGGTTTTTGGTCCTACTTCTACACAGCACTGGTTTCTTCGCAAGGAGCGGATCGAATCCTTCTGGTACCCTTCTTTGTAGTTTCTAGCGCCTTCCTGCAGTTATCACATTCACATCATTTGACGTTCAAGATTGCAGATACAATTCACTGAGTCACCAGGATCAGTTGCTGTTGTACTTGGTTAGAGTGTTTATCCGGTTTTCGATATTTATGCCGGAAATTCTGGAACACATTCAAAATATGAAGGGGATGGAATCATCGGGTCGACGATAACGCTACGGTCAATTTTATACTCTTATTTACTAGTTATGGTCGGGTCAACAATAACTGTGCATGTAAGTATGATAAGAAATAATTCAATGTTATTGTCGACCCCACGATAACTTGTTCACTACCATTAACTTGTCGTATACTCTGAGTTATCGTCGGGTCAACGATAACTGTGCTAGTAATCGTGATAGCTAAAAATTTAATGTAATTGCCAAACCACGTTAACTTGTTCACTACCATTAACTTGTCGTCTTCCTCTGAGTTATCGTTGGGTCAATGATAACTGTGCGAGTAAGTGTGATAGCTGAACAATTAATGTAATCGTCGACCCTACGATAACCTCTTTAATATCACAATAATATCCGCTATCTCTGATTCATCCTCTGGCCATAATTTCGTACATTCACGGGAATCGATGAATACATGTACATACATATCGTCAGGTCAACGATTCCCTTGTGCATGTTATCTGTCTGACGATATATTCAAACTACTAATAGATCCGACATTCTCTCGTAGTGCGTCAGTATTATATTCAAAATCCTGAATAATATTTTCCGCAGACGGTAATTATTCGAGCAAGAATAAATTTCTGTATTACCCGTAGTTATCGTCGGGTGGATGATTCCCTTTGATGCTGAGTGTGGCCTACAGACGATCATGTTCTTATTGTTGGGAGATCATATCTCAAGGCAAGACTTAAATACCATATCGAGTGATCTCGTATCGTCGACGCGATGATAGGTGCTTCAGTGTCTCAAGTGATATGGTAATCACGCCGGGTGGAATTTGAAGTTACACATACTTGTTAGATTTCCGCACTACTGGTTTTCGCTCACCTATACTGACAAAGGTTGTCTTTTTGCAGAATTGATGCACATGAACCTACTGAATTCGCTAAGCATGTGCCTGTATTACCTTCTGACGTCGTTGTATGCGACGGGATTCCTCGTTCGAAATGGTATTTTAAAGCAGTCATTCTACGCAACAATGAAGGTTTCGACGTTGCCAAAGCATTGTGCCAGAATGTTGATCCGGCTGTCGTTCTTGACAACGACGACAAGCCTCTTGGTGATGGTCAAATTGCCGTCCAAATTGCGGAGTCATTATGCGAGGATGAAGTTCCGTCCGAATGGATGTGGTCCATTCTCTCCTGGGACATAAGACAGGTCATCCTAGATGGCGTTAGTCTCTATGACCATGACCAGACGTATAAGTATAGGGTGGCCATGAAAGCTCTTGATCGTAGAGGTCGGAAAGGCGTACGTTCCTATAATACCTTTCGTGAAAGAGTGGAGACTGCCGCCCCCCCAAGAAAGAGGCTCTCTTAGCTCCCGAAGCAATCACTGCAGTCTCTACTCTATCAACCGAATATTAGTTGATATTCCCTTAGGCTAAGAGTAGGCTAGTCTATACCCGGCAGGAATAGACCCGGCAGGTAATACCCAACAGTACAGGCTGGTAGAGACTGGTCGACCCGACTTTTCCGGTCGACCAGTCTGACACACTGTCAGACCAGTCTCCTATATGTACCTTCACTCTCTTTGAGAGAGGTGTGGCTATACCATTTGTACATCTTCTTGGTAGCCTCAGTTGTACTTCGCTCTTGTCTTAAACTCTTCTTGTGCACACTAGTATGTTAGACTACTGTTGTTAGACTACTACTGTTTCCTGCTCTTGTATCACTCTTTGTGGTTGTATCTTGGTTAGTTGCAGTAGTCTGTGAGTATGCAGGAGCCGACTTATTAGTATACTAGTGCTTTTGCTTAGCCGACAGTACGTTCTCCTTAGTAGACACCTCTTACTACTCCTCTCAATCTCTAGAAACTAGTCTAGAGTAGAATAGTCTTGTGCGGAGTAGTCTCATTTGTTTAAAGTTGGTTCCTTGAAAACCCCTTAACACACTCTCACTTGTTGCGAGAGAAATTGCTTGCATCCCTTTCCGCGCGGGCAAATCCAAGTCCTTTGCACTCAACTACACGTGAACGATGGAGTGTATGCGCGGAAGAAGTGTCTTCTTGAGGTGCATAGGCAAATCCCCAAAGATGTCGCTGGCAAGGAGTGGATAACCTTGAAAGGTAGGGAAGTTTGTCCCACGGCTTGGTGGACCATTCACGGGATTTCAAAGGCTACCTTTTATAGGTATAGAGATATGGCCAAATGCGGGAAACAAGCTGAGGTGCATGGAAATGTGGGGTTGAAGAAGCCGCGGCTACATACTGTCCAAGCTACTGCCACACTTCGAACGCTAATAGTCTCTGACGCTGACAAAATGCCTCACAATTCCAGAACGCTCCCATGACTCGAGAAGGTCCCAACAATGGTTTTGCCGTTTGCTTTTCGTTGGAGTGACCAGTTGAAACACATCAATGAGGCAAATGCTGCTTTCGATTTGCAGCCAATTTCTTCAACTGGCTTGAGCAACATTCGGCGTACTTCTTTTCCAGAATACACTCCAAAGGCTCGTGGAGATAGTTTCTCTCGATGTAGTTTGTGTGATAAATACAAGCAGTTGCGGAGCGCGTGCACTCCGCTATCATATGCACAAGAGAAGTGGAACCTGGCATTATATAACCACCTCAGAGCCCAGAGGGCACATAGAAAACTTTACAATTTCAATCGTACCCTTTTCGAAAATGAGCCTCATAGGATGCTAACCATCATCCATGATAAAATGGATCACTCCAAGACGGCGTCCCCACACTTTTCGCACAAGACCAAAGCTACTGACTCTTTCATGAGGATGCCTGTAGCTGTTACGGGAATGATCGCTCACGCACATGGAGATGTACGATATCCGCACTATGGCCTTGACATCTTTCCTACAAATTCCAACCATACCATTGGGTCAACTGAAAAACTTTTGCGTGATCTTGAAGAACCACCGAGGAATTCCTCCCGTAAGCTGTTCTCGGAGGAGGATACGCAATCACCATTAACCAAGGCGGTTCAACAGGGTTCGGAATCTTGCTTGGACTCCCTTCTTCCCCTACCAGAGGTTTTGGTCCCAGCGCAATCTTTGCCCCCGGTACTGGTCTTGCAGTTGGATAATGCTTCAGGAGACAATAAGAATAGATGCGTCTTTGCCTTTTGTTCACTCCTCATATACAAAGGCATTTTCCGCGAAGTGTACATCAACTTCCTCATAGTGGGACACACGCACAAAGACATTGATGCCATGTTTGGCCGATGGAGTGAGGTTGAAGACTAATAACTATCCGACAGTTCCAAAACTCATGAAATCCTTCATGGAGTGTGAAGCACACCCTGTGATTCCACATTTTATTGAGGAGGTTCCTGATTTCAAGCGTTTCGTTGATGGTTATTTAGGCTCAGGCGGCGACTTCTTATCGGGTCATTCCAAATCCCAGCAATTCAAGTTCTATATGGAATCTAGTGGATGGCCTTTGATGGAGTACAAGAATTTGTGTACGGACAAGATCAGGTTGCTAGAGCATGGCAACAGAATTCGCTTGTGGTCTGAATTTGAAGACGGGCGTCCAAGAGTTCCTAGCGGTGATCCCCTTCCTCTAGTTCCCCAAAAGATGCGTTCACTTGATGAGATTAAGAGAGGTTTGAACGGTTTTATTGCACACTAGAACGGAATGGCAGAGGATGATCTCTCCGGAGAATTTAGACGGAAGAACGATCCTGTAAAAGATTATTGGAAAGGTGTTAGAACTGCTCCCGATGTTGCACTGGAGCCACGTGAAATATTACAACAAGGATTTTGGCCGGGTTCAAGGATCACTCATGACGAGTCTGATCGGATGTGGAGGGATGGCACACTGCAAGAAGAGGATGCTGAGGATGCACCATTTGTTGGACGTAAACGTGATCGTCCATGCGCTTCATTCCGTGTCAATCGCAATACGTTTGCGGGATACTTTGTTGCAGTCCGTCCTGCTGACGGTGACGCAAGGCCATTCTGGCTTGCTAGAGCAATAACAGACCCAAGTCCGGATCCAGGTCATTTGCATATGATCCAAATTCAATATTGGACGTCTACTTCAGAGCGACACATCAATATGGAAACATATGATGGATGGGACACAAAAAAAGGCAATGTGTGGCGCAAAGATCGAGCCCTAAACCCAACGTGGTCTAGCACGGACTGTATCATGACTACTTGGAAGCCATGAATGCGAGTAGGAACTTCTGATCCGAGGGTTGCAATTCCAAAGCCACAAATTGACATCATCAAGGCATCAGTGGAAGCTTTTACGGTTGACTCCGGAGATGACACATCTATTTCGGAGGGATGAGTAATTCATAGGTATAGAAATTGTCCTCGTTCTAGGGTGTGGCCAAGACTTTTGAGATGGATGAATGGTTGATACGTACGTAAGATGTCTTATTTGTATGGTGTGGCGATGAGTACACTTGGCATTTACTTATTTTCAGGTGTTTAAATATATATACTTTATCAATTTTATTGAAACAGTTTGGCAATGTATTGATTGATGATTAGATAGAAACACCAACCCAAAAAATGGGCCGGCGTGAATGGAGTGTCCGTTCGTAATGTCAATGACCCGATGTCCACTGGACAAAGGGACATTGGAACAATACTACTCTCCCCTTTCGAGGATGGACAGTATAGTAACCAAAACAAAGTAACAGTAACAGTACCAAAGTAATGATGGATGTATTCTTTTTTGTATAAAGATATGTTTAGTGAACGTTTTTATCGCCAAGTCATGAGTTCTTTGGTTGGTTGGTGAAGGGAGTTGTATCACGATTATGTGGTCCGGGTTCAAAACCAGTTGGGCTCGTTGAGCAGTAGTGTGATATACATGGCTTGGTGCTGCTGGTGAGTTATCATGGCAGGAAAGTTGTACCAACCAACCGGCCCCACCTATCCCCTGAGACAAGCTGAGCTAGTGAATTTTAAAAAGTGACTAGCAGTGGTTCTCACCACTACCCCCCCTCTTTTAATGTACTACGTTTGTTGGTATTATCTGATTATATTCTATACGTCTTTTATGTAGAAGGATAGATCCGGCATATTGTATGGCAATGGTATTTATTGCTTTGAATTTGTGTTATATTGAGGTTCAAATGAGATGGAATATTTCAAAGGTTCATTGTTGTGGCATCCTACTTCATGAATCTAAAATTAGTAATTTCAAATGTGTTTTGGCATTTAAAAGTCTCAATTTATTGAAATGTCTCAATTTAATGAACCCATTTTATGATCTAAAGTTGCAAAATAGTAATTTCAACTGTATTTTGGCATTTAATAGTCTCAATTTATTGAAATGTCTCAATTTAATGAACCCTTCCTCTCGTCTAAATATAGACGGGATTAAAATGAGACTACAACTTGTCTCATTTTAACGAATAAGGCCTTTTAAGCGAGCTTTGCAATTACAGGATGGAAAGAAGATAGGTGATGCACTTGCTGAAATGCCCGGGGGTGAAGATTTCTGCAACCGTGAACCGCATCTAGAGGGCGAGGAGGTTTTTGGTTCCACGAAGAGGAAGTTAGACATGCCTATTGGTTCAGAAGGTGACTCCCATCGTCCAGACAAGGTAAACTTCTCGCACCCGCGTGTCCAAACTGGTTCAGCTGCTGCCCGACAAACTGCACAGGAGACACTTGATTCTGAAGCTCTTGTGCCTTTCATAGCACACGTTCTAGAAACAGACTGCGATGTGACCAAATGGCACATTGCGAGGATAACGCAGAAGTCCAAAAAACGATGTCATACAGTACAGGCAAATAACAATTCCAAGTGCTAAATGCTCATCGTCAGAGGAGGCAAAGCAACTGCAGCTCCTACGTACGGAGGCCTCAAACAAAATTTTCGCGCTGAAGGAAGCGACACAGAAGACTTCTGGTTCCGTTCGAACCAAATTGCAAGGTGCATAATGGATCCTAAGCGTGGGTTTGTTATAACGCGTCCGGAGATCCCGTCATGTCTAAGAGATATGTCCCGTCATGAGAACTTGGAGCTCCAAGAGGCTGGTTTCCACCTTCAATCTACGACTCCGCTCTCCCCACGGCACCTCTTCGCAGGATCTAAGCTCTTTGAGGCGGTGTTGTGGGCTCATCCGATACCTCCGAATTCTGATCGTGTCCCCACCATTCGGAGCGGCAAGAGCGTGCGCCACAACCCAAAGCGCCCGCAGAAGCTCAGAGAAACCAATGGGAGAGCGTCCGCAACGTCAAGGCAACAATTGTCGGAGTGAACCTCCTTCCGTATCCGGGTCTAGGAGCGATCATTGTCCTACAATCTCGAGTCGAGCCGACTACAAACACTTACAACATCACTCTCTGCAATTTTCCAGCTCGTACATGTTTGCATTATCACAGCATGACTTCTTCTGCAATTGGAAGGCGTGGTATGTACGTCAACTGCAAGCACCTTTACTATATCTTTCGCTTCCTTTGCAAGCTAGACTACAAAGTGGACACTTTCATCCATGCCCCCACTCTAAACATGGACGAGGTCCAGCAGATTCTCGTAGCTGCTGGGATTATCAAGATTCCTTAGTGCCAGATGCCATGTTTTGTCGTGGCCCAGAAACACCAAACCGAAGATTGGTTAATGGACTGCTGGGGTTGTTTTGCGGTTTAGGGAGACAGTAGAATCATAGATTTCTATTACACAGTACAACACTATAAGTTGTAGTTGATTGGAGTTATCTCCTACTTATTTTAACAAATTCATTATTTGTTCGCAAAAATACTTAAAAAAATTCTACTATATGTTAGACCAATTATATCCATTTATACTGTTTTGCCCAACGTTTTCCAGATTGACTGCAAATTTTACATTATTTACTACAAACACACGGTCTTAGGTGCAGCGGTCATAGATCCTTCAAAATTACTATAAATAGTTAAAAATCTATTTTTAGAAATATTCTTTCTAAAAATATCGTCAAAACTTTAATTTAGCAATATTGTATGCTCTCCGCTCTCCAAATCACCGCTCTCCGCTCTTACGCTCTCCATTCTACGCTCGCACGGTAGCGTCGTTGTAACTCAACACTACAGGCCTCAAAGGTAAGCCCATGCCGCAACTCCTCTTCCACACATCAATTATTCCCACCCAAACCCTTTCGGCTTCTAGCAACACTACCCTTTATCTACTACTTCAACACTCCCACTTTGCGTAAAGCCAAAGCCTTTAAGTCCATATGCTATTACTACCCTTTCGTATCGATCTCGTGTAAGTCCCTTTGGTAACACATTCATTTGATGGATTTCCAAATTCATGGCCGCTCCAATTGCAAGAATGTATTCAATGGTTGCGAGCTTGGCCACATGAGCAAACGTCTCATGAAAAATGAGCTTTGCCACATTCCTTACTTTGTAGCACACGACGTCACTGCAAACATCTCTCTTTGCACGAAGCACCCACTTGCAACCAATGGAGTTGCTACCGAAAGGCAATTTCCATGTGCCATTTGTAATCAGTGACTCATACTCCTCATACTCTTCTTGTATGACTTGCTCCCATTCAACCCCATCCTCACCTTGCATTGCTTCTTGAATGGTTGATGTTCTATCCGATAATGCCACATTCGCATGCTCGTCATCATTTGGAGGGAAGATGTGATTCTTCCACCACTCTCCGGGCAGCTTGCGTGTTTGTTCGGGATATTGCCGATTGTTTGAAAGAGCGTGCTCCACTTGCACCTCTTCTGTGCCGTATCGGAAGCTCGAACTCGATGGAGCCCCCAACTCGCCATCCTTCTCGCCTTCACCTTCATCGTCAACATTAAAGATAGGAGATTTGGAAAATGTGTCTACAATGTTGTCTCCACATCTCCCACTTGGACCAAACTCCAAATGCGGCCCAACCATTGACTCCTCACAAAACGTGACATTGCGCGATCTAGTGATCTTCTTTTCAAATTGCTTCTCCACCAACTGCTGGAACTCTTCAAACATGCCAACAAGAGTTTTTACACTCTTCATGTGCAAATGGCCACGTTGACGATGCCACAACTCCAACTTGTTGTCTTTAAGCGCCAACGCCTTTTATTCACTCATATGCACTTTCGAAAACTTGACGTGGTACAAAGCGTCGATTTATTGAATATTGGCCACCTTGTCTTGACTGGGTGACAATACAAAGCTGCCCCTGTCACTAAACTGAACATGCAAGTGTTTTGCGACCAAACGCCTTATCGATAAAAGGTTGGCCTTTAGTTTTGGAACGTGGAAGACATCCTTGATAGTGATTGTCTTCACACGGCCCTTCGCCTCGGTTTCCACTACAATTTGGCCTTTGCCCACGGCCTCAAGCACCGTATCATCTCCCTAAATCACTCTCTTTGGCGAAATAAGATGATAGGAATGAAAACAACTCCTTTCGAGTGCCATGTGGCTCGAGGCACCCGAATCCACAATCCAATAGTTCACACTACCGTTGCATGATACGTGATTTGCCATATTTGCGTATTCAAAATCATCATCACTCATGCTTACATCACAAGAGACATAACTTGTGGTGAAAGCAAACTCATCATCATTGTCACGTGTCTTTGTGTTGTTGGCACTCTCACCTTCTTCATCGTTCCTACGCTTAAAACAATACCTTGCGATGTGACCCTTCTTGCCGCAATAGAAACACACCTTGTCGCTAGAGCTCCCACTGCTTCCGTTCGTGGATTGCTTTGCCATAAGAGCCGTACTATCTCCGCGAGACTCATTGTCATTTCGCCTCGAGAGCTCGTGTAACAACCGTGATGTCACATAGTCCAATGTGAGTTCGGAAATAGGCCTCGACTCCATAGCCACAATGAGATACTCGTACGAAGGTGGTAGACTTTCTAAGAGCGTCATCACGATGTCTCCATCCGAGATGGTCACGTCCGCACCATTGAGTTGATCCACGAGTGCTTTGACCTTGTTGATATGCACCAACATGTCGTCTTCTTCTTCCATCTTGATTTTGAAGAACTTGCACCTCAATAACAAAATGTTGGCCAAACTCTTGGCTTCGTGAATGTTGTAAAGCTTGGCCCATGCTTCCGTGGATGTCTTCCACGAACGAATGTGCGGAAGTTGCGAATCCGAGAGATTAAGGGCCAAAATGGCAAATGCCTTCTTCTACCTCATGTATGCTTGCATGACGCGAAGGTCCGAAGTAGAGTGAGGGGGTTTCTCACTACCATCAACAATCTCCCATAAGTCCTTCTCGGCCATCACCATCTCCAATTTGAACTTCCACAAGTGAAAATTCACTCCATCGAACTTGTCCACCACATTTAGACCCTCACCCTCATAAGATGCCATGATGTATGTCTCTTCACTCAAATCAACCCTCAAAAGAGACACTTCTTTTTATGATTTTTAATGGAATGTAGCACCTTTGTGTTTCCTGTGCCTTTTCGACAACCCTTAACTTCAAATGAGCACCTTTGTGCTTCCAATGCTTTTTCGACAACCCTTAAATTCAAATCATCAAATCAGCGTTTTGTACTTCCAATGCCTCTTCGACAACCGTTAACCTCATATAGCACCTTTATGATCCACACACACCTTCCAACATTCAAATGCAAAGGGTCTTATCTCAAATTGCAAAGATGTTCACCAAACACTACTAGGAGAGCATACGAAATATGACTACGGCCATATGACTAGATATGACTATCGAGAGGATATGACTCACCAGTAACTACTTTGGTGACTAGAACAGTCCATAGTCATCACATGATTATGATTTCAGTCATATTTACACGGGACCTCAATGGGAACGTAGTTGGGGAACGTATTCTTCCGTGGGCAGCCATATGACTTTTTGCATGGGCAGCGATATGACTAGATTTAGTAGTTATGTGACTACAGTTTTGGGCAGCCATTTGTAAGTGGGTTTCTGAGTGTGGCCTTCATGGTTTTAATTCAAATTTATATCCTTTGTTTAATGATCTATATATTATTTCAATTTGACTTTCCTTCCTTTTGATTAGGGTTTTCTTTCGAATTTCTTTTGTTCCTTAGAGGTTTTAACATTTTATATATTGTAATTTTTAACTTTTTATTCAAAAACAAGCTGGCATGTTTTGCTTTTGTTTTTTATATTTTTTCATTCCATAATTTTTTTCAAAGTCATACATTTTTATATCATTTTTGCAATTCATCTATCATGGATATTTATTCCAGATACCCTTCTTACTGTCTACAGTCTTATGAGTTCTCTTTGCACCTTATTCAAATACTTGTCATTTATCGATTTTGCATTGATGTATTGTTTTCTCTTTTTGACTAGGATAGTTTTATTTTGACTACAGTGCTTCTTCCCCTCATGTATTTTTTCCACTTTTGTTTATTCTACCTCTCCCTCTTTTTTATCAGCTTTTTCTTTCAATTTGTGCCCGTTTCATGTCCATACTGACTTTTTTCTCAATCATTGGTTTAGTGTTGCTTTGGTATTCATTGTGAATTATAATTTGAGGTAGTGCCTTGGAAAGTGCACTCTACATTATGTTTGACAATCACGTGCGTTCATGACCCCTTCTAAAAAAACCCTCGTATACGAGAGGTTATATGTCTAAATACCTTTATATACAGATGTATTTTGTTCTAAATATATGTTTAGTGTAAGTATACGTGAATATTTTCAGTTCTGAATGTGTTTATTGTTTGTGTACGTTATACGGCAATGTTCAAATTAATACCCCATTTGTGCACTCACGTATACTCGTACATGTTTAGTACAGTGCACCCCACGAGGGTAGTGCGCATGCATGTTCTAGCGTCCATCAGTGATGTTGAAGATATTTATATGGCAGATCCCTTTGTATACCATGGCAATGTAGAATTAGCAATGTGAAATTGGCCATTTGCTGCAGTTAAAAAAATACTCTTACGCACTGTAGACGGTAATGTCGAGCGAATGACTCATATTAGTTGTGCATGTAGAATCACTGATTAAGTGGTCATCAAGATTACCGATACCACAGCTACTACATATTATGTTTCGTACTTGGTTTGCTAATACAAGGCGCTATGCCATGCATTTGACCTCATTTCCTACTGTTAGGAAACACAAGGTCTTAGGGCTAAGTGTTGATATTCACGATGGAGTTTGATAGAACATGGGATAAAATAGGTTTTGTATAGGTGTTTATGTTTGGGTGGGTGATGGAGTAGAACATTTGGCATGGGTCCAGGGTTTAATTCGATGTCACCACTGAGTAAAAGTAATAAAGGGCTGTAGGTGATATTATAGGCGATTTTGTTGCGATTAGGTCGTTTTTTGTGTAGTTTTGTGAGAAAAGTAAATGAGATGGAGAAGTATGAGGAGAAGGGAGAGATAAAAATTGTAGGAGTGAAAGAAAAGAATGGGAAGTATAATGATTGAGGTTTTTGAGTTGTAGAAGGTTCTGTTTGGGAGTAAAGTAGGTTGTAGGGGTGAGAAGGGAGAATTGGGGGAGATAGGGGGTTGTCTATAAGTTCATATGAAATATTAATTTGGATTTTGGATGTTTGAGAGAAATAAATATGGTCGAGGCGAGTAGGCCGAGACCACTAAGTGTGTGTAAGTAGGCTGGGAGATGAAAGTGGGTCTTGGTACAGTAGGAGAAAAGAGAGATGAGTAAGGTGAAAGGTAGGTAATTGTGAGAGGTAAGACGGGTACAGGACTGAGCTGGGGCGATGTCGTGAGGCTTGATGACGTGGCGGGTGTCGGCCGAGGGGGAGACCCGGGCATGCAAGCCGGTATCAAGCCGGGTATCGGGAGCCTGAGACAGCGTCTCGACGCTTCAAAGGGGTTTGCTCAGTTGGGCTGTGGACGAGATTGCCGAGGAGTCGGGAGCAGAGAGAGAGGGCTCGGTTGGGTGTATAGCTGGTTGGTTTGTGGAGAAGGTAATTTGCGTCAGAGGGAGGGGTGGTCCGGAGAAAGTTTGGGAGATGTAGGCTGTGAGGGATGGAGGGAGAAAACTGTGGGTATGGAGTTACGAGAGTAATTGTGGTTGCTAGGGTACTGATCGGGTTTTGAAAGAGGGGAGGATTGCAAAGGATTGATAGGAGAGGTCCGGGAGAGTAGAGGAGGACTGATCAATAGGAGTGGAGCCGGGACGCTGAAGACGAACACAAGATTGAGGCGATCGAAGGGGTTGTGATGAACAGCCGAGAAAGGTGAGATCAGCTAATTTTACGGGGTTATGGAAGGGATAGTTAGTTTGGTTGGGGGAAATAGGTAATGCTCTCGCAGGAGGTATGGTGTGAGAATTTTTAGGGTTGTGGGAGTAGGGCAGGAAGTATGAGAGGTGGGCAGAGTAAATTCACACCAGGTGGGGGGGTAGTGTATGTACAGATTGGGAAGGAGAGGTCGGAGTAGAGGCAAGGTGGAGGTAGGGAGATTGGCCGAAGTGGAGGAGAATTGAGTGGACCGCAGATCGGCAGGCATGGGCGGGCGTATCCAGTGGACAATAGGCGGGATAGAAAGATTGTAGATAGATAAATCAGCAATCTGGAACTCTGTCAGCAAGGTGGGAAAACGACATGACTTGTGAGACAGGGGTGAGTATAATTCACAAGAGATAGTAGTGTTACAAAAAGCCTAGTAGAAGTAGGGCAAAGGATTGGGAAAGAGGTGTTGAGATAGGGAAGAGGTGCTCAAGGGCATTGGATTGCGTGATTGGAGGACATCACAGTTGGGCTATACAGGTACAATAGACTGTGGAAAATCAAACTGTGAGGTATGAGAGGAACAATAGGTATGTAGGAGTAACAAAGAAAACAATAATAAGGAGTGGATCCTCCGTAGTATGGTATGGGTGTCATACATCAAAGGTGATGTTGTCGGGGAGTGCGTGGGGTGAAGGTAGACCATCGAGGGGTCCTTGGTGTAGAGCCGAACAGATGCCAGTCATTTGCTGGTTGTAGGTGCGGGATGCAGAGGACATCAACTGAAGCTGATGTGCTATGTGTTGGTGATGCTATAGCCGTTGGGCAACAGCCTGTGTCGCTGCAGCGTCCACTTTCTCCGAGGTATGATTATTGATGCTGGAGCCTAAAGTGGAGAGATGAGTTCGAAGCCGAGTCTCGACCGCTTGCATGGTGGATTCGAACTGGTTGAGTGTAGGAGGGGTTGGGGTCTCGTTCTTCAGAGCAATTATAGCTTCGGCGATGACCTCCCGAGTAGGGCGCTGGTCCTGAGACTTGGCGTTGGCCATGGGATTGGTACCTGCCAGGCTCTTGGAATGGGGGAAGAAGTCGATCAGTTTACCGAGACAGGGAACCCCGCGGCGGTTACACCAGTGGGTGTAAACTGCCGCGTTAAGACAACGGATTGTCGCCACGCCATCATGCCGACCCAATAAATCGCCATCAGCTTGGTTATAGGTGACGGAGATGACATTTTTGGGGCTGAGCATCTTGTGGAGGGCGGCCGTAATCTGCAGCTGAGAATATTCTACAGGCAAACCTTTGACTAAAATCGAAGTGGTTAGGGCTTCTGGGGCGTTAGAATTGGCATTTTTGTCAGAGGAGGGAACTGTAATATGGATGCGGTAGTTGTCAATGAGGATTGGGGTATCTAGAAGATAGCGTTTGGATGTATCAGAGGCAAGAGTGATTTCAGCAGTCTTAAGTTCTTTGGTGCGTTTGGACACACCTACAAACTCGAGATTGGCTCCTGCTAAGTAACCTAGACGAGTGAGTTCTCCGAGTAACTGTCGAGAGGTGTACCGGGAAAGAATGGGGCTTTTGAGCTCTAGTTTTCTGTTAGCAGTTGTAGAAGGAAAGTCAAAACCTTTTTCTACTTTACCCACAACATAGCTAGAGTCCTGGAGTTGTAATGTGAGTATACGGTGACCTTGGAGTAAAGCAAGGCTAACAGTATGCGGGTTCAGGAGATCAACTTTTAGGAAACCTAGCCAATGTTTGGTATGAGGGTGAATGAGAGCAGCTACAGGTTCTCGGAATCTATTAGAGAGAGGAATACCCATGGTTTCAAAACGAATAATTGCTGCGACTTGAACCTCGGATTTCCTCATCTCTTGATAACCAAAATCAAACCGGATCACTATTTGGTGGGAGTGAGAAAGGCCAGTGGTGCTATCTGTGTCAGTACCAGTGGGAATTTGAGTGAGGTGTAGAAACTGACCAGGTAAACCGTCGGGACGAACGGTGGGGTAGAAATGATGCGGGACGTGTGGAAAAGAGTGTCGGCAGGAATGATATTCCTGGATCTCCGATTCAGGCACACTTGAGGTTTGGATGGTGGCTGCGCCGTATGTGGTGAATTCGGGGAGTCCTCGTTGTATGTTTAAGTGTTCGTGTACAGAAAAAGACAACCAGAGAAGGTGCGAGTAATCAGAGAAGGAAGTTGGAGGTACCGGGGAGAGAGTAGCTGTAGGATCAAAGGCCGGGTCAGATTGGGGCGGCAGTATAGGCGGATGTTGGCTTGCTGTGGTCGCAAGAGGTGGTGGGAGCGGTATGACAATCGAGGCAGGCAGAGCTGAAGTAGATGGTCGGGACATAGGTGCTTGAGTTTGGTGTGTTGGGGTCGTCTCGAGTGGCGGCTGTGCATCAGGGGTGGCCATGTGTGTTGGTGGTGCATCCGGGATTGGAGATGAGTGATCTGCATGCTTGATGTTGAGGGAGAACTCTTGGACCGTGTTGGTCGGGGTCTTGTACGCAATGGAGGATTGAGAAGCACGGTCCGCCTAGGACCTATTGCTATCAGGCTCATCTACGAGGATTCGTCTGCGTCTTCGGGACCTGGAAGTATCGGAGCTAGGTGGGGCCGGTTCAAGAGGTGGGAAGGGAGTACAGCCCTCAGGCCAGTCCCGAATTGCGATTGGGCCATCAGCAAGGTTAGTAGGAGAATCAATGGAAAGTCCATGGAGCTTGAGTGCTAACCTCTTTTTCTTCGAGGTTGAAGAACTGGCCTTCATGGCGTTTTCGGAGTGGGAGCGCAGAGAGACTTGAGAGTGGCTGACTTTGCGAGCGAGGCTCTTGACACGGGCCATGGGGATATGAAGGAGGTGCCAGGTGTCTGTCCAAGAGAGTAGAGAGAGTGAGATGGAGTATGGGGAGGGGTGTAAAGAAGAAAAATATAGGAACAAGGAACCAGAAGAAAGAGGCGTCAGAGGGGTAGGGGGTACGTACCTGAGAGTGTTGTGGAAGGAGTGAGGGGAAGATGAGTGAATATATAGGGGTGGCCGGGTGTGGACGAGGCGGATGAGGGTGGGAGAGTGGTAGGATTGTGATTGGGTGTACTGAGATGGCGATGGATTTTTTGTGCAGATCACAGTGTATTTTTGGAGCAAAAAATTGCGGTGCAAGTTACTGAGAAATGGGCAAGGTGTGAGAGTTGGCCGGAATGCAGTGCGAACATGTGGCAAGGGCAGGTGACGGCATTGAAGAGGGGTGTGTGAGGAGGCGAAAACTGTGGTTGGAGCGTAAAGAGTTGAGACGGTGCTACAAGGAAGTGCTGTAGCGCTGATTTGGATGGAGAAATAGGTACAGTGAGGGTAGGGGGGAAGTGCTGTGAGCGGGTAGGGTAATGTGAGTGCAGGTGTGAGGGCACGCGACGAGCGTTTTTGTTGGAGAATTTTGAGGGAAGGAAGGAGGGTAATTTTTGGAGGGGAGAGGGTGAGTTAGATTGTTGAGAGAGGTAAATGAAGGAAGGTTTTGGGGAGGCGTGAGAGAAAGTAACGGTGGGTGTGTGGAGAGCAAGGTAGTGGAAGCGAAGGAAGATGAAGGTCAGGGAGGAGGGGTAAGGGATGTAATGGTGTAAAGGGAAAATTAGCCCTGCCATTGAGGGCGTATCAATTTGTGGTGGAAGAACTGTGTGATTAAAAACATAGAAGGAATAATGAGAAGGTGTAAGCTGCAGTGTGATAATGTTGGTGGAATGTACAAAGATAGTTGTGTCTGGTGAAGGAAAATTAATAGAGTGTGGAAGGTAAGAGGCGGAAGATGTGTGCTGGTGAAATGCAGTTTGGTTGTGGCGGAGGATGGAAGGAGTGTAGATTGTGTCTTTCGAGGCTTTTAAGTGTGGAGTGTAAAAAATAAGTGGTCGTGGGAGAGAAGCAATGAAGTGTGTGGGTTATAATGAATAATAGTAGGAGAACACAAGTGTATAATGCGGTCGAGAACAAGAAACTCGAACAGGAGCCCACGATGGCTGCGTAGTGAGCCGGGTAATGACATCTTGCTCGAAGGAACTTCTAGGGAGTCCACAGTACCCAGCAAAGAGGGGCGTAGACGCTCGCTCGTTGGCACGCTAGACTCGCAATGAGTAGCCTGAGTTGTCGACAGCTTGTAAGCGCAAAAACAAAAAATATGCGTAACTTGGGACATGTTGGCTGCAACTGGAGGCTATCAATTCTACACAGCTGTGTGCACACTCGTCTAATATGCGTACAGTGCCTGTCGGGTGACTGAACATAAGGGAGGGTTGCTATGGATAAGAATATGTAAACAAGCTGGTTTTGGAACCAGGAGATCCATGAGTGGAGGGTTTTGAGCAAGAAGAGGGCAGTGTACACTGTTATGAAGGGGAGTTCTAGAGCTGTGCAACGAGTGAGGCTGTAGAGAGGATTCATGGTGAGGCCTGAAAGTTTCTAAGGGCGATGGCCATCTAATCGAGAAACTCGAAGCTCAGAAGCTCCGCCATCCCTCTCGCCAGCGTTCCTCTCCAACAACAAGCACTTGTAGTATATCATTCGATTCATCTACAAAATGGAGTACAAGGTAGACACTTTCATACATGCTCATATTCTTAGTTTCAAAATTAGAACTTGCACGGGTAGTTTAATAGACCCAATATTTAAACATACATAAAATAGAAATGAATTGCAAATTCTCCACATTTGAATGCACTTCGATTTTGATTTTGCTTTGCCTAATATTTGATTTGTATTTGCTAGTAGTAAAGGGGTCTATAATTTCATTCCAAAAAATCTCTCTTCCGAGAGGGACCCTCGGATCCAAGAATTACCTTGAAGGAACTTGGTATCCACCATGAGAATATTAAAATCATGTTTTTAAAAAGAAAAAGTTGAAAAGAAATCAAAGAGCTTATAGACAACAATGCTATTAAATTACATAATATTGGTTGTAGGGTTGACTAATTTATGTTCAAAATATTCCTTTCATGTCATTCATCAACCAAAAAGAAGTTCAAAATCTTTAAATTTTGAAACTAAAATAAAACCTTGTTTAATTTCACGAAAACATTAAACCCATGGATATTAGTACTCATTGGTTACTGCCAATCTCTCTTTATATATTCAAAAAGTAAAGGAAATAATCTAAAAATCCCAAAAATGCTCTTTTTTTCACAAATAGGGTTTTTAAAGTCTAAAAATAGTAATAGTTTTTGGCTTATTGATCACAACTCACAAGATAATGTCAATGAAGTCATAGGATTGCATGCAAATTTTCTAGTCATTTAACTTTTATTAGTGACTTGGTTTATAATGTTAGACATTAGTTTGTCTTGTACCATGCTGGGTATAAGTAAACACACTGTACAGTGGGGTACAACATGCTTACGAATTCCCCACTGCAAATTCCCCACTGCAGGAATTTTTATTTTGAAACTTTGAACATGGCGTGTGAACTCAAAAATGATCCGATTTGGAAACTGTACAGTGCGTTGGAATCACATTAAAGTGTACTACAATGTCATTACAAATTTACACATGCATTAGTGAAAATCATACAAGTTAAAAATATTACATACACTATCAATCATTGAGTGCTCTTACGATTTGCTTCAATTACAGTGTCCATTCTAGCAAGCAAATTTGAAATGAGCGTTTGAAATCGTTTTTGAGATACTTGAGCCTATACTTGTTGAATGATTTGTATCATTTTGTCTGTCTCCTTTGTAATTTCTTCTTTTGTAATGGTGTAGGGGCTTTCACAAAGTTTGACAAAAATCCATTTGTCATCATTCCTTCAACTAAACAATCAGTAGTTGGTTTTATGAAACTCATTTATGAAAACACATTGATCAACTTCTATTTTATGTATGATAGACATATTCAACTGACATTAATGGAGGATGGTGTTCCGATACACCGTAGTAGGTACCCTGATGGTTAGAGACAAGGTTGTAGAATCAAAAAGATTATGAAGGATAAAGACAAAATGATACAAATCATTCAACAAGTATAGGCTCAAGTATCCCAAAAACGATTTCAAACGCTCATTTCAAATTTGCTTGCTAGAATGGACACTGTAATTGAAGCAAATCGTAAGAGCACTCAATGATTGATAGTGTATGTAATATTTTTAACTTGTTGTATGATTTCCACTAACGCATGTGTAAATTTGTAATGACATTGTAGTACACTTTAATTTGATTCCAACGCACTTTACGGTTTCCAAATCGGATCATTTTTGAGTTCACACGCCTTGTTCAAAGCTTCAAAAAACAATTTCCTGCAGTGGGGAATTCGTAAGCATGTTGTACCCGACTGTACAAATGATTGTCAACTATGATGGGTATAAGTAAACACGCCTGTATAAATGATAGTCAACTAGCACAAGAATTAAGCGAAATTTGGATGGATGAAAAGCTATATAGAATGTAATTAATAAAAAGGTTGCAATCTGTTCGTCGTTCATTATACGGACACAGGCACGTCAAAGGGTTAAATTTTCGTTCGCTCTATAGGAATCAATTATATGAAAGAGATGTTTTTTTTTTTTTTTTTTTTAAGTAATGTACAAAATTTGACACTCATAAGTAATTGAAGGTATGGCTTTTGAGCCCTACATCATTTTGACCTTTTCAGTTTGAACTTGTATATTGATTAGAAATAAAACCCCAAAGTCCGTCCTGGAAGGTGTATTTTTTTCTTTTTTTATTAAGCTTCAAAGAATCCCAATTGGAAAATTTTAAATTTACGAAAACATTTCAAAACTATTCTCAATATCCAAAAATCTTATGATGAAATAATTTTGTCAGGAGGTTGGCATCTATTCTAAGAATCATTCTCTGTCAACCATGCCTAATCAATATAGAATAGTTGCTTTGCTGCTACTGTAGTTCCCGGTGTTAAGAATCCAAATTCTCAGTGCTAGCAAAGGACCAAAACAAAGACAAATAGCTTTTTTATCTAAAACCTTTTTGACCGATCCAACCGTAGGATATTTCAACCAACTTGAGTTTATTACAACCGTTCAGGGTTCTTCAATAGTATCGGATTTGTTGAAATGAATTTGGCAGTTATGTATGTGGGGACGTTAGCTCATTGTAGACAAAATTTACTAGATGCATAGCTCATTGTATGGAACTATTCACGAATTAGATTTTTCACTTTTGCATGATTGTATCTTTTGTCTTACACATCACCTACATACACAAATTACCATCCCATCTTCGTTACAAAGAATAGAATAACCAAAAAAAATCTCAATAATCGAGGATCGATACTCATTCCACAGTGAGCTAACCAAACTTGGAAAATCAGCCTTGGTCCTTTAGGGGTTATGGAAAGTCACATTTTTGCTTAAGTACAGTGATTTACTCCAAGGGGTCATCCTTAAACATTTTTGAAGGGAACTCCTTGGGTCCATAGTGCCTCTAATGCCTCGTACATCTTAACACGTATTTAGAGATGTACACTCAGATACTACATCTTTACATGTGAGGTGAAGCTCCTGTACTTCTTCATCAGTACTAAATTTCTAGAGTGCTTCCAATTCAGTGTAGGCTTGATGTACTGATTATTTTGGTTTCAGAATTATTCCCGACAAGGATAGTAATTAATCTTCGAGAATATGCACTCAACAAAACTGAGATCTGAGTGCATCTTGTTCTAGAACTTAATGCTACAAATCAAGGTCAACATCCTTCAGGTAATTGATAAATTCGTTTTCCTAATATCCAATTCAAGTTAACCAGGCCGTCATCCACGGGGTGAGGTAGCAGGGCGCAGCTCATGGGGTCGGTTATGTCAGTAACAAATCCATAAGCGTTCCAGCAGCTGAATTCAGCAGTGCTTTCATTTTGATCAGACACTGTCCTTACTGTAATGTTCTGGAGAACTATATTTCTGCATGGCACATAGTCACTGCACTTAATACTCACTGCTATGCTGGATGATGATGTCCCCGTGATGTTGGCTATAACAATTTCGGAGACTGCAACTGCAGATGTCTGCAACACATAACTATTGTTATATTAACGATAGGACGTTCAAAACATTTTTTCCAAACAAGGCTACAGATGCACATTGAAGAATCTGTTCCCTCTCTCGACAGGACTGCAAGAAAGCATAATTTATCATTCAGTTTCTACTTCCTTCGTCTACATAGTTTCTAAGATTTTTTAACCTGAGTGTTAAAATGCTGGCTCGGTTCTAGAGATTGAGTTCACTCGAAGGTCAAACGATTCGCAATGTTTCTCATTGTGACAATGAATTTAAGGGAACACGGCTGTCAGTACCTTATTTGTGCAAGGTGTGGCAGAATCACAGTAGTACTGATCAATAACTACCGGGTTCTCCACCTTATTCATTCTGGCATTCAAAAATCTCATTCCATGGGCATGACCTGATCCACCCTGAGTTACGACAGCATTCAATTAATTGAGCCGAATGCTCCTCAATCTGTAAATAGTCTCAGATGAAGCCATACAAGAAGTTCTAAAACCAGTGCATAATTGGCATGCTTGTAGTTAGCGAGCTTCTTGAAATTTGCATCTATTTCGAGTACTAGTGGCTGACTGCATAAGAAACTAAACTATCATGATGCAAAAGGCAGTATTTACAACTAGGTCTCTGGTCCAAGATCTACTAAACTATGAAGATACCTGCCACGTTTTGATACGGAAACCGTTGGTGGTGCGGTCGAAAGTGGCACGGTTGACTCTAATTCCCCACACACACGCTCTTGTACCCGATTTCCCTAAGCTCCCAACACTGCACTCAGGGAGTCGCATTAACAATTGGCATCCTAACTTCTCAACAAGTGGCAATCTAACCAGACTTAACCAACACTAGGTTCCACTTTTTCCCGCCTCCCTCGTTCCAGACTCTTCTTAGTTTTATGCTGCGAATTAATCTTGAGTGCATCATGATGCGAGTTGATATGTTCCCTCCCAAAATCAGCTTAGGGTCTAGAGTCTACATATCTATTGGGGTGGCCAGCCCAGCGTACCTGATGCCGTGACCAGGCCCACACATGATGTCCTCGATTAGCACCCGATTCGATCCTGTCTGGATGGAGACACAGTCATCACCTGCACTTCATGTTCAAAATTAAGTGATCAATACTGAATACATGTGCGTGGAAAGCATCTACGGAGCCGTAGGAGGTTGTGGATTACAAGATGGGCGTACCTGTGCGGATCCTGCAGTTCAAGATGAAGACATTACGGGAGCTTTTAAGGTGAATGCCATCAGTATTGGGACTATTCCTGGGTGCCGTGATAAGCAGCCCAGTGGCGTACACGCCGTTGCAGTTTGTGAATGTAAGATGAAACTTGGGGCTGTCTCGAATCCTCAGATTGCTTACGCGCACATTCACACAATTCTGAAAGACCAGCCCCTGCATTGCCAGCTGCAAGATTATTCAAAGTTCCAGACCATTTCAAACCAATTCATCGTCCATCTCTTGACCGAGGTGATTCACCATGACTAATAGCTGTCGGTCACTCAGTCGGGTTGTTGCGTGTGAAGCAAGGTACTCAAAATTTGGGAAAAATATCCACCAGCAATGAACACTAATTGGTGAAGCCTGAATCTGGATTTATTTTGCTCATTCAACGTATACTAAGCTGTACAACTTTAGTGAAACTAATCGCCCTCGACAGCGCTGACTAGTTAATTATATGGTTTGAGATAGAACAGAGCACTCACATTAGGGGGCTCCTCAGCACCTGGGTTGCAGTTCTGCAGACTTAAAACAGAAGTTCGTGAATAAATCGGACAAGATCGATGAAATTCGACTGTTACCAAAATATGTCGATTGACCCAAGCATTCCTAAACTCCGAACTAAATTTTCGCTAACAGCACGAACTAACTGAGCAGCTTGAAGAGTTCAGTGGTAACACACCTTCATGGTGGGTCTGCAAACCTGGTTCCACCATCGATTGCCCTTTCCGTTAATTCTTCCGTTGCCTACTAAAGAGAAGTCTAGCAGGTTCTTAAATTGCAGCCATGCCGTATGTTTTCCAGTCCCCGATCCTGGTCCTTCCCTTGCGACGATCGTACCCTCCACCTAATGCAACCCACTTCTTAGGTCCGATCATTGTGGTAATGTAGCATCTCTTCAAAACAATCTGTAGGTCCCATGCATCAATTTCGATTATAAACCCGGAACTCAATCACCGCAAAGGGCAACTCAGAAATTCTGCCAGTATTTGTAAAAATTTGGAATACTGCTTGGTTGCATTGATTAACAGTGTTTGATGCAACCAGTTTGAAAGCAACGACGCAAATTCTAAAAATTAATCACATACTGAAGGCACCCATCAGAAGCTGCAAGGACTGTGCAGCACGAATTTACTCTGTAACATTATTCGCTGTAGTCTTGGGTCGTTGCACATTTAGTTATTAAGTTCAAATTCGACGAAGCAGAATGAGAACACTACCGACATGCCCAACCAATAATTCATATACCTGAAGGAGAAGGTTAGATGCACAGGGGCCCTTAAATACAGATGGACGCAAGGAGAATTTCCCTTCTGCTGGGACATACACAACAGCTGATGGCGTTCTGCATGCATGTATCCACGCTCGCTGGAATGCCTACAACCCACTCACATTAATCACCACCACCGCCCAGTTACCATACCACGAAAGCCATGCATTCAGGTCTACATTCACCTTTCTGTCAAAATTTACTCTAACGCCTTGACTACCTACGCGACGTATCCGTGCAGTTTCAAACCACCAAAATCATGTGGATGTCTTTGATATTAACAGTCACAACCCCAACGAGAGCACAGTCAAGTACCGATGAAATCAAAATTATGAGGAACCCACTATACCCATTCATGCATGATTCTAGCAGGTTAGCACTCACTGTCTAACACATAAATTACAGTTTACCTCCCCATCATCTGTCCTGCCGTCACCAGTAGCGCCTTCCATCATCACATTGAAGATCTCTCTGCCGCCACTGAGATTGTTTGTCATCATTCCTTCAGAAGCTCTACAGCTAATGATACTATCCATAAAGAAAATGAGCGTCATCCTGAGCAAGCATCTCAACCCAGAGCCCCTCATCTCCAAACCTTGAAATCGTAACTAATTCAGGCAGCATCACTCTGACAGTACTACTGCAGCCAGCACCCGGCAGGGAAATCACAATTCATAACCTCTGGTGAGCCTCGAACTCTTACTTATACGACAAATGTGTTGCTGGCAGTGGCAACTCTCTGTCGTTGTCATCGTCAGTTACAAACAAGATTTCCCGTCATTCAGCTGCCCTTCATCTGCATCAATGCCATCACCATGCATCCATGGAGCCATGCTGTGAAATCGACTGTTTTTTTAGAGTATTTGTAAGCTACTCATAATTTCCTTTCAGTTCCAACGAAGATTATGTAATAGGTAATATTCAATCGGGTACAACATGCTTACAAATTTTTCAATCAGTTTCATTAAAAAGCTCAACAATTTTTAGGAAGCTCTAGCATGCTCACAAATGAACTGATTTTGAAACCACAAATTGCATTGGAATTGCAATGAAGTGTGCTTCAACTTCATAATATGTGAAAAAAGAATTTTTTAAAATAAGACAACAATTTGGATTTCTTTTATACACTATCTATCATTTCATAGTGAACTTTTGGAAGATAGTCAAAGAATTTTTGCATTAAAGTAAAGAACAAGTAAGAAATCATACAAGTAGTTCACGTGGTGTGGAATCAAGTATCTCTAAAGCAATTGTGAAGGTTTGTTTTTAATATGTACCATTAAATACAAGTTGTAATTTTCACAAATGGTTGTAGCACTAAATGATAAATAGTATATAAAACACATCAAATTTTTTGTGTGATTATCAATTACATATGTGTATTTTTAGTGATGATAAAGTAAACTCTGGTGTGATTCTAATGAAATTTAAAATTTGAAATTTCGTTCATTTTCGAGTTTACACGGGCCTTCCAAAGTTCCCACAAATCTCAACTGGATCCAAAAATTTGTAACCATCTTGTACCCGACTGTTCATTCGGGGGAACGTTGTGGGTTTTATGATCCAAACCCTAATGATGACCAGTGTAGCCCAGCAATCTCAGAATCACTTTATGACATTTAGAACATTTATTTATGCGACCTCCCACATATTAAATGGTATCTACTTTTGCTACTCATTGCATATAATACTCACGATACCTCTATAATATCTGGCAATACCCTTGATATATTAAGGTGATACCATGATGATATCCGCAGATATCACCTCATGAAGTTGCTACATATTTATATTATGATGAGCATTTTCGCTACGTTTCAAATTTTTTTTCATTTTCTTTCTTTGTATGTTTAGCAACCCCATTTCTTATGTAGAAATCTAGCTAATTTTAGCTAGTTTTGAGATCACTGGTATAACCGAAAACCATAGGGTTCCGATTATAACCCATGACACCTCAAAACTCACATTTAACTAATTATGAACAAATCTATAGTCCACAATTAAATCAACCTGCAACCGATAAAGCACCAATAAAACATAGATATATAAACCATCAAGCATTCAGACTATGAATTTATTGATGTGACCAAAAAAAACTTAGATTTGAATATTACAATCAATGTATACAAATACAATTACTCCAATGGAGCATAAAAAAGTCAGCCCGCAGCTGACAATCATTCTAATAAAATAGATTGGAATATTATGTACTTTGAACACATCCGTACTTTAGGGCATGTGCAACTTCGTAATGAAATTGTCCAAGTCTTCGAGAATGCTTCATGTCAAACCTCGTTTATTCAAAAAACGGACAGTTAGGGTTTGTAGGGCAGTAAAAGGTAACCCCAGCTGCCATAAATGGGAGAAATGGCGTTCCTAGTGGTCTCTTTATTTATTTGGAGAGAGGGGTGCTCTCACGCGCGCCTTAAGTGTTTACTACGGAATCTGAGAATGGCGGCGGACCGGACAGGAGACTGGAGGGGAAACCGGGAGTCGGGGAACGGGCCTCTGCCGGGCCCGGCCACGATCCGGGAGTTGAACTGGGCCGCCTTAAACTGGGCGGCTCACTGTTCATTCCTTTCCGGTTCCTCCAGCCCTCCGTGCACACCCGTTTTTGCACCTCCGGAGAGCGTTAGGGTTTCTATTTCGCACCCGAAGAAGGGGAGCAGTGAGCAGCCGGTGTGTGAGGATTTTGAGCACCCGGGAGTGAGGGAAATTGAGCACCCGGGGAGAAACAGTAGCGCGAGGTTAGAATTTGGGAGAGGCGAGCACCCGGACAGCGAGCGTCGCCATTTCCGGCGGAATTGACGGAGGGGAGTAGGTGCGCAGCCGGGAAGAGAGGCGCGGGGACTCCGGGAGGTCAGGCGCACACTACGAAAGCAAAAAGGGAAGCGTTCGGAGCGTTCGGAGCGCAGTTTACCGGAGAAGGAGCTGCACCATTCTCAGGGGAGTAAAGAAGTGCGTCCGGAGTCTGCAGCCATAGCGCGGAGGGAAGCCGGAACGAAGATTACGGAGAAGCGCATCTGTCCGGACATCCCGCCGCACGAGGGGGACTTGGACGAATTGATGAAGGACCTCGAGAAGATGGGGTGCGCGGGGCTCTTTGGGAGAGTGTGGGATGTGCAGGATTCCCGGATGCTGGAGGAAATTGAGGGCGGGTCTATGTTGAGCGCCTTCCGGACGACCATCCGGGCGAAATATGGGAGCTGGACCCGGGAGATGTGGAGGGAGCTATACGGCTTCCCGGACACGAGCATAGATTTGGAACCGGGAGGCAAGGGCGACTCGGATTGGGTGAAGGCGCGATTCACCCACATTTCAGACCACGACGGGTTCAAGGTGGCGGACTGCATTATACCCCAGGAGCAACGGTTGCTCCAGTATGTGGTGCCCATCCTCAACCCGGAGAAGCCCACCACCCTCACCGTAACGCTGGCCCGGGGCATCTACTCCGCTCTGCTCCGGGGAAGAAGGATCAACTGGGCAATCCTGCTACACCGGAATACGCAGAAGTGGGCGGTGAACCTGGACAGTAAAAAGGGGTGTCCGTTGGCCCCATTTCTCCACCACCTGTACGAGAGACATGGGTGCCTCACGGAGGAAGAATGGAAGAGGTTGGAGGAAATGCCCATTCCGGGGCTGAAGAGCCCAACCAAGAGGAGGGTAGCTCTTCCGGGTGGAGGAACAGGGACCAGCAGACCCGGGTCGTCGTCAGGACCGGGTGAAAGGAGAATGGCTCCACCAACCTCCCAACCGGACAGGGGTAGGATCCGGGGAGAAGAGCGCAGGAAGGACAAGGAAGACCGCCCGGAGAGGAGTCAACCAGGAGGGGCCAGCGCTGACTCGGAGCAGAGGACGAAGAGGAGAGAAGACCGGCCCGAGAGGGGCCAACAGGGTGACACCCGGCTGCGTCAAGATGAGCAGCAGAGGAGGAAGGACCCGGAAACAGACCAACCGGGGGAGGCAAGGTTGCAGCAGGAGCTGAGAACGAAGAGGAGGGAGGATCCGGAAGAAGAGGAGGATTCTCCGCAGCCGAAACTGACCCGGAAGAAGCCGGTGAGGAATCAGGGAGGAGGTTCCACCCAAGAGCAACCTCAGGTGACCCCGGTGGTGGAGTCCAGGCCAGAGAAGGAGACAGGCCCCACTCCAACATCGCCACAGGGACAACCTGAAGCAGATTCCGGATTCATGGATGAGGACCCTGCCCCGGAAGTTCCACAGGAACGATTGGTGAAGGGGAAGCAACCAGCAGAGGAGGCAGGTACGTCCCAAGTGCGACTTCCGGGCTTGAAGAGGAAGTTGGTCCTGATTGAAGAGGAGGAGCCGGAGGGTCCGGAGACCACCCCTAGGAAGGACAAAGGACCCGCCCGGAGGAAGACAACCCCGCTCAACAAGCGTTCCAAGGAGTTAGGGGGCGACGGGGAAGAAACATGAGAAGAGGATGACCAGAGGCAGGGACCACCGTTGGAGGAAGAACCGGAACCGGAGGAATGGGAACAGGAGGCAGGTCCATCCGGAGGTGTACAGGAGGAAGGGGAGGCCCCACTTCGGGCGGAGAACATACTCCTGCAGACCCGGATTGCCCTGGACATGGTGACGGAGCAGTACACTCCCATGTTCGCCGCACTCCGGGAGACAGGAACTCTCCTCCAAACAGAGGACGCTCTGGAGTATCCGGCGCGGATCCGGAAGCTCCAGAGGAAACTCATCCGGAGTAGAGAAAAGGAGAGCAAGTTGGCCGGACAACTGCAAAGCCTCCAGGAGGATGAGAGCAAGTCCGTCGCTCTCTTGAAAGGTTTGAAGGAGGAGCTGCAACGGAAGGTGGCGTACATCAAGAAAATGGAGGCCCAAGTGCAGAAGAACGAGTTGCAGATCCGGGAACAGGAGGAGGCCATCCGGAGAATAGGGAAAACAAGTCGGCAGTGCATCACCAAACTGTCGGGGTTGTTCCACCCGGATGGGGAGGCACAGATGAAAGCCCGGCTGTATGACGAGAAGGTAGGTCAGCCGGGATTGGAAGGAGCAGCCCGGATGAAGAACGTGGTCCGGGAGTATTCGGAGATGGTGGAGGCCTATCTAATGGAGTTCCGGGAACTGGCAGAGCACATGAGGGGGAGCTCTTCCGATGAAGAACCGGGTCAGGAGGAGACAGCCAACCAGGGCGATAGAGTAGGGTCCGGGGAGGGACTACAGGGGATGTTCAATATGTCTGCAGATGCTCCTCAGGAGGGTGAAATCGACCGGTTGATGCGGAAGGGGAGCTCAACGCAGGAACACACCCCCCGGGTAAGACTGGATGTGGAGCCAATCCACTTGGTCCGACCGGCCGGAGTGAGCCCTGTGGAAGTCCGGAACCTCTCGGAAGAAATGGAGGCGATGGGCGTTCAGTCGGACAGGGTGGAAAGGCAACAGGGTGGGCCAGGAAGTCACCCGGGTAGCCAGTCGGGAGGTACGCAAGTGGGCGAGCCAACCCGAGGACGACAGGTGGAGCAGCCGGCTGGTCACGAACTACGAGGAGCTCGGTCCACGGATCCGATCGTGGTGGACAATCCGGAAGTCCAGGAGGGGCAGCCAATGGAGGACGAGTACCTGTCCGGGACTGTCGGGAGGACCGGAGGCAGTGATCCGGGTTTTGTGGATCTGACTATTTAGAGTAGGGCCTTTTGAGTAGGTAGAGTAGAAGACTTTTTGTTGAAAGGACTTTTAGGGCTTTGAATGCTAGTGGCGGCTTAGGATGAGAATTGGGCCGTGGAGAAGGATCCCCTGATTTCCGGATCCCGGGTTTTTGGGATCTGAGGATCTCCCGGATCTGGGCTTCGGGGTTGGCTTTTTATCAAGGAATGTTTCTCATTCCTTGGGTCTTTTTGTGTACTACTGTTCCGTGTAAATGAGTAGAGGCACATGTTCTTTCCACAAACTGTGTGTGTGTGTGTGTACATGTGTGTTTGTTTGTGTTATTATCCGGAACAATGTCTCAATTAGTCCCTTGGTAACCGGGTGGATTAGCCGGGTTCTGGTGTAAGAGTCAGTTCAGAGACCGGGTAGAAGATTTGGGAGAATTAGGAGTGTTTGAATGCGGGGTTTTCCGGAACTGGTTGCAGGAAATACTCTGGGTTAGGGGCTGAGTGAGCAGGAGGGGGTACTCCGGTTCTTTGAGAACTCCTGGACGGGTAGTTCAGTAGAGGTGCCAGCACCCGGGTAGATCTTGTAATTGCAGGGTACGGGGAAGCCAGAGTAAAATGGGTCGTGAGGAATTCCATCTCTTCCGGACACCCCGGATACTGTCCACCCCGGTTAGCAAGTCGTTGTAGTATTTTGAAGGGGGAAAACCGTGTTGCTCTTGTGTGACCGGCTGGAGGTTTGGGATAAATCCACAGTTGAAGGATAATACGGGAAGTACCCGGAGTAGGAAGTGAGTTTGGATAATCAGGAAGTTGTGAAACCCCTATCACGTAAATCAGTAGGGGACGGTGTGACTTTAAATCCAGCATCCTTAAAAAGGCAAATGGAGAACCCTCTGAGGGAAGACAAAGGTTAAAGGGAAACCGGATTAAAAGGGTAGGATAGACCGGGTGGAGTAGGGTTGGCTAAACTCCCAATCCCGACAGATACCGGATCTATCCATAATCGGATTAGTCAGTAGGGAAGATCCGGTTTGAGTAGAGAAAAAGGGAGTTAATTGGTGACCGGAAGAGAGTAGTCACCAATCCGGATCAGTCCCCGGAAACTTCCCACTTCACAGAGTCTCCGCGGAACGATAACCCGGAAATCACCTCTACGAACATTCTTAATACAAAAAAGTGCGCTCTAGGGGAATATCCGGTATCACGTGCTACGACACTTCATATAATCACTAACAAAATGAAACCTATGGAAGGGACATATAAAAGGAAGAATATTCGTAGAAACATTAGGAATAATTGTGCTTAATAAGGTCATATTCTTTGAAATAGCCAAGGCAAGTAGCACACTGCATCCGAAGTCCTACAAAGGAGAGAGGACTAACATTGATGAGGAGGACTTAATTGAGCTTGCAAACATTTGTAGAATTGCGTTTAGAATAGAAAGTCTTGGGAACCTTATAATACCAGGGAAAATTTTCACTTCTTGTACAATTTTCTCTACCAAAAACAAAAGATAGCTTCGGTTGTCTATAACACCCTCTAGGAGTCTATAACTTAGCAAGAGCTTCAAGTCTCTGATTGGCAATTTGGACTATAGCCTAATATGGAATTGTTCCAACAACATTTTAAACAATTTCCTTAGACTTGGTTGCTTCACAGCATTCCAATGAGCATTCTAACGATTTGGCAAAACATTAGAATTGATAGAGCAGAGAGATCCCGTACACAAAAGACAATACATTTCTTGACGGCATGAGGTTGAGCGAAATCAAAATTCATGTGGCATTCTCCATGAACTAGAACAAAATAATAACTCATAAATCAAAAAATTGGATAAAGAACAACAATGGTATATAATGATACACAAGGCAATACGGGCAATGTATCAGCCAGCAACAAACAACATGAAAGATTGCATGATATGAAAAACATATCAGTTGGAAGTCGACAACAATATTATAAAATCAAATTGAATTGCTCGACCCTGAACGGGATAAAGAGAATGATACAAAATTACAACAAGACAAAGAATGATGTGAAAAAGAGTTGAAACACACGTGGAATTGAATAAAAGAAGAACCACCAAAGTGATAATTTGAACAGTCATTTTACTACAAATGTTATAAAGTATTAACAAGAAGGGTTTTTAAAAAATGTACAATTACTCGATAAACAGGTCCTCCAAATTACAATCTATAACAAAATTCTCATCTACACTATATATATATATGGTCTAAATATTTGGCAAAATTGAAAAGTTGCTTATCGGCCGGCGACCAATAAGTAGATCATCATCTTCTTTGAAGTTGTTGGGTGCTGTAACTTGAACATCTCTAACGCTTAAAAAAATGGATAGAGAACATTCAATCTATAACTCTCTAGGCATTGGAGACAAGTTTTATGTATTTACCGTACATTGGATGAATTGGCATACAACAGCCCTTCCTAATTCCCTTGTGGGCCCGAAAATTATTTGGAACTATGAATCCAGAAGTCCTTAATTTATAAATGAGGGGCTGGAGAATATACAGAAGGACAAGTTTACGACCTTTCTTCAGCTTCTTCTTTGAATACATTGTACATGTAGGAGAGTGAAAGGTGTTAAAGGGATCATTGAGGACGTTTTTGTAAAGGATGTCATCAATGAAGAGGATGTTCTCCTTAGCGGTACCATGCTTTTGAAGTTGAATACTACATTGAAACGGGCAGGCTAATGGCTTAAGTAACAATAGTTTGCTAGGAAAGGCTAGGTCTCTATAAAAACTCTCCTTACACAAACTTTGACCAAATTTCAAACAATCTTCACAAAGGCAAGGGACTTTCTCCCGAATATATTCAAGGTGATGAAGGAGGTTGTCCTCCATGACAGAAGACCAACAGCAAATCTCAAAGCCATAATCCATACAAGAATTCAAAAACTCCTGCAGTCTAGGTCTAGCCCAACACTTCGTTTCTTTCATTCGTTGACCACCACCCATAGTCTTCCTAGAAGCACACTCAATGAAGATTGCATCGATGTCAAATATAAGAAAATATTTTCAAAGGGGTACCTACACACCATCAAATGGTGCAAGCAATAACCTCATGCTATCAACGACGCTACCGTACGAGCGTAGAATAGAGAGCGTAAGAGCGGAGAGCATACAATCTTGCAAAATTAAATATTTGACATTATTTTTACTAAAAATATTTCTAAAAATATATTTTTACTATTTATAGTAATTTTTACTATTTAGATTTTTATGGCCGCTGGACCTAAGACCGTGAGTTTGCAGTGCAGAATGTAAAATTTTGCAGTCTATCTGGAAAACTTGGGCAAAACAATATAAATGGATATAATTGATCTAATATATAGTAGAATATTTTTAAGTTTAGGTGGGAATACATAATCATTGAAGTCACACTTAGAGGGCAAGTACTCCAATCAACTAATAGTAATTTTATAGTATTTTGTAATAGAAATCTATGATTCTATTCTCTTCCTAAACCGTAAAACAACATCAGCAGTCAATTTACCAATCTTTGGTTTAGGGTTTCCAGATTGTATGCTATTTGCGGTTGTGGATTGGATTTGGGTGTTTTTAGCTATGGGAGGGTTTAGGGTTTAGGGTTTAGGTTTAGGGGTAGGAGACAAGGTGGTGGCGTCGTTGGAGATGTTAGGCAGAGCGGGAGAGCAGGTCGCTATCTGTTTTATCCGAATGTAATTCACATGGGACCAAATTTTATGGGACCACATTTTATATCACTAGAATCAACAAAGAACAGTGCATGCGTTGGCCAAACAACAAATCAATTTGAACTAAAAGAAATCCACATAAAACCTACTCAAAACTACTAAAAACATATGACGTCCAATTTGAGCCTTTTGGTCCTTTAGGGATTAACCCTTGACGTCCCATAGGGATAGTATATACATTTTTGTATAATTGACATTTGCTATCAACAAGAAGTTTGAAATTGAGATCTTAATAGCTTACTAGAACCACATTGATCTTAACTTCAACTTCCTTGTTGAATTCAAACCCATTAAAAGTTGTATCCATTTCAAATATTAGAAATATACCCTGTAATATACTTGTCGCAAAGGCATTCTTTAACTCCCTATTCCAAGTTTGATATATATATTATTTTATTGATCTCCTTGATGAATATTGAATTGCCGGTACTAACCCTTTAAAAACCGTGCATCCAAATAGAAGATGTTTGTTTGTCAAATCTAATTCCGACCATAAAGATGAATTTTTTTGCTATTGCTTTCAATTGTGAAAATGAATTTTATTGATTCTAGTTTGCAAATCTTATAAATTTCAAGTATTGAGTATTTTATTTCTGTTGCTAGCTATAGAGCCCAAGGTCTGAATTACACTGCATAAGATGTTCACCTTTTGAATTTCAAGATTTATGTTAAAAATTCTATGAAAAATATATCATGTGATTCTCCATTGTAAGTTGCACATGTTCTAGAAAACTTATAATTTTTTTAAAGATTTTTTGTAATTAATATGAATTTTTTTGAAGTATTTGCCCTAAAAATTTGTAAAAAGTTCATTTTGTATCAAAAACATCTGAAACTTTCAAGACTAATAGGAAAAATACAATTTCATGCGTGAAAAATATTACAAAATATATTGTGATAACTCTCAAAGGTTGAATTGTGTATAAAAGTGTAGTTTGACTATCCTACAAAGGATTGGGACATTAAAAAGTTAATATTGAATCACCCTTGTTTTTTATTTTTTTATTTTTTATTTTTTCCTTTCCTTTTTTCCTTCTAATGACACTCCTCAATGTGCACGTTTATTTGGCCTTCTGCACATACCATTAGACGAACTTTTTATAGAGGGCTCAAAAATTGTCTCGTAGGCAGCTCGTGAGAGCAGTAAGCCTGGCCAAATCAACACTTCACAGTAACCCCTACTGATTTAGTCTTTCAATCTGACTGCAATATCTTTTTGAAAATCTCCTTACAAATGACACCAAAATGTCACTTTATTTGTGTAATGGCTAAGAAAAGAGAACATGAAAAAGAAAACATAAAAATCACGTTTTCTGTGTTATTTATAACACAAACGAATAAAGTGACATTTTAGTGTCATCTCGAACAGGGATATTTTTACTACCTACACTAAAATTAGAATTTAGTGTTTGGGACATTATTTCTCACCACGGACACTATTTGACTTTTTGGAGATCAATAGTGTCCCTATAAAAATAAATTCCTGTAAAATTTAAAATGATACGAACTTCAAGTTAACGTTTTGTATGTAGTGTTTCAATTACGAATGACAACTTTATAATATACATGACATGTCACTCTCATCACTAGAAATGGGAATGAAAAGTGGCCAACTCCTATGTACTAGAGGGGCATTATTTCTCCTCACTTTTGAATGAACTGTGGTAAAAGACAACAATTCTCATTGGAGACTAAATCAGTGGCAAACCCCTATGTTTTGGAGGGGCACTATTCTTCCTCACTTTTGAACGAACTGTGGTAAAAGACAACAATTCTCGCTGGACACAAAATCAGTGGCAAACTCCTATGTACTGGAGGGACATATTTCTTCTCACTTTTGAACAAACTGTGATAAAAAACATCAATTCTTGTTGGACACTAAATCACAATTTTAGTGTAGCTAGTGTTTATCATTCATGTCAATTGCTATATAATGTTGTTTCTCTCCCTAGGATTCATTGTTATAAAATGTTGTTTTAACTCCGAAGGATTCATGGTAATAAAATGACAAATCCAATTGATCATATTGTAAAAAATATAATTCAAATGTGACCAAATCTTTTACCTTTAGAATCAGTGAAGAATAATGCATATCTTTCAAGGTCATCTTTAACTCCCTGTTCCAAGTTCGTATGGAGCTTTCCTTCGAGACCTTTATTCTGTTGCTCACCAGCCCATTCTGTTCAATACACCTATCGATTGCCTAGGTTGCGACAATCGATCTCAACAGTGTGAAGAATAATTCTAAATTTGAGTTTATGCAAGCATAGCACAGGATGATCCCATCCTCGTTTCTATAGGATAAAGTAAAATGGAACTGACTCCTCCAACTTTGTCGAGATCTATTAATTTACGATCAGGACTGTAGTAAATGTATTAATGTTTTAGGCCCTACTCCAAAGCCTTCAGGGGGTGCATCTTCTGTGTGTACCAGCCCTAAGACGTGCAGCAGGGTATTTTTTTATTCGCTCATTATCCTCGAATTTCTTGATATCCAGTGTATCAAAATCGACGAGTAGCGTTTACAGTAACTGTCGCTTCCTGCATTTTGTGAAGATATTCATAAGAAACCAATGAAACAGCACACAATCGAATGTCCAACATTGCATTATACCGCACTTGTACAAGATTCAATGCCGATAACTGAAAAAAAAAACAAATCCTGCCTACTACTTCAGAAACACCATGCAGGTAATTCGAGGTGCACTACGGGTTTATGATCGTAAAAAGAGCTGCTCACTGGGGATGTTTTGTCGCATGCTCTGCTTGAATTTTGGGAGCCGCTGAGTGGGTGAGCTCCAAACATATCTTGGAGAATCCAGGAGATGATGAGGCTCTTATGAGCTCACAGTTTGCTGCTCTCTGAATCCGTAGGCTCGTTGCTTCCTTAGTATTCACTGATGTGCTCATTGACGTTTAGTTTGTGATCATTCATGTTAAGCTCTTGCCCATTCGATTTGCCCTGATTGCTTCAAATTCGGCCAATGATACTAGTGAAGATCATGATGACCTTGTTTGTTCCGCTAGACTCCAGTGTTCTCGTAATGTAGTGATTGAGTGAACTCGGCGGCAAGACAATAACTGTGATTTTGAGATTGTGATTTCGTGATGAGATCTTATGATGTGTGCTCTACTAGTAAGCTTGTGATGGTGCTGTAAGCTAACAATTATGTATTAGAGCACAGCGTCAAGTCTCGGGTCAAGTGTTTGCTTGGATATGTGGCGCTCGCAGTGCAATGCTGACTATCACAGATTCGCTGTACTATTTAATCTAACTCGTGTGTGTCAAATTATTTTCAGGGAAAACAGAGTTCATTTTAGTGCGCAATGGCAAGTAGCACGGGGCTTCCAGTACCTTGCATTATGGGAGAGAGACCGCCACGATCTCCTCGGCCACGACGAGCAGAGCGGAGCCATATGGTATGTTCTATCTATACCTTCTTAAGATTAACCCTATAAGGTCCCGATTCAACATTATTTTCAAATATTTGTTATAAAATGTTTGATGAAAAATAAAAATAAACTTGATGTACCAAACAATGTTGTAAATTTCAATGTGAGAATAACATCTGTACAATTGGATTCATCATATTCATTATTAATATTTTTTAATTAATTTTGCAAGGATTTTTCTTGAAATTCAATTAAAAATCCAAATTCAACACAAAATAATCAAAACATATTGTAATGAAATAAAAATAACATGCACTACAAGATGGAATGGTTTCCATTATTTGATTCTACTTACTATGGAAAATCATGTTCAAGGTCCCACTTTTGAACTAAGAATGAAACTTGACATAAACCTCTTTTGTTATTTCTCAAAGACTCACATTATTTTATTTTGAAGATCCATAACGTACAAGTAATAATCAACTAGAACAAAAATTAAGAGAATGTTGAATGAATGAAAAACATCACCATGTGTGGTGAAGATTCGCGTCGGAAATCAACCAGCGTCCAGAATCTAGACACTGGCGAGTCAAAGGGTTAAATGATATAAGTTTTCTTTTAATAAAAAACCATGGGGTTTAAAAATTTTATAAAAACATTTCAAACACCGGAGGACCCCAGGGGGGTGTCGCCGGCGTCACCCCCCCTGAGGCCTCCCGGCGTTTTGCGCTATGACGCCACGGTGCAACGACATGGCGCCGTGGCGTTGAAAATTTTTGAAAAAAAAATCAAACACCAAAGGGTCCCAAGGGGGCGTTGCTGGCGATGCCCCCCCCTTAGGGCCCTTTGGCGTTTGAAAGTTTGATAAAAAACTTTGTCCCCAAGGGGAGTGTCGCTGAGGGGCCCTACGGGTCCTTTGCCGGCGACACCCCCCCTGGGGCCCTTCAGCGATTCGAGCCACGCCGCCACGGCGCGACGCCATGGCGTTGAAATGTTTTGAAAAAAATATCAAATGCCAAGCGCCCAAGGGGGGGCGTCGCCGGCGACGCCCCCCCTAAGGCCTCTTCGCGTTTGAAATTTTGATAACAAAATTTCAAACACCAAAGAGTCCCAAGGGGGCGTGTCGTCAGCGACACCCCCTTCAAGCCCCTCGGCGATTCACGCCACGGCGCTAGAACGCCACGTCGTGGCGTTGAAATGTTTTAAAGAATACATCAAACGCCAGCGGGCCTAAGGGGGGGCGTCGCCGGCGACGCCCTCCTCGGGTCCCCTTGGGTTTTGAAATATTTTTAAAAAAATTCAATGCCACGGCATAGTGGCGTGACGCTGTAGTTCGAAATCCCGAGGGCCCCAAAGGGGACGTCGCCAGCGACGCCCCCCGGGTTTTGAAAATGTTTTATAAAATTTTCAGAGCCAGGGCGCCACGGCGTGATGCCATGGCGCTAAGGCTCCTAACCCCGGGGAGCCCCAAGGGGGGCGTCGTCGGCGACGCCCCCCCCCCCGGCCAATCCCGGGTTGTGAAATTATTTTATAAAATTTTCACAGCGAGGGCGCCACGGCGTGACGCGGTGGCGCCAAGGCTCGATTACCCGGGGGGTCCTAGGGGGGCGTCGCCGAGGACTCCCCCCCGGGGCCCCGCGGGTTTTGAAATTTTTTTATAAAATTTTCACTACGAGGACGCCATGGCGTGACGCCGTGGCAGTTAGGCGTGACGCCGTGGCAGTTAGGCGTGACGCCGTGGCACTAAGGTGTGACGCTGTGGCACTAAGGTGTGACGCTGTGGCACCAAGGCTTGAAACCCCGGGGGGCCCTAGGTTTTGAAAATGTTTTATAAAATTTTCACAGTAGGGCGCCACGGCGTGACGCCAAGGCTACAAAACCGAGGGGGGGAGTCCCAGATGCTGTTCTAATGTCTTAATATCTTTATCTGAATATGTTTATGATTCTGTGATCAACACGTTGAATTTGGTGACAACAATTGAACAGCTGCGACTTCAGCCAATCGAGGACTCTCGAATTCTGGTTCCTCTTGGCCGAATGATCATCGTGCCAATTGTGAAACCAACATTGTCGTGTGACTTGACATTACTTGAAGCTGACTTTGGACATGGTTACCGCGAAGGAGCAACAATTTTCTACTTGTCCACGACAGATGAGCATGGCGTTATCCATACCTTCTCCGATGCAGAAAAGCAATTTTAGAATGCACACTAGAGAGCTGCAGATGCCCATTTTGAGGAGTTCCTGTGGAGCAAGCCGTCCCTTCAACATTTGTAGAATGCAAAGTTTCTTGTCTGCGATGGCAACCACCGTCTTCAGGCTTGGATGAAAGTCATCTCTCGTGACCACCTGCTAGAGATGAAATGGCATTATTCGGTTGACGCCATCGTCTTGGATACAAAAGGCCGTATTGGAGAGGTTATGCAAGCTATGCACGAGATCAACAAGTACGTATATTCAAATTCAACTCTAGTCCTTTTTTATTATCTCTGTTTGTCATTCACAACAAATTATAAATCGTTATCTTCTCTTCTCTTCTTCCAGATCAACAGAGAACTCACATGTCAAGATGAACTTCGTACACGATTTGTATCAAGTTTGTAAGTACGGAATGATGACAGTGGAGTAGTTGAAGGGTATTATCAGTCCTGCAGACTACGAACGTGCCAAGGCCTATATTCCTCAATCGTGATTTATGATCCCGGCTGATACATTAACCACTCTCATATTTTGTGTGAGTCAATCTATTTGCCTCTTTCCTTTGCATCCATCCTTTCTTATGATTTTTAAATATTCGTTTATTTACTGACTTTGCTTTGCGGAGCAGCATGATATTGCAAAGGCTGGCGATGCGGAGCTTCGAAGTTATTGTGAGCACACTCCCAACCAAGACATCACAGAGGATGGCATGAGGGACGCTATGTTGAAAGGCATTAAAGACAAGACAGAGAAGTTGAAGCAAAAGCTGCCCAAAATGACTACAGTTGCTAATCCTTTTTATGGAGACAGATTCCTGCACGAGGTAGTGACTTGTCATTTATTTCAATGTGGCAATCCATTGATCAATGTTCAAACCTAATTAATGCAAATTCAGCACATCAAAAGACACTACGCTCGCAATTCTCTCGAACCAGACATGGAACTTGCCAAGCTGCAAGCCATTGCAACTTCTAACGCAAGTACAGATAACAAGGTTCAGTAGTTGATGTGGTGGAACAGTTTAGAACAAACCCGGGTTGCGAGAAAGTTCCCCACCAAAACCAGCAAAGATATATTGAGTAATTGGCTAGAGAAGGCTTGTTGGTATGCAGGGGTGAGTCTATATTCTCTTCCTCTATCTGTTGATTTTCAAAATTCAATTTCTTTTGTCCTAACTCTTCTCACATCACTACTAGAGAGTGCGTAAAAACCAAGACAAAACCAACACATATCTGTTGAAATCAACAGAGAATGGGTTTAACATAGCAAACATTTAGTCATCTGCACAGAACCAACAAGTTCCTGTTGATTTCTGTTGGAACCAACAAGTTCCTGTTGATTTTCCTCTTGGAACCAACAAGTTCCTGTTGATTCATTACTAGAGAGTGCGTCAAAACAAGACAGAACCAAGACAGATTTTGTCGAAAAAAAAAAAAATCAAAAAAATTTGAAATTTTTTCTAGATACAGAAAAATCCCTGCATATAATACTGCAAAAAAAAAATTTGAAAAAAAAGTGTTTTTTACATCGTTAAAAATATTTAAAGACTGCTGGGAAAAAAAAAATAGCTCCAGCCTTCAAGATTTTGTCGAAAAAAAAAAAAAAATTCAAAAAAATTTGAAATTTTTCCTAGATACAGAAAAATCCCCGCATATAATACTGCAAAAAAAAAATTTCAAAAAAAAGTTTTTTTTACATCGTTAAAAATATTCAAAGACTGGTGAGAAAAAAAAAACAGCTCCAGCCTTCAAGATTTTGTCGAAAAAAGAAAAATTTCAAAAAAATTTGAAATTTTTCCTAGATACAGAAAAATCCCTGCATATAATACTGGAAAAAAAAAATTTGAAAAAAAAGTGTTTTTTACATCGTTAAAAATATTCAAAGACTGCTGAGAAAATAAAAAACAGCTCCAGCCTTCAAGATTTTGTCCAAAAAAAAAAAAATTCAAAAAAATTTGAAATTTTTCCTAGATACAGAAAAATCCCTGCATATAATACTGCAAAAAAAAAATTTGAAAAAAAAGTTTTTTTTACATCGTTAAAAATATTCAAAGACTGCTGGGAAAAAAAAAACAGCTCCAGCCTTCAAGATTTTGTCCAAAAAAAAAAAATTCAAAAAAATCTGAAATTTTTTGTACATACAGAAAAATCCCTGTATGAAATAGTGCAATAAAAAATTGAAAAAAAAAGCTTTTTGTACATGGCAAACGAATCGGCAATGGTTAAGTTCTCTTCTAATTAACAAGATAATTCTCATACTTGCATGAGCGTGTGTATGTGGTGTGGTGGTTTAGTAAGTGGTTGGGGTTTAGAAGGTCTTGTGTTCGAATCCGGCCGTTGGCAATTGGTCTTCGGTTAGCCATGGTGGGCCCTACGGTGGTGGGTCGGGGTTGTTGGCCGTGGCAGTCAATTTTTTTTCCGGGCAGCTACTTTTCCTCGGGCAGGCCAGAAAAAATGAATGTTAGATTAGAAACTTTCTTTATCTGTATACTTGGACATTGAAGCAACACCGAACCAAGACATTTCTGTTGATTGTGATCCGGAATCAACTGTTCCTAACCCGCACACGAACCAGCAGAATTTCTGTTGATTTTCTCTTACACCGGAACCCCATTTCTCTAGTAGTGCATTGATCACTACAGTTTATGGAAGCGGCCATCAACATCTTCGGGACCATCGCAGAGAAAGATAGGCTTGTAATTGATTACGAGGTAGCAGATAAAATTGACATGTACCTTGAGAATTGGAGAATGAAGCTCTGGGACATTGGCTTCCCAGATGTCTTAATGAGAAACGGCTTCAAAAAGGACAATGACTTCACCAAACACGCGGATTCGACTTCCTTGGTCAATCGTGTCATATACCGGTTCGTTACTAAATCTCTCTCAATTTCCACGCTTTGATTCAATGTTCATTACTTCATTGAATTCATATATTTGATTACCTCTTTCTATGCAGGTACTTCGTGTTTGAGCTGGTTCCAAAAAAAGCTATCACAAAGGATGTTGTACCCCCTTTCTTGGCCACATAGAGTGACTTGTTTAGTGACATTTGTATGTTTAGCCCTCATCAGATGAAGATTTGGACATCGTCTCATCTCCGTGGCGCTCGGTGGTACTTGCAGTGTGGTCTCAATGCCGTATCGGACGGGGAACGGGCACTTTTCAACTACGTGGGGAATGCAAAGGAAGTCATCCTCCTTTACACTGTCGATGGCTCCATGGAGGAGGCCGTGAAAGCCAAAGTGATAGCGAAGATACAGGCTCAAGATTTCAAGAAGAAAGAGCAGATGGCGGCCACTGCTGAGAAACAACAAGCTAAAGAAGAAGCGAAACGGATTAAAGAGGCCGAGAAGAAACAAGCAAAGAATGAGAAGACAAGATTGAAACGGGCGGAGAAGAACAAGGTTGGCATCACGAACGATTCAACGGTGGTGGATGAGGCTCAAAGCAATCGGGCACGGAAGAACGCTGGCAAGACTCCGAAAGTCCCTGTGATCTCTTTCACTCAAGAACGACTCACGCAAGGTCCCGTTGTTGATGAGGTTGCATCAGCCTCTCACGCAACAAACGATGAATTCTTTCTAAATTTGTCCTTCTCATCTCTCTTGCCGGAGGACAAACCGCCGCTTCCTACCTTCAAAGACATCGTGGCATTTTTGGAGAAAGTACTGCTAGTCCTTCAACATTGCTTTCTTGTCTTGTCAACCTTAATTTCGTTGAATAAATCATCCCCGGGTCCTCTAACGCAATTGCCTCTATATCCTAAATTATGTTACAGCATCGTGGAGATCGGGATCGAGTGTTTAAGGGTCACCGTAATGCAAAAGCCACCGTTGACCTCATGTTGGTGGACTACCTGGAGGATCTGCGCGCCCGATTGTATCGGACCCCTCCGACGACATCCCACGTTGGAACAAGTTGGATCCTGCTACTTTGGATGCCATATTTGACTTCACAGATCACCACATTCATGACGGTGGGGCCATGGTCGTCATCCACCCTTACGATGTGGTGGTGAAGTCTTCTGTACTCGGGAATGCGAACAGTTATGGGTTCATAGAGAGGAAAAACTGGGTTTGCATGAATCGCTTGCACTTGTGTCATCCGAGTAAGCAGGAGTTGACGGTACGTTTCGCTAAGACCTTTATCTCAACTCGTCCATGCGATATAACTCTCAATATAATTCCTTGGCTTTTGTGTTTCTTCTTTTGATTGTCTTGTGATGTTACAGACGCAGAGATTTGGTGCCTACCTTTTGGTGAGATCGAAGGGTTCTACCTTCTAATTCAATCCGGTGTCGTCCATGAACGAGTTCGGAGTGGACCCTGGTTCGGACTAGTGGCTGCAAAACTACACCACCAAGATTGACCAAGCTATGAAATGCTCTAAGCTTTGGCGTGGACCCAGGGAGAAGAGCAAAGGCTTTTGGCAAGTTTTTATCGAGGCTTGTTCCAAGCCAAGAGACATTGTTCTAGACTGCCACACCATGACTGGTGAATCCCTACTACCCAAACTAGCTTTGAAGTTTTTACATTTAATCGACGAAATTCTATCTATCTATTCATAGTACATTTTTTCATAGACATTGTATGTATATTCCAAGCGCTTCCATTCATGCTTGCAGAAATGTCAATTGCCACATTGTGGCTTTAGAGGAGGACAAGGCCATCTTTGATGTTGTCTTCGCTCCTTTGGCGCGTGCGAAGGCTACCCTACTATCGTCATAGACTTCTGGATCGAAGCGTTCTCAGGACCCAGACAATATGGAGGTCGTACCATCGCAGGTCAAGAGAAGACGTACGAGTAAGTAAGTTTGTTTTAATTCAAATTCCCTAGCTCTAGGACTCTAAACTGATTTCATGCAGCTGAATGTCCTAATGTTATCCATATGTGTTATAGCTTCTCAATTGGACTGAGCCCTCCTTGACACAAACCTTTTTTTGCTGCGCGGAGCTTCTTTCCAAGTCCCCCAAAACCGTTTGAGCTCCCGGTGTTCGTGGAACCACTAGCTAGGGCATTTGCAGAGAATAGCCTGGACGACGCGGACATGACTGAGGGAGTAGCTGATATCGGCGTTCCACAATTCATGGACGTAGAGGCTGCGGAGTCTTCTCGCACCCATAGTTCTAGCTCTTTTCTAGAACATCATCTTCTACACACGAGGACTCCTCTGATGACTCCTCGTAGCGTAATGTACTTTGCATTCCTATGTTATTTAATGATAGGTAGTGAGACTAAAAGGGCAACTACACTTTGGTTCTCATAGTAGCATTCTCATTTCACGTCACTGTCTTTTGTGGTCCTTGATGAATTCACGAATTGATATATACTTTCTACAACGTTCACCTACATCACGATTGAGCTTACCCTTGAACCCTAAACGCTGATCTAAAATTCAAAGTAATTTTGCATGGATACAACATTTATAATCCTAAATCACTCAATCCCTATTCCTGATGGTCCCACGGTCATACACCCTTGTCCCACGGTCATAGGTACTACCTTTAACTGCCAAGAAAAATTCTCAAAAAATCCTACGCTCTCCGCTCTCCGCTCTTGGGCGCACATACTAGCACCCCCGTCATGCTATCAGCATTATTAGCCTCATCAACATTCTTTTCATACTTCCAAGTGTTCATACATTTGGGGAGAGCTCCCCTCATACTATGGTGACTCGTAACTAGAGAACTTTGCACCAAGAAGAATATTACATATGATGAACAACAAGATGTTGATAGATATAGTTAAAAATTCAAGATTCAAACAAAAATATATGACTCCAAAAGGAATACAAATAAATGTCCTTTGTAATTTGTATCGGCCGAAAACCGATAATGAACACTTCTCGGCTGGCAGTAGATACAAACTCAAATTTAGCAAAATAGCACAATGCTCAAAATTTCAAAGAACATTGGCAAGGTAGAAGTTAAGCCTACATAAACATCGCAAAATCTAGATTAGGGTATACAATATATGAGCCTACAGAGCTAATGCACAATCTAAAGAATTCAACATACAATGAACTTGACTGCTATTCCTTGATTGTGTGAAACAAACCACCTATCTTGCGTGGGCGCTTTAGAGAACCCTAACCCAAATGCATAGTTAAAAGAGGCTCATTTGGTGCATCAAGTTCCACCGCGTTGTCCGGGAAGTCAATCTTTACACTATCTTTTTCTAGCATTGCACTTTTTGGATGTTGCACTACAAGAATCAAAAGTTGATAAAGGTACATGCTGAACCCTCTCTTGCTAATGGTGCCGACGATGTTGACTGGCAGCCAACACTTAGAAGATCTCCAAAAAAGAACAAAGTTTTATTCTGATCTCTAACTCGATCAACTTAAACAAATGCGCTGCAAGCTCGATGACCGCAATGCGCTTGGTGATAACCTTAGACGCCAAAGGATCATGCAAATCACTTGCATTTAAGAACCTCCAAAAATTTGTAGACCCCCCAGGCGCTGCATTGGTGAAGAACTATCAAACTTTGAAGAGGCTACCCAATTGAGTCAGACTGGGAACGAGAATCCCTCGTTAACTCTGAGAGGTTGATATTCTTGCTAGATATACTATCAAGTATTCTTCTTGAAAGTATATTGTGTTCATTGGCATTAGTAAAGCCATATTTGTCATCCTCATTGTCATCAATGAAGACCACATCTTCATTTAGACTTGGAATTTTCAACTTGGCATGCTTTGTCATTGCAAAGATGTCAAGCTTGTTGACAAGCCTGGGGTCCATGGAAGAAGCGTATGCACATAGCACAAATTTTTTGGAGTAATCGATGATAGGGAAATTAGAATTTTATCCCTTATCCGATGTTGATATAATATCTACAATATATGCAACCTGCGTGCTTGGAGTAATATACTCCTTTCGCTCTTTGAAACACTACTTCACGAGACGTCCAGCTGCGTGTAGGACTCCAAAATTTAATGAAAACTTAGGAAATCCACCCTATCATTTGACTTGTCTATCATCAAATTAATTGCACTTATGCGACCCATCAACAAGCTGATTCCGTTTGTATATTTATTCAAATTGATCTAGATATTTCGGACAATGGCTTGTAATAGTTATTCCTCTTTGCCAGCTCCTCTCATGCTTTGTCAAAGTATAATCTCCAACCAGCATCCAGGAATGCTAGTATTTGATTCTAGGAGCAAGAGCTAAAGAGCCTAAGAGCTTGGGAGTGTAGTATTTTTTAAGATTTCTAAAAACAAAATAAAAATTAACCAATGACCATGCCACTAGAATCTAGCGTTTAGGAATTATTTGGATTTAGGGTGTAGAAATATATTACCTTGGATGCTAGATCCATGCAATAAACTTTTAAAATTCAGTTTAGAATTAACACATTTTATAGAGATTGAGTATGGGTGATAGAAAAACAACAATGAACATAACAATTCAAAGAGATCAACGGGTACAAGAAAAAATAGTGTGAGGAATAACACGAATGGAAAAATTTAAGAGAAATGGCCCATTTAGTCTCACTACCAGTCATAAAAAATATAGAAATACATAATGGACTCCACTATGAAGAAGCATTACATAAATCCTCGTATGTAGAAGACAATGTTTTAGATAAAGAGTTAAAACTATGCGTGCGAGAAGACTCTGCGGCTTCACTAGTAGGATTTTGGTCCTTTAAAACTAGTCTTATGTGACTTACATGGTCCTAAATGACTCCATTCTTTATTGAAGAAGTTGTTTTGGACCATTTAAGTCACAAAAGACCAATTCTAAAGGACCAAAATCCGACCAATGCTTTTACAACCATGAATCATGAAATACCAATATCAACAACTCACTCTATCATTTCCACGTCATCAAAACTATGCTTTGCAAATGCCTTTGCAAGGGCCTCCACATACACGGAGAGCTCAAACAATTTTGGTGGACTTGGAAAGAAACTGCGGGAAGCAAAGAAGGGCTGGTGTCGAGGAGGACTCATTCCGATCAGAGGTCTGTAAAACATAGTAAATACATTAGTATCGTAAAGTGCATGTCGTTGTCTATATTATGTAGCAACTTAATTTTAATCTAAACGAATTTACTGACTCTGACATCTTTTCTTGATCAACGTTGAAACAATCTTTATAAAACACAATATTCATTAAAATGAGAGAATAGGGACCTCTCAAAATCATATCTCTCATTTTCAAAAGGGGGGATTTAATTAAATGGGTTGTCAATTTAGGTGGATAGTTAGTACATATATCATATGGAAGTAGGAATTTCCATTAAAATGAGAGTTATGGAAAGAATGATCGCTCCTAATTGAAAGGAGGATTTCCATTAAAATGAGAGTCATGAAAAGAACAGTCGTCCCAAAACTAATATAGTTTCATATGACATCAAAATCATGCTCATGTATAAGGGACTGGTTTCTCTTCTTGTAGACACCAAGTCATGAGCTCAAGGGTTGGTTCTGAATGGGTATTTATCTCATGTAGGTGGTCCGGGTTCGATTCCCGTTGAATTCGTTTGAGCGGCTATGAGATATACATGACTTGGTGCTGCTAAGTGAGCTTCGGCAGGCAGGAAATTTGTAACAACCAACCAGTTGATGGAATTTAGATCATGCACTCGACAATACCACGTTTAATCATAGACTTCCATGTTGTCATCAAAACATTTGTTTCTTCCCAAAGTAGAGGTTTCGTTTCATCAACCTCTAGTGGTATTCCATCCATTGTAGTAGTCTTGGACAATTTGATCCCTTGATGTCGAACGAACGTAGTGAAGGAGAACACAGTTTGGTCTTTCAGAGTTAGAGTTAGGATCAGACAACGCCCTCGCAATCGAAACTGGCCAAGTCACGATTTGTTGGTCGAATTGTAACGAAGTAGCCTTCGTAAAGGTCACAACCCACCTTGAATGATGGCAACGGACGACCCCGCATTCTCCCAACGTAAACGTCATCCTCTACAAATTCTTCTCGAATGTCACCATCCTCTGCGTATTGATCCTCCACAACCGCTTCAAGCCGAGTTGTCAGACAAAAGCCGACTTTCAAAACATTGGACGATTGTGATAGCTCTTGAAGCGCTACCTTCACAGCCCGCCAATAATGAATCCAGTGCTCATAGCATCTTCAAAATTCCCCAGTGAAGTCATCATTGCACAAGTTCTACCAGTATTAGATAAATCCATATATTCAACGTTACATCGAATTCCCCAGTGAAGTCATCATTGCACAAGTTCTACCAGTATTAGATAAATCCATATATTCAACGTTACATCAAATTCCCCAGTGAAGTCATCATTGCACAAGTTCTACCAGTATTAGATAAATCCATATATACAACGTTACATCGAATCGTATTAGATAAATCCATATATTCAACGTTACACAGAAGTATGCAGTCAAGATTTATATTGTCACAGGCCTCTTTTTTGACTTTTCCGAGAACATCATCTTTGCTCTTGTGTAGGATAGTGAATAAGTGCATACATGGTCAAGACTTCATGCAAGAGGAATTTCAACAATAGTACACAACATAATTGGCATTAAAATTGTAATGACAAGTGGGCCTACAAGTTTGACAATTGAATAGAGAGAGTGTTTTGTAATAAAAACATTTATTTAAAAGTCTTTCAAAAGAGAAGAATTGTAACAAATTGTACATACCTCAAGATGTAGCCAACCCGTTTACATCTAATTGCAAATTGAAGTGAAGGAAGTGAACAAAAGGAGTTTCAATTTGAATCGAGTTCAAACACAGGTAGAAAATCATTGAAAACTACCTAGAGGATTAATAGCCATTGCGGCTTAGGTTTACTTGGTCCGCTTCAACTCCTTCCGCATCACAATCTTCATTCATCTCGTGCTATGTGCCATGAACTTCTAACCTTTGTGTCTGCTTCCCTAACCGTTGTGGGATTCATGCCCACATAATTTTTTACACCTGTCCATTGCATATGGTACACACACACTTGTCCTCGTTCAAAGAAGAGGTGGATAGTTGGTGACTCTACATTCTTATGAAACTTGCAAACCCTACCTTGCAATGTCCTAGTGTTCAGTGTTGCATTCGTTTAACTCGAATCGAGTTAAACCGTAGGGATCAAACCGTCTTCTTTTACGATTGACTTTCCGTGGGTGCGTCCGTTAAGCTCGAATCGAGCTAAATGGCAAGATTCAAAATGTCTTTTACTACGATTGACTTAAGCGCCCGTTCAAATCGAATCCAGCTAAATGGCACTACGATTGACTTATGGTGGGTGTGTCCGTTCAGCTCGAATCGAGTTAAATGGCAACTGGAGTGTGTTTTTAGTAGGATTGACTTATGGTAAGTACGTCCGTTGAGCTCGAATCGAGCTAAATGGCAAGATTCAAAATGTCTTTTACTACGATTGACTTAAGCGCCCGTTCAAACCAAATCCAGCTAAATGGCACTACGATTGACTTATGGTGGGTGTGTCCGTTCAGCTTGAATCGAGTTAAATGGCAACTGGAGTGTGTTTTTAGTAGGATTGACTTATGGTGGGTACGTCCGTTGAGCTCGAATCGAGCTAAATAGCAAGATTCAAAATGTCTTTTACTACGATTGACTTAAGGACCCGTTCAACTCGAATCGAGCTAAATGGGACTACAATTGACTTATGGTGGGTGCGTACATTCAACTCGAATCAAGTTAAATGGCAAGACTCACATTGTGCAATGGACTTTCGGTACGTTCAGCTCGAACCGAGTTAAATGTCTTTTACTACGATTGACTTTTCGTAAAAGCGCCCGTTCAACTCAGCTCGAATCGAGTTAAATGGCAAGATTTAAACCGTCTTTTAACACGATTGACTCATCATGGATGCGTTTGTTCAGCTCGAATCGAGTTAAAAGGAAAGACTCAAACTTCAACTGACTTTTCATAGTAGAGCAGCATTGCTATTTAACTATCCCGAAATTTGCGGCGATAAAATCGGAAACTCTTGCATATGCACTACCGATTTCAGAAATGAAACAACAATAGGATTGCAAAATTGAAAATTAACTTCATCAATCATCAATGCATCTCAAAATGAAATTTTATGAGTAGATAAAACCAAAACTTGCATCCTATTCACAAATCAAAACTTGCATCTCATTCACAAGTCAAAACTTGCACCTCGTGGCGATTCCAAGAATGTCATGCGTCTTAAGCTTGAAACTCTATACTGAAATCTAAGAAATAAACTTTGACCTTTCAATGCATACTTAGGAAGTTAGCAGTATCTTACCAAAATGAGTTGAGGGTTTGGCACCTTCCAAAACCCTCACCTTGAGCAACAAAAGCGTAAACAGCATAGTCGCATAGTCGCATAAACACGGACGCACAGAAGAAACAGAGTGGCGCAAAAACACAAGGAGATGCGCACACGGTTGCACAAACACAAGAAGCAATGAAAAAAGAATCTTTTCAACCGCACATCAAGACTTATAGACGATTAGGCGGGAAGGATATGGCGCCAATTGCAATGAAGAATTTAAAATTCTCAACTTTCATCCATGAAATTATAATAGGATCCACAAAGTCCGGTAGATCTCCTTTACAACTGTAGAGGTAAAAAAAGACTGAAAATTATTGAGACAGTAATTTATTCCCATACCAAATTTGGATTTGACATTATTGTGAAGTTCAGGATTTTTTTGCTGTACAAACTTGCAAATGGTAAATATGAAATAAATAAATAAATAAATAAATAAAACCTATTATATTCCACATTATATAAATTAATAAAAATGTACAAACAATGCACTTTTGTTTGTACATTTCCAAAAGTGCATAGTCATCAACATTTGAAGGAAAAAACTCCTATTTTTAAGGATGTATTGTGTTTTTGATTTAGTGTTTTTTAGATTACAATTAAACCCAATTCAACAAATGAATGACTTATGAAATTAAAAAACATGGCATACATGTGCACAAATAGACCAAATATAGATTATTAAAATAATTCTAAAATTTCTATATAACAATACAAAGTCATTACATTATTTTAATTGATTTAAATTAAGACTTTGAATGAGATTATATTTCTATGACATGAATGAAAGCTATGTGGACAAATTTTTCTTTAACTTAGCATTTTAAAACTTATAATTACAACCAATTCAAATTATGAGTTTCGAATTTTTTTTTTTGATATGATAATGCATGTGCACATTCATGCCTGGGTTCTTAAAATAGTTGTAAGACCTATACATCATACACAATTTCATTATATTCAACTCACATATTTGGTTTTGTTTATATTTTATGGCATAAACAAATGCTAGTTGGCTATGATATTTTAAATTTGACATTTTGTAAATTGAAATTAGACCTAATGCCAACTTATGAATACTATAAAAAGAAATTGAAAATGTCATGCATGTGCGCAAATAGGCCAAATATGGGTTATTAAATTAATTATAAAATCTATATATAACAATGCAAAATCATTTGTATATTCTAGATTGGATTTTGGTCTTGTTTATATATTTATGGCATGAATGAACTATGAAGGAAATTTGGACACAATACTCCAAATTTAGCATTTATATATTAGAATTAGACTCATTTCAACATATAAGTATTGTAAGATTAATTAATTTTTTGCAATGCATGCGCACAAATAGACTTTGCCTTGGGTTATTAAAAATAATTCTAATATTCAATTTCTATTTTTCATTGTTTTATAAATCAATGTGATGAATAATAGATGATTAGGAAAAAAATTTAAATTCTGGAAATGGCATAAGAGAGGAGGTGTTTACATAAATCTCTACTTTTATGACGTAATTTTCACAATAATTATGCAATGTTTCTATTACAATGCATCCTTTATTCTTAACAGTAAATAATAGGAATTCCTTTCTATAATTTTCTACTTGATGCTTTATACGTAAGAAAATGATTGTTGTACCTATATGATTTTATTAATTCAAAAAAGTAAATGGAAGTTTATATAATTGTATGTTCATTAAGTTTATGGTTCAATTTTAGCCATTGTGACTGCGATAGGAAATTATTATTTTGCAAGTAATGCTAAAATTCTATTTTCGGCTAATGAAATTGATTTAGAAGTTATTTTTCCAATTTGAGTTTGCATCCAATTCTAGAAGTAAATTCAAAAAAGGTTGAACTTGGGCTATCTTATTGATATTTTGAATTGAATTAGTGAGTTAAATTGGGAATTAGTGTTTTAAGGATTGAAGGAAAGAATTATTGACTTGCACGGAAACATTTATATATGATAATTGACAAACTGCAGAAACATTAGAAGTTTGAGAGGTTATAAGAAAAAATTACAATGCTTTGGAATGAAGGGTCTTACTTTGGGATGAATTTTGTTTTTTTGTTGAAGTAGCCATTTTTTATTTTATAGAATTGATTCATATGTATTGAATAATAATCAATATACGATAAATAGACATTGTTTTGTATATCAAGGATTTATGAAATGGAAATTTTGTAAACTCTATTGATTAACCAATGGAGCTAGATTTTTCACACCTAGATGCTCATTGCCTCATTCTAGAGTTTTGCCTAGTCTTGTGGGGGCCACTATAGTCTTATGAGGTATAGCACTGTAAAAAAAAATTCAAAGAAGAGATTTGTGTTTTTATATTAGTGATTGTAAAGTTGTTAGGAGTGACATGAAGAAGACAATGATGATCAAAATGAGTTGCACAAGGTAATGCTTCTAGTCTTATGCAAAGAATTGTAACCATAGTGGTGATTGCACTGAATGAAAATAACAAACTTATGAATACCATTCATTTTTTCATCCATATCAAAAGGTCTATTCATCTCTTTAAGTTGTTATCACAAATAATTTTGAATGTCTTATTAGTAAAAGTGCTTGGATTTGACAATCACCAACTTCTAATGATTATGGCATTTTATAACTTAGATCAATGCTATTGGTAGATATAAAATGAAAGCTGTAGTTGTTATTTTAATTCTTTTAATTCTTAGTTTTAACTTGATTTTCTTCATTGAATGACATCATAATCTTATAAAAGAATGTTCAGTCTAGCATAATAAAAGGGATAGTACCAATTGTTTCTTGTGTTAAACTACCCCATTAAAACTTATGCAACCTTGGAATCCAAAAACAATATTCATCGGTGCAGTAAAAAACTTTCTCTATATTTTGTCATTGTTGGGCAAATTATTTAGTTTCTATTACACTGAAATGTAAATAAATTTTTTTTAGAAAAAATAATTTCTTCATTGCTAAAACTCCAATTTTTTTACTAACACATGAATATATTATATACTTTATACTACAAAATTGCACTTATATATTTGAAACACCTATATATAGGGATTATTGGATTGGGTTGGATTTTTTTTTGTGAATCACAATATTAGATCCAATCCAATTTATGAGTATTAATTTTTTTTAAATAAAGCATGCATGTACAAATAATAACTATGGATTCTTAGAATAGTTTTAAGAACTATAAATAGTACACTAGTTCATTATATTCAACTAGGATTTTAAACCTATATATATATTACACAAATTCATTGTCTTAAACTCAGGATTTTGGATTAGTTCATAGTTTCATCAATTATAACATGAGACAAAGCAATTTAGACATGATATTTTGAATTTAGTGGTTAGTATTTTCATTTTCTTTAATCTCTACCAGTTTTCATTTTCTTTCCTACTCTTAGATATTTGCATGTTGTTTTTTTCTATATTATCTTTGTCTCTTCAATTAATTTTTCAATTCAATTTGTCTCTTCAATTTTTCAATTTTTCAATTAATGTAGAAGTAAGAAGCTTTGCAAGAGGCAAAGCAAGAAATTAAAGAGTATATGAGATCATGTGTTCACTCAACTAGCTAATGCTTGATCTTTAAGCATAAAGCATTGAGGCCTATAACCATGTTTTTAAACTTTTACTAGTCCTTTTGGTTTGTTTTTATTATTGCATGGTCTATTTTGCAATTAAATTTTAAGAAAAAACTATTTTTATATTTTGGGATGAAATTGCATGTCTTCTATAAGTTATAACAACTCCAGATTTTTTTGTGGAAATTTAAAATTATTGGATTCATCCATAAAGTCACCTTGAATTTGAAGAACCTTCAATGAATTTCGCTTTATTTTGCTCTTATTTGTTCACTCCAGATAGTTAAAAGGTGTGGAAGATCTTGTTGATTAATCATTATCAAATGAGTAAAAGATGTATAAGAGTTTGGTGGTCTTCAAAAGTTTTTTAGCACCAAGAAAGGAGTTAAATAAACTTTTTGAAGACCACCAAGCTCTTACACACCTTTTACACACCTAATAGTGATAGATCACCAAAATCTTCCATACCTTTTAACTATTTAGAGTGAATAAATATGAGTATAATAAAGCAAAATTTGTTGCATCTTCTTCAAGCTTTGATGAACTTTACAAACAACTCTATTGTCAATATATTAAAAAATAGGTAGATTTTTTTTAATCATATAAAGATAAGCTTTTAAAAAATTTAAATTTCACCATAGATGTACAAAGCATTGTAAAATATCATGATGCAAATTGATTTTCTATGTTATTATGTTGTTAAAATATCAAGAGATTATGATTATAGGCCCAAAGTTCAAATTAAAATAGTATATACTCAAAATTTCCAAAATTTCAAATTGGGATAGAACTTAGAATTTGTGAGCAACATTTCTTTAGTTGCAACTGAATTGAAAAAAGATCATTTTGATCACTAATATCGAAGATTCTAAATCAATCAATGGAAAGGTTGATGTTGCAATACACCATATACAAAACTTTTGTGATCCATGGCATTGTCCTTTACATTTGCAACAATGTTCAAATGTTTTTACCTTAAAATATCATTAAAAATCTGAAAGTTTCAAATTCATTTTCAATTCTATCAAATGATTGTGTATCAACATATATTTTTTGAAATCTATTATAATAATATTTATTAAACGAGAGGCATTCATCCTAATGTTTTAAAAGTGGACGAGCTTACTATCCAGACTCTAATTCGAATTATAGAATAGAAATCTACCAACTTCCATTTACTTTTTTGAATAAATAAAATCATATACGTACAAAAATCATTTTTCTATGTATAGACAATCTTGGGGGGTGCACTCTACATAATGTTTGAGAATCACGTGCATTCATGACCCCTTCTATAAACCCCATCATATATGAGACGTCATATGTTTAAATACCTTGGTATACAGAAGTATTCCGTTCTAAATACATATTTAGTGTAAGTATACCTGAATAGATTCGGTTGTAAATGTGTCTACTGTATGTATACGTAATGCGGCACTGTTCAAATTAATACCCCTTCTGTAAACTCACGTATATTCGTACATGTTTAGTACAGTGCACCCCCGAGTAGAAAATTATAGAAAGGAATTCCTATTATTTACTGTTAAGAATAAAGGATGCATTGTAATAGAAACATTGCATAATTATTGTGAAAATTACGTCATAAAAGTAGAGATTTATGTAAACACCTCCTCTCTTATGCCATTTCCAGAATTTAATTTTTTTTCCTAATCATCTATTATTCATCACATTGATTTATAAAACAATGAAAAATAGAAATTGAATATTAGAATTATTTTTAATAACCCAAGGCAAAGTCTATTTGTGCGCATGCATTGCAAAAAATTAATTAATCTTACAATACTTATATGTTGAAATGAGTCTAATTCTAATATATAAATGCTAAATTTGGAGTATTGTGTCCAAATTTCCTTCATAGTTCATTCATGCCATACATATATAAACAAGACCAAAATCCAATCTAGAATATACAAATGATTTTGCATTGTTATATATAGATTTTATAATTAATTTAATAACCCATATTTGGCCTATTTGCGCACATGCATGACATTTTCAATTTCTTTTTATAGTATTCATAAGTTGGCATTAGGTCTAATTTCAATTTACAAAATGTCAAATTTAAAATATCATAGCCAACTAGCATTTGTTTATGCCATAAAATATAAACAAAACCAAATATGTGAGTTGAATATAATGAAATTGTGTATGATGTATAGGTCTTACAACTATTTTAAGAACCCAGGCATGAATGTGCACATGCATTATCATATCAAAAAAAAAAATTCGACACTCATAATTTGAATTGGTTGTAATTATAAGTTTTAAAATGCTAAGTTAAAGAAAAATTTGTCCACATGGCTTTCATTCATGTCATAGAAATATAATCTCATTCAAAGTCTTAATTTAAATCAATTAAAATAATGTAATGACTTTGTATTGTTATATAGAAATTTTAGAATTATTTTAATAATCTATATTTGGTCTATTTGTGCACATGTATGCCATGTTTTTTAATTTCATAAGTCATTCATTTGTTGAATTGGGTTTAATTGTAATCTAAAAAACACTAAATCAAAAACACAATACATCCTTAAAAATAGGAGTTTTTTCCTTCAAATGTTGATGACTATGCACTTTTGGAAATGTACAAACAAAAGTGCATTGTTTGTACATTTTTATTAATTTATATAATGTGGAATATAATAGGTTTTATTTATTTATTTATTTATTTATTTCATATTTACCATTTGCAAGTTTGTACAGCAAAAAAATCCTGAACTTCACAATAATGTCAAATCCAAATTTGGTATGGGAATAAATTACTGTCTCAATAATTTTCAGTCTTTTTTTACCTCTACAGTTGTAAAGGAGATCTACCGGACTTTGTGGATCCTATTATAATTTCATGGATGAAAGTTGAGAATTTTAAATTCTTCATTGCAATTGGCGCCATATCCTTCCCGCCTAATCGTCTATAAGTCTTGATGTGCGGTTGAAAAGATTCTTTTTTCATTGCTTCTTGTGTTTGTGCAACCGTGTGCGCATCTCCTTGTGTTTTTGCGCCACTCTGTTTCTTCTGTGCGTCCGTGTTTATGCGACTATGCGACTATGCTGTTTACGCTTTTGTTGCTCAAGGTGAGGGTTTTGGAAGGTGCCAAACCCTCAACTCATTTTGGTAAGATACTGCTAACTTCCTAAGTATGCATTGAAAGGTCAAAGTTTATTTCTTAGATTTCAGTATAGAGTTTCAAGCTTAAGACGCATGACATTCTTGGAATCGCCACGAGGTGCAAGTTTTGACTTGTGAATGAGATGCAAGTTTTGATTTGTGAATAGGATGCAAGTTTTGGTTTTATCTACTCATAAAATTTCATTTTGAGATGCATTGATGATTGATGAAGTTAATTTTCAATTTTGCAATCCTATTGTTGTTTCATTTCTGAAATCGGTAGTGCATATGCAAGAGTTTCCGATTTTATCGCCGCAAATTTCGGGATAGTTAAATAGCAATGCTGCTCTACTATGAAAAGTCAGTTGAAGTTTGAGTCTTTCCTTTTAACTCGATTCGAGCTGAACAAACGCATCCATGATGAGTCAATCGTGTTAAAAGACGGTTTAAATCTTGCCATTTAACTCGATTCGAGCTGAGTTGAACGGGCGCTTTTACGAAAAGTCAATCGTAGTAAAAGACATTTAACTCGGTTCGAGCTGAACGTACCGAAAGTCCATTGCACAATGTGAGTCTTGCCATTTAACTTGATTCGAGTTGAATGTACGCACCCACCATAAGTCAATTGTAGTCCCATTTAGCTCGATTCGAGTTGAACGGGTCCTTAAGTCAATCGTAGTAAAAGACATTTTGAATCTTGCTATTTAGCTCGATTCGAGCTCAACGGACGTACCCACCATAAGTCAATCCTACTAAAAACACACTCCAGTTGCCATTTAACTCGATTCAAGCTGAACGGACACACCCACCATAAGTCAATCGTAGTGCCATTTAGCTGGATTTGGTTTGAACGGGCGCTTAAGTCAATCGTAGTAAAAGACATTTTGAATCTTGCCATTTAGCTCGATTCGAGCTCAACGGACGTACTTACCATAAGTCAATCCTACTAAAAACACACTCCAGTTGCCATTTAACTCGATTCGAGCTGAACGGACACACCCACCATAAGTCAATCGTAGTGCCATTTAGCTGGATTCGATTTGAACGGGCGCTTAAGTCAATCGTAGTAAAAGACATTTTGAATCTTGCCATTTAGCTCGATTCGAGCTTAACGGACGCACCCACGGAAAGTCAATCGTAAAAGAAGACGGTTTGATCCCTACGGTTTAACTCGATTCGAGTTAAACGAATGCAACACTGAACACTAGGACATTGCAAGGTAGGGTTTGCAAGTTTCATAAGAATGTAGAGTCACCAACTATCCACCTCTTCTTTGAACGAGGACAAGTGTGTGTGTACCATATGCAATGGACAGGTGTAAAAAATTATGTGGGCATGAATCCCACAACGGTTAGGGAAGCAGACACAAAGGTTAGAAGTTCATGGCACATAGCACGAGATGAATGAAGATTGTGATGCGGAAGGAGTTGAAGCGGACCAAGTAAACCTAAGCCGCAATGGCTATTAATCCTCTAGGTAGTTTTCAATGATTTTCTACCTGTGTTTGAACTCGATTCAAATTGAAACTCCTTTTGTTCACTTCCTTCACTTCAATTTGCAATTAGATGTAAACGGGTTGGCTACATCTTGAGGTATGTACAATTTGTTACAATTCTTCTCTTTTGAAAGACTTTTAAATAAATGTTTTTATTACAAAACACTCTCTCTATTCAATTGTCAAACTTGTAGGCCCACTTGTCATTACAATTTTAATGCCAATTATGTTGTGTACTATTGTTGAAATTCCTCTTGCATGAAGTCTTGACCATGTATGCACTTATTCACTATCCTACACAAGAGCAAGGATGATGTTCTCGGAAAAGTCAAAAAAGAGGCCTGTGACAATATAATTCTTGACGGTATAGTATGTGCGGGCCGTCCGATTTGCGGTCCGTGGAGCCGTCCGATCTGGAACACGTGAGCCGTGCGATCGCGCCTCTAATCTGCCGTCGAATCTGGACGTCCGTACCCCACCGTCCGATAGAGGGCGGTCTGCACTTCCCCTCCCGGTTGGAATAGCTGGACCACCTTCGTGATGCATAACCGGCCGGTCTCCCCTACGCATCGGATGGTCTCATCCTGCATCTTGATGTGCTGCTCTTGCGTCTGGATGTGGGCCTCCATCCTCTGGACGTATTCCGACTTCCTGCGCAACTGTTCCTGCTGATCTAGCACGAGGATGGCCGCCTCGCTCATCTTTTCCCAGCTCCTGTGGAGCCTCTTGTGGAGTTTCCGGATCAGGGGTGTGTATACGCTATCAAATTGGACGGCCCACACATCAGACGACCCGCAGATCGGACGGCTGACCGGACCAGACACAAAATAACCAAATCCTCTTTGTTTAAGCATACTATCAAATATCCAATGATCATGATCATCAAATCACGTGGTCTTTTTGGTTAACCCCTAAACGTCCTCACCTATGTCCAGTTTACACGGTTTTGGAACTTTTATATAATGCAACTAACATGAATTTTTGGAACTTGATGTATGAATAAAAGTTATACATTTTTATTTTTAGATTCTATCTATACGGTTGGATCTATGATTGCTATCAATAATCTTTTTCTATTAACTTTGAAACATAAAATAAAAAATTGTTTTGTAATTCAATTACGAATAAAATATTGACAATATGTGGATGAAATTTTTTGTGATGGGTTATAATGTAGTACTTTAGGTGTAGTGATTTTTTGGAATTTTTTGGATGCTTGATTTTAATAGTTTTTTTTTTCAAGAACACTTTTGGACCAAAATCTTCAAGATTTTGGGTGAAACACTGCAACACAAAATGAGGCATAATTTTTTCAAAAATTATTTCCTTTTCGATCCAATCACACATATATGAAGCTAACTTCCCATAAAAAATTCAGTAAAAAAATCACACCACAGAAAGTGCATGACGGATGAGAAAATACGGATGAAATCTGTACATCATGCAAAATATGCATGGTTAGGCAGTTAGGGATTAATTATGACTATATGTCATGACTTTGAGACCAAAGTTCGATATTAGTCAAGCACGTGTGATCACTGATGTGATATACACGGCCTGGTCCGTCACTGAGTGATCATAGGTACTAAATATATAACAACCATCCCCTTGTCTCGGGCAAAGTGCCATGAAATTGTAGGGTTTACAGAAAGGGTGGAGTTTATAAATTATATGGCCGTCTTTTTCTAGCTTAAGTGGGCCTACTTATTTATAAGCTCGGTTTTTTTATACACAAGTATGAAAGATTTGGAAATAAGCTCTCACTCTTATGAGTTATAAAAAAGATTGACTTCCGTTAATTTCTATTGTTTTTTTCCAAGAACCACATCTTGTTTTGAAAGATCCGCGCCGTGCAATAACTCAAGATAATATTGAAATATCCGTCTCGCAAATTGTAAACCTCATTAAGTACCTAATCAAGCGTTATTTCCATTGGTCACTGATTAAGTTCGTATCTCATTAAAAGATATATCAATTTCGTTGGTGTTCTCTCCATTCTTTTATCGGACCTTCTATACATGGTTGACTACAAAATGAGTTCACTTAACCTTTAATGCGATTTGGAGGGTTTGAGCTGATCCTATAACTTCGTGGTGCATAGCACAAAGGCCTTTCCAAGAAGGACTCCAACCGCATTCTCATTTCCTCCCCTTCCATAACTACCTTGTACAATGAAAACGTCCATCACGAATAGGGTTATTTCTGAAAAAAATCTTGCTTTGCTATAGTAAGAAGTTCAATTTCCTAGTCACTTTCCAAAGGCGCAACTACAAAAAGATGAACATTCTAGGGTTTCTAAGCCTTTTGTAGCATGAGGCGTCAAGATGAGGTGACAACCTCATTCCAAGTGCTATGCCGCAAGATTGACACTTGAATACCTTCCTCGTAGATTTCATCCAAGCCTTAGTAGTGCCTAGTCCTTCATCATGCACCATGATAGTACCACAGTTCTACACCATATCACAGTACTACACCCTTTGACTACATAGGGAAATGCTCTCTGTATCGTTCCAAATTCTCAATATGAGACTAGTAGGGTTTAGGATGTCACGGGACTCGGTGTCTAAAGTCAGATTAGAATGTAGTACTAAGATACTATCATGGCGCATGAGAGAGGACTAGGCACCACTAAGACTTGGATGAACTCTATGAGAAAGGTATTCAAGTGTCAATCTTGCGGCATAGCACTTGGAGTTAGGTTGTCACCTCATCTTAACGCCTCATGCTACAAAAACCTTAAAAACCCTAGAATGCTCATATTTTTCTAGTTGAGCCTTCGGAAGGTGAGTGTGTGGGAGACTAGCTTACCTCTTTGCAAACTACATGTGTTTATCATGCTTATGAGTGACTTAATAAATTGCATGCTCATCTTTTTCTAGAAAAAGCAAAGCATGCGTCCACAAAGCAGGAGGCGAATCGGCGATATTCTCTCTAGTGATTCAATCGGGACTAAAGTTTAGGGTTTAGGCTAGCTGGATCTCAAGTTACGAGAGTAAGCACTTCAAAGGTGTTCGTTAAGATCTTCACGATTGCGTTTTTGTGAGATCTGATGTTGCCGAACTGCACTTGATGCACAAAGGCTCATTAGGTTGTTCGATGATGAAGACGGTTCAAAGAAAATGCTTGGCCAAAAGTAAATACGGGAAGCCACTTAATTCAAGTGGAGAGTGAATAGCAAGGACCTAAAATAAAGAGGGATTCAATAAAGTGCACTTTTAGTGGTTCGTTCGCTGCCATGTACTTCTCATGACAGTCAGATAAGATGTTTTTCATAAATAAATTTATTCGTGAAAGAGGTTTTCGTTGCACAGGGTAGTTAGAAAAGGAGTAGGAAATGCGAATGTTGATGGGAGTCCTTCTTGGAAAGTCAACTGTGTTGTGCACAACTAAGTTCTAAGATAAGCTTCTAGCCCCTCCATTGCATGTAAACTAAACTCATTTTGTTTTCAACTGGGTATGTAAGGTCTGTTAACCGAGTATTCGTGATATTCCCTTAGGCTAAGAGTAGGCAAGTCTATACCCGGCAGGAATAGACCCGGCAGGCGATACCCGCCAGTACAGGCTGGTACAGACTGGTCGACCCGACTTTTCCGGTCGACCAGTCTGACACACTATCAGACCAGTCTCCTATACGTACTTTCCCTCTCAGTGAGAGAGTTGTTGCTATACCATTTGTACATCTTCTTGGCAGCCTCAGTTGTACTTCGTATTTGTCTTAACTCTTCTTGTGCACACTAGTATGTTAGACTACTGCTGTTAGACTACTACTGTTTCCTGCTCTTGTATCACTCTTGGTATTTGTATCTTAGTTAGTTGCAGTAGTCTCTGGGTATGCAGGAACCGACTCACTAGCATACTGGTGCTTTTTCTTAGTTGATAGTAAGTACTCTTTTATAGAAACCTCTTACTACTCCTCTCCATCTCTAGCGACTAGCCTAGCGTAGAGTAATCTTGTAAGGAGCAGTCTCATTCATTTAAGGCCGGTTCCTAGAAAACCCCCTTAACATTTGGCGACCATGCAAAGTTCAGCTCAGACACCACTCTTTTTGTTAGGCTAGTCAGATCCAGATCTAGATCTAGATCCAGATCCAGATCCTGGTCGACCCAGATCCAGATCTAGATCCTAGTCGATCATGTCGACTATCGCTAGACGCTATACGTCCCTAGGAAACAGCAGTCATCTGCTTCCTACACGAAAATCATAAGTCTTGAGAAAAATCCAGAGCCTGAGTAGCCGGAAAGAGCCTCGGAGATCATTGTGTGTGACAGTCGACCAGGGTAGTCAATAGTCGATAATGCTCCTGACCAAAAATCTGTAAAAGCAGTCTGTGAACAAGGCTTACGGTGCCAAAGAGCAACCGACTAGGCTAGCACAAAAGACTAGCCAAACATATCTCAAAGCCCGACCTACCTAGCAGAGTCAGATCTAAATCTCAGATCCAGATCTAGATCAGATAACTGTCGCGTCGCTAATATGGAACGACCGCGTACACGAGCTACCGGTTCTCCCTTACCAGTCGAAGTAACTGCCGACCAGCTCTCTAACCCACGTTTTCACAGAGAATGGCGAAATTGACAGTCGGAGACCGTTCCACCGACAGTAGTACACGATACTATTGAGGTAATTGATGTACGGTAGTATTGCTAGGAGCCAAAGAGGTTCAGGTGCTAAATAATGGTGTGTGGGAAGAGGGGTTAGGCATGGGCTGATCTCTAGAGTGTCATTGTGATGAGTTATCCCATATGGTTTGTCCATGGTGACCTCCTAGTGTACACTACTTAAGGTGGAAGGCCTTTGAGTAAAGATCATCTCTTTCTACGCATTCTTTGTGTGTGTGTGTACCTTGTGCTCTCATCTCTTACCTTCAATAGGTTATGGGCCCACTCATGTGAGTTGCATGAGTCTTTGATTGCATTGAGGCAATTAGTTCGAGGTCGTTGCGGAAGGAGTTGATTTGGAGCTTTTGGGAGCATTTTGGAGCGTTTTGGAGGAGTCTTCTCTCTTGGAGGTGTGCACGGGCTGAAGTTACACGTGGGAGCACTCTTCTTGGTCGATCTCTTCCTTTGGATTTCCAAGTTTTTCAATCCAAGCCTCTTTTGTAAGTGGAACGTCGTTTCGTTCAATATGATGCACTTGTGGTCATACAAGTGATTTGTGAGGTGTTGAGGCTCTAAGGGAGGGTCCATGGTCTGATCTAAGTGATTGGGCACTTGCATTGAGGTGTTGCATGTGTTTCATAGCCTTGGAGTGCTCAAATTTTCATTTGGGGTTACTTTATGCACTTGGGCGCACAAAGGTGCGGTTTTGAGCAATTTCAATGCATTTAGGGTTTCAAGGGGCTTATGTGAGTCCATGAGCATTGATATAGTGCTATTGAGGGACACATAGGTGTCTATTACGTGCATTGAGTGATTGGGAACACTAAGGTGTTGATTTGGGTCAATCGGAGTAGTGGAAGCTCCATTGAGTGATTTGAGGTGTTTTGGTTAACATCTTTGCAAATTGGGTGAGCTACCTTTGCATTTGAGTGTTGGAAGGTGTGTGTAGAGCACAAAGGTGCTGATTTGTTGTTTAGGGTTGAACTAGAGGCATCGGAAGCACAAAGGTGCTACTTTCTATCAAAAAATCATAAAAACGAGTGTGGTTATTGAGTTTGAGGGTTTAATTGAGTGAGGAGGCATTCGTGAGTGAGGATCATGGCATCTTATGAGGGTGAGGGTCCCAAAGTGGTGGACAAGTTCGATGACGTGAATTTCCACTTGTGGAAGTTCAAAATGGAGATGGTCATGACGGAGAAGGAGTTGTGGGACATTGTCGATGGTAGTGAGGAGCCCCCTCAATCTACTACCGACCCGGGCGTGATGCAAGCATATTTGAGGCGCAAGAAGAAGGCATTTACCATCTTGGCTCTCAATCTTTCGGATTCCCAACTCGCGCACATTCGTTCGTGCAAGACACCGCGCGAGGCATGGGCCAAGCTTTGCAACATTCACGAAGGAAAGAGTTTGGCCAACATATTGTTTTTGCGGCACAAGTTCTTCACCATCAAGATGGAGGAAGAAGACGACATGTTGGCGCACATCAACAACGTCAAGGCACTTGCGGATCAACTCAACGGTGCGGACGTGACCATTTCCGATGGGGATGTTGTAATGACCACCCTCGTACGAGGGGGTTTAGGGATCCCCTCGTACCCTAATGACCCTTTTGGAAAGCCTACCACCCTCGTACGAGTATCTCATCGTGGCCATGGAGTCAAGGCCCATTTCGGAGCTCACATTGGACTATGTGACCTCGCGGTTGTTGCACGAGCTCTCGCGGCGAAAGGAGAATGAGTCTCGTGGAGATAGTGCGGCTCTCATGGCAAAGCAATCCAAGAATGGAGGCGGTGGGAGCTCTAGCAATAAGGCATGCTTCTATTGCGGTAAGAAGGGCCACATTGACAAGTTTTGTTACAAACGCAAGAGGGATGAGAAGGGGGAGAGTGCAAACAACACTAAAACTCGTGATGATGATGATGAGTATGCGTTTACTACGCGGTATGTCTGTTGGGATGCAAGCATGAGTGATGGCAAAGATGAGTATGCAATGATGGCAAGCAATGTATCGTGCAATGGTAGTACGAGTGATTGGATTGTTGATTCGGGGGCTACAAGCCACATGTCACCGCATAAAACTTGTTTTCATTCGTATGCTCTCATTAACCCAAGGAGGGTGATTTTGGGAGATGATACGGTGCTTGAGGCCATTGGCAAAGGCCAACTTGTTGTAGACACCGAGGTGAGGGGTCGTGTGAAGACAATCACTATCCAAGATGTCCTCCACGTTCCCAAATTAATGGCAAATTTACTATCGGTGCGGCAATTAGTGGCAAAGCACTTGAGGGTTGAGTTTAGTGATAAGGGGTGTTATGTGTTGTCACCGAGTGGAGATGAGGTGGCCATCATTGAAGAACACGAGGGCTTGTACCACATCAAGTTTCTGAAGGTGCATTCCAAGGAATCGGCGGCGTTGGCGCATTCAAATTTGAAAGACGACAAGTTGGCGTTGTGGCATCGTCGACTTGGCCATTTGAACATCAAGAGTGTGAAGACACTACGCGGCATGGTAAGTGGCATGGACCTTCATCAATTGAAAGTGAATGCTTCTTCATTCACTTGTGAAGGTTGCATTGAAGGCAAGCAACAACGGTTGCCATTTGCGGGTGAAGCGGCGACTCGGGCCACGAAGGTTTTGGAGATCGTGCATTCGGATGTGTCTGGCCCAATGAAGACCACGTCGATGGGAGGTTGCAAGTACTTTGTGACCTTCATCGATGACTTTTCAAGGAAGATTTGGCTCTACCCAATCAAGGCCAAGAGTGAGTGCTTCGACAAGTTCAAGGAGTTCAAGACATTGGTGGAGAACCAATCCGAGATGAAGATCAAGGTGTTTCGATCGGACAATGGCGGCGAGTACATGTCCAAGAAGTTTGACGAGCCATTGAAGAAAGAAGGCATCGCACGTCAAACTTCGGCCCCGTACACGCCTCAACAAAATGGAGTTGCGGAGCGCGCAAATCGCACCATTGTAGAGATGGCGAGGAGCATGTTGCACGCTCAAAACTTGAAGTTGGACCTTTGGGCGAAGCGGTGGTGAATGCGGTGTACACTCGCAATCGGTGTCCAACAAGCGCGGTTGAAGGCATGACACCGGAGCAAGCGTGGAGTGGGAGGCAACCATGTCTTGCACACATGCGCATCTTTGGATGCATTGCATACGCAAAGGTTCTCGACGAACGGAGGACTAAACTCGAGGCTAAGGCCTTAAAGTGTGTGTTTCTTGGGTATTGTGAAGGTAACAAGGCGTATAGACTCATGTCGATGGACACGACGAAGATCATTCGGTCACGTGATGTGACGTTTTGTGAGGAGTCTACGATGGAGGCTCCTTTGGAGGTTGGTCCAAGTGGGAGTAGTGGAGACGTGTTGGTGGACACACCCTCCAAGTCCCCTAGTGTTGTTGATGTAGGTGATGAGGACGGTGATGACGAAGATGGTGACACGGAGGTTGTTGAAGCGCCATCGAGCTCAAAGGCCAAGAATGGCGCAAAGGACGCGCAAGAGGAAAAAATTTCTTCAAGCGAGCGGCGGTACCCCGAGAGATTGCGCAAGCCACCTGGAGAATGGTGGAAGAATCACATTTTCCCTCAAGAGGATGACGAGCATGCGAATGTGGCATTATCGGATGGTCCATTGACCATTCGTGAAGCCATACAAGGTGAGGATGCGGTCAAGTGGGAGCGCCCCATGCAAGAGGAGTACGACTCTCTAATTGCTAATGGTACGTGGCAATTAACTCCCATTCCAAAGGATCGCAACCCCATTGGTTGCAAATGGGTGTTTCGGACAAAGAGGGATGTTTCGGGTAATGTGGTGCGTCACAAGGCAAGACTAGTAGCCAAGGGGTTCGCGCAAGTGCATGGGGTAGACTTTCACGAGACGTTTGCTCATGTGGCCAAGTTCACCACCATTCGATGCATTCTTGCGATTGGAGCGGCCATGGACTTGGAAATGCATCAAATGGATGTGAAGACCGCATTTTTGAATGGCGATTTGGAGGAGGACATCTACATGGTGCAACCCGAGGGCTTTGTGCAACAAGGTAATGAGCACCTTGTTTGTAAGTTGCAAAAATCATTGTATGGGTTGAAACAAACTCCAAGAGCGTGGTACCAAAAGATTGACACGTTCTTGCTTGCACACGGGTTTACTAGGAACATTGCGGATCATAGTCTCTACTTCATGCAAGAGGGACAACATGTGGTGATTGTGATCATATATGTTGATGATTTGATCATTCTTGCAAGCCTCATGAGTTCAATGAATGCATTAAAAGGCATGCTTAAGAGAGAGTACGAGATGAGTGATCTTGGAGAATTGCACTTTTGTCTTGGTGTTGAGTTTGTGCGAGACAGCGCTACACGCACTATCACCATGAGTCAAGGCAAGTATGTGATGGACGTGCTCAAGAGATTCGAGATGGAGGATTGTAAGCCCGTGGCAACACCATTGGATATAAACTCCAAGCTCGTCAAGCTTTCCGAGGAGGAGTATGCGGCGGAGGCCAAATCCATGGCGGAGGTGCCATACAATCAAGCGGTGGGGTCGTTGATGTATGCGATGATTGCGACACGGCCTGACCTTGAGTATCCAATTAGCATGGTGAGTCAACACATGGCGAGACCGGGCTCATGCCACGAAGGAGGCCATTTGGTTGAGGCAACTAATGGTCCATGTGGGTTGCACACGAGGTGAGGCTACAACGATCATGTGTGACAACCAAGGGTGCATTTCACTTGCAAAGAACCCTACACATCATTCACGCACGAAGCACATTGATGTGCAATACCACTTCCTTCGGGAGAAGTTGGAATTGGGAGTTGTACGGTTGGAGTATTGTCCAACGGAGCACATGGTGGCTGATGTGCTCACAAAGGGTCTTTGTAGAGACCGACACCAACGATTAGTAATAGCATTTGGACTTAGAAGCTTTGGCTCTACGCAAAGTGGGAGTATTGAGGTAATTGATGTACGGTAGTATTGCTAGGAGCCAAAGAGGTTCAGGTGCTAAATAATGGTCTGTGGGAAGAGGGGTTAGGCATGGGCTGATCTCTAGAGTGTCATTGTGATGAGTTATCCCATATGGTTTGTCCATGGTGACCTCCTAGTGTACACTACTTAAGGTGGAAGGCCTTTGAGTAAAGATCATCTCTTTCTACGCATTCCTTGTGTGTGTGTGTACCTTGTGCTCTCATCTCTTACCTTCAATAGATACTACCACGGGAATAGATCCCCGACCATCATACGAAATTTGGCGGCAAATCGCAGCATCGACCTCTACCGACCCGTCTTTACAACACTACATGGAGTTCACAGAGGGAAGGATGAATACCCCGGAAGGTACCATTTTTCACGAAACTTCTGTACCGATGGGACGAGGCATCCCTACTATACCAACCCGACCCCTGGCGATACTACCGACCATGTATACCACGAATCATCAGTTTACCCGCCCGACTGTGGCGTTCCAAACGATGTCCAACCTGTCTTCTCCACGAAGGGTCCTGGACGACCCACTCGACTTACCGGAACGACCTTCCAGTGCGCATCAACGACTAGTAAGGTACGCTACTGAACCTCACATCATTTCGCATCAACGACAGTTAGAGATAGATCAACTACGTCGTAATAGGGACGAATTAGACTCCCAACTGGCCGGTCTCTTATCCAGCCAGAGCCCGACATCTGAGCAACTACACTCGGAATCTCAACCAGGTCGATCAAACCAATCGCCTACATTTTACCAGAAACCCAGTTCTCCTGGTCAAATGAATAGTCGACCCGGATCACCTAGTACCGACATCCAATATCCAACTGGCATAGACGGCTTGGATAATGACCTAGTCGATAGGATCAGACAGATCTATTAATCTAACCAACGTGTCGACCAGGTAGTACCTCGACCCAATCTCCCGAATATTCGCACTCATACTCATGAGCCGAATATTCTATACCTAGATCAGTCGAGAGTAGCCCAAACCACCACCCCCAGAGTGTCGATTCCTCGGACTAGTCTACCACCTGGTTACCAAACTCAGCCAGCAATAGGCATTCCTCTGATTCAGCCTATCAACCAACCATCGTTTTTACAGGCACATAACACGCCCCTACCACAGAACCCGTACAATCGACCGGTAGCTTCCCAGCGACTAGTCCTACCGACTATCATCCAGTACCAACCCACCATATCGATGTGTGCATCTTGTAATTGCTATGGTCACCTTCTCGAACAATCTGCACTATACAACCCACGGTCGATAGACTATTCGGTACCTGCAGCCCAGATGCAGCAGCAGCCTTCCTACCCAGCAGCTACACTCCCGACTCGGACGACTGCTCGGAAACCGGTAGCGATGCCGACCTACAAGGAAGGTAAATGTGTCATTACGCATGTCCATCGATTTCTCAATGCCCTTACGTTGAATGGCAAAACCGATTCGGCTATTACTATAGCGTTATGTGGAAATTCCCTAGTCGATGCGGCTAACTATAATTGGTTCTCGACTCAACAAACGTCCTACCCACACCAAGACTTACACGGCATTCTCGATGCCTTCAAACACCACTACCAGGATATCGACAATGACGACCAGGCTTACCTACATTTCCGTAGTATGAAACAAGATGCTAAAGAGTCAGTTGACGATTACTACGAACGGATGATGAAACTAGTCAGCCAGTTTGAGGTCCTTCCGGCTGACAATTTCATACTGAGCAATTTCCGAGCTAGTTTGTTGAAGTATCTGCAGGTAGCCACACTCGGACTACCAAGATCGACACTAGCCCAGGCCAAGAAATCGGCTAAGCTTGCAAAAAGCAGACTATCTAAGGAACCCGACTCGACCACTACCGAGCGAACCGAGACTACCAAACGAGCATTTTGCAACCGATGCAAGAAGCCAGGCCATCTCAAACATGATTGCTGGCTCAATCCACAGAGCGAGATCGGAAAAAGGCGTGCAGCGGCTAATAAGACAGTCTCGGTAGCAGCAGCCACACCAGTGTCGACTACCTCCGAATCAAGGAGTCGATCGCCCCGGAATAGCACACCACAACGGATATTCCCTTGTTCTCTTTGCAAAACCTTAGACCATCCGACACACATGTCTCCCCTACTGAAGGATCCGAAGGTCGTCAAATTCCTTAATCAGCAGATCGAAACGAAGCCCAACACGTCGTCAGTAGTCATTGAATCGAACACTACGGTTGGGGGAAAGCTCTTGTGCGAGCGGAGAGCGGAGAGCGGAGAGCAGAAATAGGAGAGCGGAGAGCAGAAAATTCACATTTACCCAGTAAATTTCGAAGAATTTATTTACTAGATCTAGGTTTTTGGGTTAAGAAGGCATCTAAATTTAGATTTTACCCCCCTAAAAATATTTTTTACCCCCCTAAAAATAGTATTTTAGGTGTGGTACATTTCCAAAAATAGCTTCAGGGTTTAGAGTCTAATTTTTGTCATATTTCCGAGCTCCTCTTTGGTTTTTACAATTATTTTTTTAAATTCGAAACCTTGGTTGCCGATAAGGGTTTATCTTTCGGGCTTTGGTTGCCCTAGGAATGACTTTGTGTTGGGCAAAGATATAGTAGAGACCTTAGTAGTCTGAGGACTTGCATATTTACAAAAGAGATTTATAAAAGAGATTTACAAACTCGCAATACATGAATAAGGTTGTATGCAACATAGTTCATATGGAAAAAAATAGATTATCTACAACAAAGTTCATTTGAAAAAGAAAGAACATCCAGGCGTTGCATAAGTCGCTCAGAGAGCACAACACATACATGCATCAGTCCCGTGTAAATACAATAACTAACTGTGACCCTAAACCCATTACTACCTATGCGCCCCGAACTCCCTTTACCACTGTCAACAGAGTTCGCATGGAAAACGTGGAACAACGCAGCATTACATGAGTCCCTCAAAGAGGACAACACATCCATGCATCATACCCATCCAACTTTGGAATGTGGTGGCTCCCTCACTGCCCACGGTGTTCATGGTCCATGGTGAATCCCTGAATCACTAACTGCCCGCGGTGTCCAAGGTCCATGGCGAATCCATCTCCTAACAAGCATACAATTTTCAAGAATGCAAATTCCAAGCATGCAATACATGTACAAGTCTAAGCAGGGTGTATACAACAGAGTTCGCATGGAAAACATAGAACATCGCAGCCTTACATTCGTCCCTCAGAGAGGACGACTCATCCATGCATCATACCCATCTAACCTTGGATTGTGGTGGCTCCCTGACTGCCCACGGTGTCCATGGTGCATGGTGAATCCCTGAATCACTAACTGCCCGCGGTGTCCAAGGTCCATGGTCAATCCATCTCTTAACAAGCATACAATTTTGAAGAATCCAAATTCCAAGCATGCAATACATGTACAAGTCAGAGCAGGGTGTATACAATAGAGCTCGCATGAAAAACATAGAACATCGCAGCATTACATGAGTCCCTCAAATAGGACAACACATCCATGCATCATACCCATCCAACCTTGGAATGTGGTGGCTCTCTCACTGCCTACGGTGTCCATGGTGCATGGTGAATCCCTGAATCACTAACTGCCCGTAGTGTCCAAGGTCCATGGTGAATCCATCTCCTAACAAGCATACAATTTTCAAAAATACAAATTTTAAGCATGCAATACATGTACAAGTCGGAGCAAGGTGTATACAACAAAGTTCGCATGGAAAACATAGAACATCGCAGCATTTCATGAGTCCCTCAAAGAGGACAACACATCCATGCATCATACCCATCCAACCTTGGAATGTGGTGGCTCCCTAACTGCCTACGGTGTCCATGGTGCATGGTGAATCCCTGAATCACAAATTGCCCGCAGTGTCCAAGGTCCATGGTGAATCCATCTCTTAACAAGCATACAATTTTCAAGAATGCAAATTCCAAGCATGCAATACATGTACAAGTCTGAGCAGGGTGTATACAATAGAGTTCGCATGGAAAACAAGGAACATCGCAGCATTACATGAGTCCCTCAAAGAAGACAACACATCATGCATTATACCCATCCAACCTTGGAATGTGGTGGATCCCTGACTGCTGACGGTGTCCATGGTGCATGGTGAATCCCTGAATCAGTAACTGCTCGCAGTGTCCAAGGTCCATGGTGAATCCATCTCTTAACAAGCATACAATTTTCAAGAATGCAAATTCCAAGCATGCAATACATGTACAAGTCTGAGCAGGGTGTATACAATAGAGTTCGCATGGAAAACAAGGAACATCGCAGCATTACATCAGTCCCTCAAAGAAGACAACACATCATGCATTATACCCATCCAACCTTGGAATGTGGTGGATCCCTGATTGCTGACGGTGTCCATGGTGCATGGTGAATCCCTGAATCAGTAACTGCTCGCGGTGTCCAAGGTCCATGGTGAATCCATCTCTTAACAAGCATACAATTTTCAAGAATGCAAATTCCAAGCAGGCAATACATGTACAAGTCTGAGCAGGGTGTATACAATAGAGTTCTCATGGAAAACAAGGAACATCGCAGCATTACATCAGTCCCTCAAAGTGGACAACTCATCATGCATCATGCCCATCTAACCATGGAATGTAATAGATCCCTGACTGCCCACGGTGTCCATGGTCCATAGTGAATCCCTAAATCACTAACTGCCCGCACTGTCCACAGTCCACGGTGAATCTATCTCCTAACAAGCATACAATTTTCAAAAATGCCAATTCCAAGCATGCAATACATGTAAAAGTCTGAGCAGGGTGTATGCAATAGAATTCGCATCCAATACATGGAACATCGCATCATTACATGAGTCCCTCAAAGAGGACAACACATCCATGCATCATACCCATCCAACCTTGGAATGTGGTGGCTCCTTGACTGTCCACGGTGACCATGGTGCATGGTGAATTTCTGAATCAAAAATTGCCCGCAGTGTCCAAGGTCCATGGTGAATCCATCTCCTAACAAGCATACAATTATCAAAAATGCAAATTCCAAGCATGCAATACATGTACAAGTCTGAGCAGGGTGTATACAACAGAGTTCGCATGGAAAACAAAGAACATCGCAGCATTACATCACTCCCTCAAAGAGGACAACACATCATGCATCATACCCATCCAACCATGGAATGTAATAGATCCCTGACTGCCCACGGTGTCCATGGTCCATGGTGAATACCCGAATCACTAACTGCCCGGAGTGTCCAAGGTCCATGGTGAATCCATCTCCTAACAAGCATACATTATTCAAAAATGCAAATTCCAAGCATGCAATACATGTACAAGTCTGAGCAGAGTGTCTACAATAGAGTTCCCATGGAAAACATGGATTATCGCAGCATTACATGAATCCGTCATAGAGGACAACACATCCATGCATCATACCCATCCAACCTTGGAATGTGGTGGCTGCTTAACTGTCCACGGTGTCCATGGTGCATGATGAATCCCTGAATCACTAATTGACCGCAGTGTCCAAGGTCCATGGTGAATTCATCTCCTAACAAGCATACAATTTTCAAGAATGCAAATTCCAAGCATGCAATACATGTACAAGTCTGAGCAGGGTGTATACAACAGAGTTCGCATAAAAAACATACAACATCGCAGCATTACATGAGTCCCTCAAAGAGGACAACACATCCATGCATCATACCCATCCAACCTTGGAATGTGGTGGCTCCCTGACTGTCCACGGTGTCCATGGTCCATGGTGAATCCCGGAATCACTAACTGCCCGTAGTGTCCAAGGTCCATGGTGAATCCATCTCCTAACAAGCATACAATTATCAAAAATGCAAATTCCAAGCATGCAATACATGTACAAGTCTGAGCAGGGTGTATACAACAGAGTTCGCATGGAAAACAAAGAACATCGCAGCATTACATCACTCCCTCAAAGAGGACAACACATCATGCATCATACCCATCCAACCATGGAATGTAATAGATCCCTGACTGCCCACGGTGTCCATGGTCCATGGTGAATACCCGAATCACTAACTGCCCGGAGTGTCCAAGGTCCATGGTGAATCCATCTCCTAACAAGCATACATTATTCAAAAATGCAAATTCCAAGCATGCAATACATGTACAAGTCTGAGCAGGGTGTATACAACAGAGTTCGCATAAAAAACATACAACATCGCAGCATTACATGAGTCCCTCAAAGAGGACAACACATCTATGCATCATACCCATCCAACCTTGGAATGTGGTGGCTCCCTGACTGTCCACGGTGTCCATGGTCCATGGTGAATCCCGGAATCACTAACTGCCCGTAGTGTCCAAGGTCCATGGTGAATCCATCTCCTAACAAGCATACAATTATCAAAAATGCAAATTCCAAGCATGCAATACATGTACAAGTCTGAGCAGGGTGTATACAACAGAGTTCGCATGGAAAACAAAGAACATCGCAGCATTACATCACTCCCTCAAAGAGGACAACACATCATGCATCATACCCATCCAACCATGGAATGTAATAGATCCCTGACTGCCCACGGTGTCCATGGTCCATAGTGAATCCCTAAATCACTAACTGCCCGCACTGTCCACAGTCCACGGTGAATCTATCTCCTAACAAGCATACAACTTTCAAAAATGCCAATTCCAAGCATGCAATACATGTAAAAGTCTGAGCAGGGTGTATGCAATAGAATTCGCATCCAATACATGGAACATCGCATCATTACATGAGTCCCTCAAAGAGGACAACACATCCATGCATCATACCCATCCAACCTTGGAATGTGGTGGCTCCTTGACTGTCCACGGTGACCATGGTGCATGGTGAATTTCTGAATCAAAAATTGCCCGCAGTGTCCAAGGTCCATGGTGAATCCATCTCCTAACAAGCATACAATTATCAAAAATGCAAATTCCAAGCATGCAATACATGTACAAGTCTGAGCAGGGTGTATACAACAGAGTTCGCATGGAAAACAAAGAACATCGCAGCATTACATCACTCCCTCAAAGAGGACAACACATCATGCATCATACCCATCCAACCATGGAATGTAATAGATCCCTGACTGCCCACGGTGTCCATGGTCCATGGTGAATACCCGAATCACTAACTGCCCGGAGTGTCCAAGGTCCATGGTGAATCCATCTCCTAACAAGCATACATTATTCAAAAATGCAAATTCCAAGCATGCAATACATGTACAAGTCTGAGCAGAGTGTCTACAATAGAGTTCCCATGGAAAACATGGATTATCGCAGCATTACATGAATCCGTCATAGAGGACAACACATCCATGCATCATACCCATCCAACCTTGGAATGTGGTGGCTGCTTAACTGTCCACGGTGTCCATGGTGCATGATGAATCCCTGAATCACTAATTGACCGCAGTGTCCAAGGTCCATGGTGAATTCATCTCCTAACAAGCATACAATTTTCAAGAATGCAAATTCCAAGCATGCAATACATGTACAAGTCTGAGCAGGGTGTATACAACAGAGTTCGCATAAAAAACATACAACATCGCAGCATTACATGAGTCCCTCAAAGAGGACAACACATCCATGCATCATACCCATCCAACCTTGGAATGTGGTGGCTCCCTGACTGTCCACGGTGTCCATGGTCCATGGTGAATCCCGGAATCACTAACTGCCCGTAGTGTCCAAGGTCCATGGTGAATCCATCTCCTAACAAGCATACAATTATCAAAAATGCAAATTCCAAGCATGCAATACATGTACAAGTCTGAGCAGGGTGTATACAACAGAGTTCGCATGGAAAACAAAGAACATCGCAGCATTACATCACTCCCTCAAAGAGGACAACACATCATGCATCATACCCATCCAACCATGGAATGTAATAGATCCCTGACTGCCCACGGTGTCCATGGTCCATGGTGAATACCCGAATCACTAACTGCCCGGAGTGTCCAAGGTCCATGGTGAATCCATCTCCTAACAAGCATACATTATTCAAAAATGCAAATTCCAAGCATGCAATACATGTACAAGTCTGAGCAGGGTGTATACAACAGAGTTCGCATAAAAAACATACAACATCGCAGCATTACATGAGTCCCTCAAAGAGGACAACACATCCATGCATCATACCCATCCAACCTTGGAATGTGGTGGCTCCCTGACTGTCCACGGTGTCCATGGTCCATGGTGAATCCCGGAATCACTAACTGCCCGTAGTGTCCAAGGTCCATGGTGAATCCATCTCCTAACAAGCATACAATTATCAAAAATGCAAATTCCAAGCATGCAATACATGTACAAGTCTGAGCAGGGTGTATACAACAGAGTTCGCATGGAAAACAAAGAACATCGCAGCATTACATCACTCCCTCAAAGAGGACAACACATCATGCATCATACCCATCCAACCATGGAATGTAATAGATCCCTGACTGCCCACGGTGTCCATGGTCCATAGTGAATCCCTAAATCACTAACTGCCCGCACTGTCCACAGTCCACGGTGAATCTATCTCCTAACAAGCATACAATTTTCAAAAATGCCAATTCCAAGCATGCAATACATGTAAAAGTCTGAGCAGGGTGTATGCAATAGAATTCGCATCCAATACATGGAACATCGCATCATTACATGAGTCCCTCAAAGAGGACAACACATCCATGCATCATACCCATCCAACCTTGGAATGTGGTGGCTCCTTGACTGTCCACGGTGACCATGGTGCATGGTGAATTTCTGAATCAAAAATTGCCCGCAGTGTCCAAGGTCCATGGTGAATCCATCTCCTAACAAGCATACAATTATCAAAAATGCAAATTCCAAGCATGCAATACATGTACAAGTCTGAGCAGGGTGTATACAACAGAGTTCGCATGGAAAACAAAGAACATCGCAGCATTACATCACTCCCTCAAAGAGGACAACACATCATGCATCATACCCATCCAACCATGGAATGTAATAGATCCCTGACTGCCCACGGTGTCCATGGTCCATGGTGAATACCCGAATCACTAACTGCCCGGAGTGTCCAAGGTCCATGGTGAATCCATCTCCTAACAAGCATACATTATTCAAAAATGCAAATTCCAAGCATGCAATACATGTACAAGTCTGAGCAGAGTGTCTACAATAGAGTTCCCATGGAAAACATGGATTATCGCAGCATTACATGAATCCGTCATAGAGGACAACACATCCATGCATCATACCCATCCAACCTTGGAATGTGGTGGCTGCTTAACTGTCCACGGTGTCCATGGTGCATGATGAATCCCTGAATCACTAATTGACCGCAGTGTCCAAGGTCCATGGTGAATTCATCTCCTAACAAGCATACAATTTTCAAGAATGCAAATTCCAAGCATGCAATACATGTACAAGTCTGAGCAGGGTGTATACAACAGAGTTCGCATAAAAAACATACAACATCGCAGCATTACATGAGTCCCTCAAAGAGGACAACACATCCATGCATCATACCCATCCAACCTTGGAATGTGGTGGCTCCCTGACTGTCCACGGTGTCCATGGTCCATGGTGAATCCCGGAATCACTAACTGCCCGTAGTGTCCAAGGTCCATGGTGAATCCATCTCCTAACAAGCATACAATTATCAAAAATGCAAATTCCAAGCATGCAATACATGTACAAGTCTGAGCAGGGTGTATACAACAGAGTTCGCATGGAAAACAAAGAACATCGCAGCATTACATCACTCCCTCAAAGAGGACAACACATCATGCATCATACCCATCCAACCATGGAATGTAATAGATCCCTGACTGCCCACGGTGTCCATGGTCCATGGTGAATACCCGAATCACTAACTGCCCGGAGTGTCCAAGGTCCATGGTGAATCCATCTCCTAACAAGCATACATTATTCAAAAATGCAAATTCCAAGCATGCAATACATGTACAAGTCTGAGCAGAGTGTCTACAATAGAGTTCCCATGGAAAACATGGATTATCGCAGCATTACATGAATCCGTCATAGAGGACAACACATCCATGCATCATACCCATCCAACCTTGGAATGTGGTGGCTGCTTAACTGTCCACGGTGTCCATGGTGCATGATGAATCCCTGAATCACTAATTGACCGCAGTGTCCAAGGTCCATGGTGAATTCATCTCCTAACAAGCATACAATTTTCAAGAATGCAAATTCCAAGCATGCAATACATGTACAAGTCTGAGCAGGGTGTATACAACAGAGTTCGCATAAAAAACATACAACATCGCAGCATTACATGAGTCCCTCAAAGAGGACAACACATCCATGCATCATACCCATCCAACCTTGGAATGTGGTGGCTCCCTGACTGTCCACGGTGTCCATGGTCCATGGTGAATCCCGGAATCACTAACTGCCCGTAGTGTCCAAGGTCCATGGTGAATCCATCTCCTAACAAGCATACAATTTTCAAAAATGCAAATTCCAAGCATGCAATACATGTACAAGTCTGAGCAGGGTGTATACAATAGAGTTCGCATGGAAAACATGGAACATCGCAGCATTACATGAGTCCTTCAAAGAGGACAACACATCCATGCATCATACCCATCCAACCTTGGAATGTGGTGGCTCCCTGACTGTCCACGGTGTCCATGGTCCATGGTGAATCCCGGAATCACTAACTGCCCGTAGTGTCCAAGGTCCATGGTGAATCCATCTCCTAACAAGCATACAATTTTCAAAAATGCAAATTCCAAGCAGGCAATACATGTACAAGTCTGAGCAGGGTGTATACAATAGAGTTCGCATAGAAAACATGGAACATCGCAGCATTACATGAGTCCCTCAAAGAAGACAACACATCCATGCATCATACCCATCCAACCTTGGAATGTGGTGGCTCTTTGACAGCCCACGGTGACCATGGTGCATGGTGAATCTCTGAATAACAAATTGCCTGCAATGTCCAAGGTCCATGGTGAATCCATCTCCTAACAAGCATACAATTATCAATAATGCATATTCCAAGCATGCAATACATGTACAAGTCTGAGCAGGGTGTATACAGTAGAGTTCGCATGGAAAACATGGAACATCGCAGCATTACATCAGTCCCTCATAGAGGACAACACATCATGCATCATACCAATCCAACCATGGAATGTTATAGATCCCTGACTGCCCACGGTGTCCATGGTTCATGATGAACCCCTGAATCACTAATTCACTAGTACAAAACATGGTATTTTGCCACCAAGATTTGTACCAAAAAATTGGTGCATTTTTAGTAATGCACCAACTTCATAATTGCAATTTATTGGTGCTTTTGAACACTGTTGTAAAACAGAGAAATTATCACAGTCTCATTACATTGATATTGCAATCCATCATGAAGATGTTTGTTTGTTGTTACATTTCCATGTGAATTCACTTAACTATATTCATTACATTGTGTTAGACAATTTTTTTCTAGATTGTCAAATTTGAAATGCTAACACATTTTATTGACAAAATTGTAGTGTGGCAAATTTTTGCAATTCTATCACATGCAATGTCAATTATGATAACGTAATTTTCTAGAATTGAACATTCAAATGATCGAATCCAATGGTTTGTTTATGAAACTTCAACTTCAATCACCCAATTGATGATAGACTCCCATATATCAAATTAAAATTTTGAATTCTCAAAAAGCTTGTTGTTTCGGTACCGTACATTACGTAATTTTATCACAATCAATTTTTTGCATACCATAATTAAATTTTAATAATCCAATACTACTACAGTTTATAAATCACGTACAATCACGTACGTTACCACTTTACAATCACGTACATCAAATCACATGAGAGACACTTTACAATCACGTACATCAAATCATGTGAACGTACGTTACCATTGTACAATCACGTACATCAAATCACATGAGACACACTTTACAATCACGTACATCAAATCACGTGAGACACCGAGTATGTTGACTTCAAACTTCTCACACTTAGAAAGGCACAATATTACTTGTACATAATTCATTACTATCACATCAAACTTCAATTCATTAATATCATGTGTTACATCATTTATCTCGACATGTAATGTCGTCATCATCTAAAGTTGACACTCCAACGTCTATTATTTAAAAAAACTAGCTAGAGCACCTCTATTCTAGATCCTGCAAAACAACATTTCCATTTATCATTTCCATTTATCAATTCGTCAGGCTATTGTGTGCAAGTGGAACCTCCACTTTCACGTCATGCAAAGTAGTATCCATCATGTATCATGACCATTGCTATTACTCACGTAACATTCCGTTGGTAACAACGTAACAACGTAACAACATAGAATTCAGCCTCATACAGCCATCAATACTTTAGTTTCATCTACAATGATCCTAAAATCAAAAACTAGAGCTCATTTTCATAAAGGAATAGTTTTCACAGGAATAGACAAAACCAGTTTAAAAATTCAAAGTAACTCACCTCACAAACAGCAACTTGATCAAAGGCCATAATGCTGGACATATCCAAGCCAAGTCTTTTAAATTTTTGGACAAACAACCTACGTTCTAAAGATGGGGTAAATAGAAAACAAAATATACCCCAGTGTAACTAAGAAAACTAGTTCAACTCAGGATTTACAATTTTCATTGAAAAACGATAATAAATCACGTCAGACATCCCACAATTTTGTCACAACACACAACCGTGACATAAACAGACAACAATTAACTGACTGAATTCAATTTGAAGCAAGGATTAGTACATGAGAAGACGTGAGAACAACTGGTCAGCACTCCATGCATCAGAAAGTGTTCCCGATAAAAAAATCATCAGCTTTTTGAGCACAGAGCACTACTACTCCTTCAGCAGCTCTCTGTGCACCCAATTCTGGACGCCATAAAAGGTAGACCAGCAACTGCAATCACCACATAGCTAAGACATAAAAATATTGAATAGCATATGGAGCATGACTAGAGAAATAAATAGGGTTAAAAATTTGATCTAGGGCCTCACATACGCTGAGAATGCCATCTAGCAATAATGGACAGGTCCAAAACAAATTAAAGTGATTTTACAATACCTTGGAGAGAGTTGTCATCCCATCAAAATGCGCCAATATCTTAATATCCTGTCAACCAAGTCTCCAAGTGTAAAATTGTTAAATAACATACCAACCACCAATCATATCGTTAACTTTGAGAAGAATTCGTATAAAACATGACTCCAAACAGAACAAGTAGTATAAGGAGTCTCAAATTGTGCATCATGATAACTCCCAAAGAACAGTAACTCTCTCACTAAAAACCAATTTGAAAGAAAACTAGAATTGCAAGATCATACGATTCCTTGTCAAGAATGTAGTACTAAAGGCCTGAATTGTATCTGCTTGAGTGTTGAAGAAGAACCACTTCAATCAGCTCAGCGAGGCTACCCAATCCTCTGCAAAATCTTATCAACCTAATTCAAAAAATAAAAATAAAGATTCAAATGGTAATACGATTATAAATGGTGGTTGATCCCTACATAGTAAACATGCTTCAAATCATACAGATTAGATCAAGAATAAGAACTTGACAACAAACTTATACAATTAGAAGTACAAAATTTTGAAAAAATATAAACAAAGAATGAATACAAGAATGAAAAGGTGGTCGCCTGTGACGACGTCACAATAGTTGAATTTCTATCCAATAAACCACCTGAGAATACACGCTCCATCAATAACAAGGTCAGTGAAAAAACCTAGTTAGTTCAAAAACCATTCCAAAAGACAATTTCTCTAAATTAGTCATAACCTCCTAATACAATAGAAAGAAATGTAGTGTACCACTGAAAGAATCACTTGACTTCAGACACTAAGGCACTTTGGCCAAGGCTTGGCTATGAGAACTGCACAAATTAGACCATCATTCAAATTGCAGATAAAGAAAATAAAAACTAGTCATGCAAAGTTGTAGTCGTTTTGACACCTTTTCATTCAGAGACAACCGACCTAACAAAGGCAAAAACACAAGATGCAACTCACTAGCTTTGATGTGGATTGCTACAATTTTGGACTCGAGTAAGGAGTAAATCGCATCAACAAGTACTTCCATCACAAGCTCTGGATTGCGTTTCAGCATCTTGATTGCGCTGGGCAAAATAGTCTTTCAAAATTCGTCATGAGACAATTGCTCAAATAATGGCTTAAAGGATAATCAAAGCTCTCGCTGGCTTCCGGTTAGTAGAAGTAAAGACCTACTTCAAATATCCATATCTGCTAGAGGTAATGGAATCCAAAAGTCAGTACACCTCTTCAACAGCTTCAAGAAAGTTATTCAATATTCCTGATACTCAACCCCAACATTTCCGTGGAAGGATTGAATTCCAAAACCAACATGACTACTATTCGTGAATAAAATAGCTTTTAGGATCGACAATCGCGTCAACTGTGGTTAAATTCAACTGTCGTTAAATTCAAGTGAATGAAATGCAACATCCAGGGACATTCACCCAGTCTGAAGATGCACAAACAAGGTCTTATTGCACTAAACCACTTCTCACTGATCATTTCAAAACTGTCTTTGAAAGCAGCTTGAAACTAAAAGGCAATTCAATACTATTCTTTAGAGTAAGAAATTTCCCCAATCGTGATGTATCATCGCGAATTAAACCAGCTCGACATTCTGTTTTGAATTAGGGATCAACATAATCAGAGTCAAAAGTGCCTTAAGGAGCGTCATAGACAACAATCACGTCAGTGATCAATTCATATGCTCTATCCGTTATCCACAAGCTAGACAGCTCCTTGTAATCAATCTGCTCGATACAACGGGCGAATGCATAAAATAGGACGTGTGTCTTTGGTGGTGAACGATGAGAGCGTCAGTCCAAATTGCTACACTAGTAAGGAACGTTATGGATTCAAGTGACGACAAGCATGAAATGGAGAAAAATCAAGGCAAAGGCAATTTTTTTTTAAATAAAAATTAAGGTCACAAAAAGGTTCTCTGTGTATATATGTAACCTACGTGCAGTGTAGGCTTACCCAGATTGCTAATGATGATGCGGGCTGTACTCAACTGCTGACTCATGACGCTAACTTGGAAGGTGTGTTATCTGACGCCAATCGATCGTCAATTCTGTGCAGGTGTCAGAGACAAAGAACTTAGTGAAAGAACTATCAAATCGAAACTGACTGGCTTTTGCAAGCAATACCTTCTCCACCACAGGCAGATCGTCCTCCAGACGTGCCATCCGGGTCTTCAAAGTCTGCCCTCGTGACACCACTTTCACAATGCCTTCATGAAGGTAATGGAAAATCTCAGCTGCAAACCTGACATATAAACTTGCCCACGTCAATTGATGCACAAAAATGAATCTAAACACTAGAGATAGTGTCCATAATGTCACAATATCACACGATCAACGTCAACACAAACCACACGATCAACGTCAACACAAACCACACGATCAACGTCAACAAAGCACAGTTTCTAGCTAGTCCCCCAGCATCATGTGAGTGAGTGCAGGAGCTGCAGCATGAACTCTGCAAGTGACGAGCCTCACGTTCTGGGTTCTTCGTCTTCCCTACGACATCCGAAGAGCGCGCGAGGGCCAGGAGACGAGCCGTGTTGGCCCTGCTCATCCTGCCGTGAGAAAGATGTGACGAGAAAGCACGAGGAAACTCTACTGCGGAAGCTCCGGCGAGCGGAAACCGTGTCGTGAGGAAACTAGGGTTTTGCATGCTCTCAGGCTCTTCCACTCATCTGGAGCTCCGGACCCCTAATGTTTTTTCGTTACACTTTGTCGAAGTTCATACAGTACATCGTGCTTGTTACCGTAACTCTCGTAACTTCTAAATGCCTGGGCTATGACCATGGAATCATGCTTTGCTTGTCACACTCAATTTTGTCACTATAAATAAGATAAGAATTCTATTTTATATTTTTAGTACATGAAGCCTTATGTTTACTACAAATCATGAATTTTCCAAAAAAATTGGTGGAAATTTCAAATTTTTATGATTTTTTGCAGTGATCTAAAAGAAAATTCATATCAATTACAAAATGTACTCCAAAAATTCCGATTTATACTTAAGATGAGTAGTAGTATTTTGCAAGGGATGTTTTCTAATAAAGGGTTAAATTCCGCCCTACATGAGCTATACGTGAATAGGCCAATAAGAACTTGGCATTGTGAAAAAGAAAAGGCGAGAATAGAACATGTGCACAACTTCATATGAATTCCGTATGATCGTTTTATTCCATGTTGTTCAAGGGATTCACATTGGGATATCGACAGTTTCATCTCTTAACCTCTAAGTGTCTTCAATCATTTCTGAATTTGGAGAATTACAAATATGCATTATTAAATGCAACTAAGAGGGATATTTTGAACTTGATGTATGAACATTATGGATTTTAGACTTTATCAATATGGTTAGATCTATAATTGCTATTACTAATATTTTGTATTAAAATTTGAAATTAAAAAATCAAAATTCTTTTGCAATTTGATTACGAATAAGATATTGACAATAAGTGAATGAATTTTGTTGTGATGGGTTGAAATGTAATACTCTAATTGTAGTGATTTTTGGAGAATTTTGGTTGCTTAATTTCAATACTTGATTTTTTCAAAAGCACTTTTGAACTAAGATCTTAGGATTCTTTCGAAAATCACTGCAATATGAAATGAGGCATAATTTTTTCACAATTCATCTCCTTTCAAATTGATTCACATATGTATGATTCAAACTAACTTCCCATAAAATCTATAATTAAAAACCCGCACAGCAAAAAGTGCATGCCAGATGAGAAAACAGAATTTGCTTCTGTACATCAAACAAAATTTGCTTGGTTGGACAATTAGAGGTTAAGTTCTTTGCAAAAAAATTATCATATTTTGAGTTTAACCCCTAAATTTCCTTGTGTTTTTGGGAGCTTGAAACCTCAAAACTGCGATTTTCTACCTCTATGTACTCCCGAGGATGTGAACCAAGTTTTTTTACTTCTTTTAGAATTCCAACCGTAAGATCTTGTACCTAAGCCTATTCATAGCTACTGTTTCAAAAATTGACCGTTGGATGTTTATCATTTGCATGATCATAACATCCAAAGTTTGTGCAAAAGTTTTTCGGGGCATTGCTTAGGAGGCATTGTCTCCATAGTGCAAAGGGGGACTTGAATATTGTTACTCCAAACATTTTGCTCATATTTTTTTCCATGTAGATAACTAAGTTGGGTACGCTCATGCAAAATTTTAGAGACTCATTATGCGTTTCAAACCTTCATGCAAATTAATTTCCGGAAGAAGGTATAAAAATGGCAATTTGGTGAAACATGCATCACATTAATTGTATTTGATTTTTGGAAAAAATGAACTTTGATTAGGTACCTCTATGATTTTATAAATTTTAGGCGAAATTATTTTTAAAAAATTTCAAAATCTCAAATTTTGACAAATTTCGAAAGAAAAGAATGTGAAATTACAAAAAACCTTGGAGGTTGCTGTTCTTTATTTTGGAGGCTGTCCTTGTCAAGCCAAGAATATAATCAACATGGGTCACTTCAAATTCTGAGCCTAAATGTGGTGAAGAGCATGTCTCCAAAAAAAAAATTGAAAAAATGATTATAATAAAAAGTTTTTTTCTGCCCCAGTTGGGCTTGAAATCAAAAATTTCAATAAAAAATTTATAAAATCCGAATTTGACTTTGTAATTTTTACCACACACACCTTGTATGTATGACCACGCCCACACCAAATTATAGTCTAAAATTCTTAATTTAGACCTTCCATCTAAGCTGCCCGAAATAGCAAAAAGCCATTTTGGCTTTTAAGGGCCTTTAGGGGTTAAATAATTATATAAATTTGGGAGGGAGTTTGGTAGTTATGGGACATTTCCATTTATTAGAACAAAGAATATTGAATGTAATTATTGATTATTGCTTTTAATTTTTTTTTTGGTCTGTAAGTTAACTTGGTGATATTCGCATCAGTGACCTGTATCATTGGTGCAAGTTTCAAAGGTCCAATTCTTTCTGGATGGTACCAATTCATTGTGACAAATGAACAGTTGTTCACATAAATGTGTTGTTTTGTTGAGGATGATATATGAAGCTAACTTGAACTTACAAAATAGATCTTTTAGAATAACCAATAACCAAAAATAAGAATATTTAGCCTCTATTTCATTAACCCTTTGACTCTCCTGCGTCCAATATTTGGACGACGAACAGATTCAAATTGTTAGATTCTCATCCGAATTGGACAGTTTTCATCCACATACATTTCTCTTGGTTCTTGTGCAAGTTTACTGTCTATTGTACGGTTTAGATTTTTAAAATGGGTTATTATGATTTTTGAAAAAATCACACAATTGGTTTATGTTAAGTTTCATTCTTAGTTTAAAAAGTGAGACCTAAAACATGATTTTCCAAAATTAGTAGAATCAAATAATGGAAACCATACCATCTCATAGAGCATGTTATTCCAATTTTATTACAATATTTTTAATTTTTTTGTGTTAATGCGGGATTTTTAATCAAATTTCAAGAGAAAACCTTGCAAAACTAATTAAAAATATTTAATAAAAAATATGATAAATCCAACAGCACAGATGTGATCTTCACGTTGACATTTACAACTTTGCTTTATTGGTCAACTCCATTGGTATTCATCTAACATTTTATAACGTTTCTTTGAAAACAATGTTGAATTGGGACCTTAAAGGGTTAACTCATTGTTAGTGACACCCACATGCACTGATAATCCATAGCAACATTCCTCATTAACCCCTAAATGACGGAGGGGGTAAGGGCATAACATAAATGAGTTATAAAAAATTACTTCTTCAACTTTGATGAAGTTTGGTCCAAAAGAGAAAATGAAGAGCTTGATGTTTTGTAATTATCCATACGGTCAAGTTTCAAAAAACAACTTTTTATCTTCTCATAATGAATTTAGAAGCATTTAACTTCAAATAATTATCAGAATTACAAATTTTATTTTTAGAATTTGAATTTTTTTTATGGTTTGTTAAAACTAGACATTCCATTCTAAAATTTTAAAAAGCAAATTTTTCAAATGAGAGAACATCATTAATTTCATCAAATAGTTAGTTTTCTAACACTAGACAATGTAGAAGTGTTTGTCTTTGAAAATTTCTCCCGAATGGAGTTTAACTCGGATTGACATGATTCAAATTGGGTTGAAAAGTAGACTTGATTCCCTATTTGAAAATATTTTTATTTTCTATAAAAATGTTTTTTCTATCTCGGGCAACCCGTGAAAAAAGGGCAAAGACCATTAAATGGTTGATCTGTCACTTAGGGGTTAACCCCTAAATGTCAGAGCGTCCAGAAAACTGAATGATCAACAGATTCAAACCTTCCCTACGTTCTCATCAATGCTTGGATGAAAGTCATCTAAATATTTGGATATACTTCACTAAATTGTTGTCCTATCTAATGGTTGGATTTAGTCATACTTGAGTACATATTTTTCTAATATTACAAATGTAAAAGTACGTCAACTCGTTGACCAAGCGAAAATTGCACTGAGTGAAGTTCAAAAGCGACCTTGCAAAAATGAGGTCATAGATTTAAGAAACACAAAAATTTCAAAGAATCACGATGTTTAAGAATATCTCATTTTAAATTCATTCCAACAAATTTTACTCAAAAAATATTAAAATTTTGTTTGTAATCAAATTTAAAGGGAATTTTTAATTTTATCTTTCAAAATTGATAATTAAATATTGGTGATAGTAGAGTTAACCAAAAAGTCAGCTCAAAGAGGAAAGTTTTAGCAAATTCCTCTTGAACTCCTCTTGAACTCATATTGAAATATAAATAGATCGAAAACTAGTTCAAGATGAGTTGGGAGACAATCTAAAGCAAGCCATTGTCATTATTCTCCACACCTCGCAATGACTTCGACACCTCCTACTAAAGCTCCAAGCCCATGGCCCACAAGGGGACAAGTTATGACACGACACTATTCAACCCAAACATAGCTCAAGAGAGCTCAAAAAAGATGTTGAAAGGAGGTTGAAAAGGACGTACGAATGGAATCTAAAATTCAAAATTTAGAACTTTCATTTGTATATCAATTCCAAAATATTCTTCTAAATAGTAGTTTATGATGTTTTTTCTCAAATTGTTAATTCCAGGAACACCGTGGTACGTTTTATGGTTAACCCCTAACTGCTTGTCTAAGCCAAAATGGCCTACAGTTTGGAATATAAGCTGATTTTGGCGTAACTGGAGTACAAATTTGCAAAAACTTGATTCTGTAACAATGTCTGCAAAGATGGACTGGAAACTAAAAAACCATGGGAAGAAAATTAAAAAAAGAGCAAAGACTTAAAACTTGTGCCTCCAAGAAGTGCACATTTTACATATTTTGGGCAAGGCCCCGGCTCATGTACGTATTCTGACGGGGAAGTTCTGTGTGTGTATTGACTACTGTAGTTACAAGGGTATGTTCACCGGCCCAACCGGTTTAGGGTTTCTGCTGAGTTGCACGGTATTACTGACACAGTGGAGAAGGAACACGACGAAGAGGAAGGTGTGAAGAAGACGACGACCAAGACGATGAAGATGGTAAGTTACTGTAAGGTGGCAGTTTATTGCTTTGTTCGCACGCTGTTGTCGCATTACACGGGCGATGTGGTGCCCGCGCTCGTCTTTGAAGAAGGCCAGTTGTAAGTTGATGTGGCTCATTGTGTATCTTACCATCTTCCACGTTGCATGTTTTGGCTAGGGTTTCAATTTCGGTGCGCGCTTTGTGTAAATTTTTCCTTTTTTTCTTTCAGTGTGGCAGAGAAGAACATTTTGTGTAGATCTCTGATTTTAGAGTGTGATTATAAAGAATTCATAGTGTGGTCTCTTGTAATTCTAAGCCGGCAATCTGTACTTGTTTATGTTGTCTCGAGGGTTTAGAGCTTGTCCATGGTAGGTATATACTTTGCGGAACCCGTGAAGTCATCTCACTAATTATTGGGTCTTGCCATCAACATGATGCCTGCGAAGCTTGTAAATATTGTAAAGAAGGAGGATGTGTGGAACACGGCTCAAATTCCTAAGGTGATGGTTGTGAACTGTATGGAGTGTTATGCTTGATCAATCTTACTTTGTGTACAATACAATATTGCTTATGCTTATGACAGCTGGTGGAAAGTGACAGATGGAAGTGCTTGTGTTGTGTTTTGCACGCTTTGCTTCCAATCTATTAGAAGCTCTTGGTTTCTGCTCGTTCAAGGAGATTAAACTCTGCTAAATTGCAAGAGTTAAGTGGTGAGCTTGGGTTTTCCCCGCTTGGTTCTGCGTTTTCAGGGACTAGGTAGTAATGTGATGAGTAGAGAATTTATTTTTTAGATTTGATTTGATTAATTCCACCTAAATGCTACCGTTAATTGAAAGTATCTTTAGCTCAACAAGGTATTGTAAATTTTTAATTATTCTGTGCAAATTAGGATGAGCATGCGGTATTGTGCTATTTTTTTAGGGTCTAGTGGCTAGGTGGAAGTTTTGATCTTACCAAAGGATGAAAATTTGTTTTCAATGAGCAGAGTTTTTTCATAATAAGTTGGTGGAGACTATATAATTTATGGAGGTCCTGAACTTGAAGGTTTCATTCTACTTCCTTGGCTCTTTTTTAGAATGTATGTTACAACCATTGGTTTGTTTCACGATTGTCCAATTGTTCCATGGAAACCTCGGGGGAACTCTGTTGATTTCCGTTACATTCATGCTCTTTTGCAGCTGTTACCTTTGCTTGCATGATTCATCCTTGGAGTTTGTAGTTTTACAAGAGCACGTATGTTTATTTTAAATGTTGGATTTTTGATGGTTTAGGATCTGACATTTCTATGCATAGCTGAATAATAAAATTTTATAATAATTCATTCGTGTTTTTCTATCTTCCTTGCATTCACTTCTATAGAACTACATGAACTTATCTATCAATAGCTCATGCTTTGAACATTCTTTTGATAGTTTTCATGTTCTTTATTCATAGCTCGGTTCTATGCAGATGGCCATTGCTCATTGTGTATCACCGTCCTACCGTTTTTCACCTCGAACTCTACCAGAGTAAGTATACCTTGTGCTAATACACTGTGAACTCATTATTATCAATATCACATTCCTAAATATTTGCTATTATGTCAACATGTGATTGGACACTTTCCATATGGCAAGTTATGAACTCATGTACATTGGTTACCAAAGGTGTGACATAAAATTGTTTAGTCAAATTATTTTTAGCCCATTACATACTGCAGCCTTATCAGAAATGCTAGATCAGTCACATTTTTCCAGTTTGAATAATGTGAATTAAAGTTTCTGAGATGTTTCAATTGCATGTGTAGATATCTCAATAGCCACTTGAGTGTACTCTAGATTGTTTTTAAGAGTATTGCTGGAGCTCTCTTACTAGGTACAGGTTTTTTGGGTCTGACACCGCAGTTGGCCCTCTTTGACTACGAATTTCCAGCAACATGAACTGTTGGTACTGCCTCTCTCATGACATAATCTAAGCCTTATTGTTGATGACAACATGTCTAGTGTTTAGTTGGTCATATTTGTTAAAATAGTGGATTTCAGAGCGCCAAAAATGTGACATTCAGGTGCTCAAACCTTTGAAATGGCGACTTTCAAGTGCTTAGAGCTCTGAAAAACTAAGGCAACAACACCATAAACCAAGACACCTCTAAGAACTGTGTCAAGGACTACCACTAAAATCATTTCTGTGAAATAGAAATCAATTCTCTGAGAAAATAGAAATCATTTGTGACTAAGAATGACCACACATGTGAGAAGTCATTTCTGTGACTAAGCCACCTTGAAGTTAGGCCTTCCCAAACATGTTATAATAGAGAGGGACAATTGTATGGGGTTCTGAATCGTATGAATAACATGTGCAGGAAGATGAAGAGGCTTGTGTGAGAGAATTTGGAAGATGTATTGGTGTCACGTTCCCATCTCCACAAGATTTTGGTTGTGACGACATGAGTTCAGAGCGCATCATGTGCTACAACTATCTGTTACTCAACGGTATTGTCCTCAAACTTTGTACTAAATCACAAATGTCTTAACCCCTGAAATTGGGCTTTATGTTTTTGTTTATGTAGTTTTTAGTAGGTCATATTTCATCTAAATTTATTTACTCTTTGATCACATCATGCAATGTTCTTTAGTGATTCTAGTGATATAAAATTTGATTCTATCTGAATTATATTTTCACAATATCGTGAATTGAATTGATTGTTATATAATCATGAATCCTTGGTCTTTTAGAGGATGAGTCTCTTGCTAGAAATTAGAAGCTTGTATTTTCTCTGCATATGTTCCATGTCAAATGGAAACTACTAAACATATGCACACCATCTGTGTTTGTCCCAGTTTATGACATCTCAAAAAATTCAGTTTGATTACGTCTCAAATATTTGAGTTTGGCCTCAACATGCGGGTCAACATGTTTATCACAATATCATCAATTGAAATCATTGTTGTATAACCATGAATCCTTGGTCTTTTAGGGGTTGAGTTTCTTGCTAGAAATAGAAGCTCATACTTCCTCTGCATATGTTCCATGTCACATGGACTCTTGGCTACTAAACATACGCTTACTAAATGTTTTTTTTTTTTTTTTTTTTCATTTTATAGGGTCTCAATTGATGTTAGTTTTTGTAGAAGACACAAGCCTTGACATATTCAAACTCAAATTATATGGTCAGGCAAGGAAGGGACAAGTGACAAAGGCAGTATACCAGACCGTGTTTGTGACAATGGAAGTTGTGGCTGGCCATTCCATACATCATGTCTTGCTAAGTGGCTTCGCTCTTTATCGATCACACGTCAGTAAGTCTTCTTCAATCTTGAACTAAGGATCCAAGGTTTTAAAATGAAATTCAACCAATCATAATGTGAAAAACATAATTCAGATGAGACCAAATTTTATAGCACTAGAATCAGTGAAGAACACTGCATGTGTTGAATAAGAGACTAGACATATAGGACTATTGTCTAAGCTGTTAGCTCTGCTCTTGATCTAAGGGGCTACATGTACAATTTAAAGTGTGCATTTGCAAACAGTTCCTATTATTAGAGTACATTTTTTTTGCTAGGTCTTTGATATTTTCCAGAATAAGCAGATGACGCATTATTACCATTCTTATTATCATTTCTTCCAAGATCAAGTCTGCTGATTTTAGTTTCTCCTTTTTGAGTTCGAGTGGAAATAGGATACGGAGTTTGTTGTGATTGTCACTGCAGCTAAGAAATTGCAATTGCATGGACACGGAAATTTTACTCGCTGCTTAAGCTGGAAATTTATGCTCAGCAATCGTGACTACATTGCGAATTGGACAACTTCGGGAGTGACCATGTAGAAAATGAACACGGCGAAGATTGAGATGCACTGCATTGGAAGGATGCTAGATTCCTTCAACCAGTGGGATTGAGGAGGAGTCCTTTGGTCTGATTGATTTTTGAATTCATCTTACACGCTATAACGTCTTTTGGCAAAGAAAGAGCAACGTTAGGAGGAATGTGACGCACTCTGGTTCCTGTTTTGGTTCCCTGTTTTCAGTTTGCGAGTTTGTTTTTGTGTTTCTTTGGAAGAGTCAGGAGACGAGTTAGTATTTGTAGCTATACAAGTGGACAGGTTTCCAAGAAAGACGCTTGGGAGGGATTGTAAAGATTGTTAGACGTAGTTTTCTCGCTTTGACATTTTGAAGCTTGAACTGTTAGAAGGCTACATTATTCATAACAATATCACGGCAGACCTGCTCTGCACACTTAAGATGTATGTTCGTAACAAATTTATATCAACATCCATTTGCAGAATGTTGAAATTCTTGTAATTCACGTAATTCTTGGAACTCACGTAATTCACGTAATTCTTGAAACTCACATAATTCATGTAATTCACGCAAATCTCCAAATTCACGTGATTCATGTATTTTTTGTAATTCACGTACTTCCTGACATTCATGTATTTCTTGTAACTCGTATAATTCTTGACATTCATGTATTTCTTGCAATTCGTGTAATTTTTGAAATTCATATAATTCTTGTAATTCACGTATTTCTCAAAATTAACATGGGACATAATTCACCAAATTTTTTGTATTACATGATATTCGTCAATATTTTAAAGATGATGTGTATAAATTATGATACTTTGTTGAACCACGTGATGTGTATGTTGTTATATGTGAGAAACCCTTGAAAAAGGATATGCAACATCCTAAACATAAGTCTTATACGTAGATGGATATCGTAATCATGAATACATGATATCATTATACAAGGGTTTTTTTTGCATCATTGAAAAATTATAAAACTATGAAAAACCAAAGTACAAACAAAACGTGAAAAAGATAAAAAGTAAGAAATATAATGAATTAGTTATGTCTCAGTTGCCTTTAAAATCCAACAATATACAAATAATAAATATTGCAATGTCAATGCTGTCAAATCCAAATAAAATTCACGTACAAACATCAATGGAGGTAGGAGGTTTTTTTTGCCACCAATGTTGATGTTACATAGAACCAATATACAAGTTTGATGTTTTTTACAAAGTTTGGTTGGTAGCAAAACACCATGGTTTGTACTAGTGATTGCCCGCAGTGTCCAAGGTCCATGGTGAATCCATCTCCTAACAAGCATACAATTATCAAAAATGCAAATTCCAAGCATGCAATACATGTACAAGTCTGAGCAGGGTGTATACAGTAGAGTTCGCATGGAAAACAAGGAACAACGCAGCATTACATCAGTCCCTCAAAGAGGACAACACATCCATGCATCATACCCATCCAACCTTGGAATGTGGTGGCTCCCTGACTGTCCACGGTGTCCATGGTCCATGGTGAATCCCGGAATCACTAACTGCCCGTAGTGTCCAAGGTCCATGGTGAATCCATCTCCTAACAAGCATACAATTTTCAAAAATGCAAATTCCAAGCATGCAATACATGTACAAGTCTGAGCAGGGTGTATACAATAGAGTTCGCATGGAAAACTTGGAACATCGCAGCATTACATGAGTCCCTCAAAGAGTACAACACATCCATGCATCATATCCATCCAACCTTGGAATGTAATAGATCCCTGACTGCCCACGGTGTCCATGGTCCATGATGAATCCCTGAATCACTAATTGCCCGCAGTGTCCAAGGTCCATGGTGAATCCATCTCCTAACAAGCATACAGTTATCAAAAATGCAAATTCCAAGCATGCAATATATGTACAAGTCTGAGCAGGGTGTATACAGTAGAGTTCGCATGGAAAACAAGGAACATCGTAGCATTACATGAGTCCCTCAAAAAAACAACACATCCATGCATCATACCCATCCAACCTTGGAATGTGGTGGCTCCGTGACTGCCCACGGTGTCCATGGTCCATGGTGAATCCCTGAATCACTAACTGCCCGCAGTGTCCATAGTCCATGGTGAATCCATCTCCGAACAACCATACAATTTTCAAGAATGCAAACTCCAAGCATGCAATTTATGTACAAGTCTGAGCAGGGTGTATACAATAGAATTCGCATGGAAGACATAGAACATCGCAGCATTACATGAGTCCCTGAAAGAGGAGAACACATCCATGCATCATACCCATCCAACCTTGGAATGTGGTGGCTCCTTGACTGCCCACGGTGACTATGGTGCATAGTGAATCTCTGAATCACAAATTGCCCGCAGTGTCCAAGGTCCATGGTGAATCGATCTCTTAACAAGCATACAAGTTTCAAGAATGCAAATTCCAAGCATCCAATACATGTACAAGTTTGAGCAGGGTGTATACAGTAGAGTTCGCATGGAGAACAAGGAACACCGCAGCATTACATCAGACTGTCAAAGAGGACAAGTCATCATGCATCTAATCCATCCAACCTTGGAATGTAATAGATCCCTGACTGCCCACAGTGTCCATGGTTCATGGTGAATCCTGGAATCACTAACTGCCCGCAGTCTCCAAGGTCCACGGTGAATCCATCTTCTAACAAGCATACAAATTTCAAAAATGCAAATTCCAAGCAGGCAATACATGTACAAGTCAGAGCAGCGTGTATACAATAGAGCTCGCATGGAAAACATGGAACATCGCAGCATTACATGAGTCCTTCAAAGAGGACAATTCATCCATGCATCATACCCATGCAACCTTGGAATGTAATAGATCCCTGACTGCCCACGGTGTCCATGGTCCATGGTGAATCCCGGAATTACTAACTGCCCGTAGTGTCCAAGGTCGATGGTGAATCCATCTCTTAACAAGCATACAATTTTCAAAAATGCAAATTACAAGCATGCTATACATGTACAAGTCAGAGCAGCGTGTATACAATAGAGTTTGCATGGAAAACATGGAACATCGCAGCATTACATGAGTCCCTCAAAGAGTACAACACATCCATGCATCATACCCATCCAACGTTAGAATGTGGTGGCTCCTTGACTATCCACGGTGTCCATGGTGCACGATGAATCCGTGAATCACAAATTGCCCGCAGTGTCCAAGGTCCATGGTGAATCCATCTCCTAACAAGCATACAAATTTCAAAAATGCAAATTCCAAGCATGCAATACATGTACAAGTCAGAGCAGCGTGTATACAATAGAGTTTGCATGGAAAACATGGAACATCGCAGCATTACATGAGTCCCTCAAAGAGGACAACACATCCATGCATCATACCCATCCAACCTTGGAATGTGGTGGCTCTCTGACTGCCCACGGTGTCCATGGTCCATGGTGAATCCCTGAATCACTAACTGCCCGCACTGTCCACAGTCCACGGTGAATCTATCTCCTAACAAGCATACAATTTTCAAAAATGCCAATTCCAAGCATGCAATACATGTACAAGTCTGAGCAGGGTGTATGCAATAGAGTTCGCATCCAATACATGGAACATCGCATCATTACATGAGTCCCTCAAAGTGGACAACACATCCATGCATCATACCCATCCAACCTTGGAATGTCGTGGCTCCGTGACTGCCCACGGTGTTCATGATCCATGGTCAATCCCTCAATCACTAACTGCCCGCGGTGTCCAAGGTCCATGGTGAATCCATCTCCTAACAAGCATACAATTTTCAAAAATGCCAAATCCAAGCATGCAATACATGTACAAGTCTGAGCAGGGTGTATACAATAGAGTTGGCATCGAATACATGGAATATCGCAACATTACATGAGTCCTTCAAAGAGGACAACACATCCATGCATTATACCCATCCAACCTTGGAATGTGGTGGCTCTCTGACTGCCCACGGTGTCCATGGTCTATGGTGAATCCCTGAATCACTAAAGTTTGGTTTAGGAAACCTGAGTTGCACTCGGAGTTTTGCAGGCTGATTCCAACGTTCAAGCCAAAGAACCTTCATTATAGGATCCATAACGCTGGTGCCAAACATCCAAAGCTTCTCAAGCTTCATCTCTGGATCTTCATCATGAGACTCATAGTGATACTTCACTTCCTCTAGAAAAGGTATGGTATTGCTGGGATCAGCAACACGCAGCATCTTCTTCAACTCACCCTTGTAATGAACTTTGGTTTTCTTCACAGCCCTGTGCACCAGTTCCTCAAGTCTCTTAGCAGTCCAATCTTCTGGATTAGGATATCTCTCATAAAATCTCCTCTGAGCAACGGCGGTTGCTTCTCCAATCTCTTGCTGCAATAGGAAGACAACAATTAAACAGACATTATGAAAGAACTAATTGCCAACATTATACACAAACTTCAGCAGTTAAGTGACGGTTATACCTGATTCAGAAGAGCACTGAGAGAATCAACAGTCAATGAAAACCATGTCTGGCTCTTGTCACCCTTCTGTTTCTGATCAGAGAGTCGAAGGTCCTCAAGTGGCACGAATGATTTAAAATATGAGAGAGGTTGAGCCCCAATGGTTCGAACTCGATAGAGTTTATGGACAAGGTTGGAAGTCACATGAGACTTTTCATTTCTCCTGTTAAATCAAATACATTTGAATAAGTCTAGTTATGAAATCATACACAAAAACTACATAAAAGCAAAGTTAATCAGTAATAGAAATCGTACCAATTGACTTCGTGTAGAGCAGTAAGCATCGTGGGTACATCTCCTTTCACCTCCAGGATGATGCTATCAACTAAGTAATGCCATCCAAGATCATTTGAATGGTCCTGATTTATGATTGGCATCCAAGCCTGGACTCTATGGTTTCCATCCCAAACATGACACATCTTCCCACAGAACACATTGAGGATGGGATCTGCAGCAAGCATGGATTCGAAATCATCGTTGACACGAACCCAATGGTGACTCCAAGATGATTTAATTTCTGGAGTGACAAGTTTGGTCTTACCGTCGTTGTCCTCAGTGGCCACATAGAATACACCGTTACCTTCCATGTATCCATTTTTGATAAAATGGGAAGCCAGCTTCATGACATCGTTTTTGAGAAAAGGTCTCACAACAGGAAGACATACCATTCTACAGAGAGGAATTAGCAAACTGGACTTGTAACGAGGTTGGAACCGCAGTCGTTCAATTCGAGATCGTGTATTAGGGGTCTCACTCAAGAGAATAGAGTTTAGCTGTGAATGAACGTCCCTCTCACTCAACCGCCCATCTTGCGTACGGTCACCAAGGTCAACGGGATCACCAAGGTCGCCAGAATCACCTTCAAAATAATGAAGATCAAAAATTTAGTATTTCAAAGATAAATAATAAACAGGCAATGTGAATCATCATCATGATAGATTAGCACCTTCAAGGTCTTCTCCTTCATTTTCTTGAATTTCACCCTTTGTATCCAATGGAGATTGCTCTATAGACACCAAAACGATGTTAGCATTTGAGCACTGACTACATATGAACTCAATACCACTTGTAATCTATGGTACACGATATCCACATAGAATCAATATCACGTGTGATCTCTAGTACAGAAAATCGCAATTGAATTAATAAAACGTGTGAATTATGGTACAAGAAATCCCCAATTATTCCATACCACGTATGATCTTCCTCACACGAAATGCACATGTATTCAATATATAACCTATTACACAAAATCCCCATTTAATCCATACCATGTGTGATCTACAATACACAATATTCCAACTTAACCACCATGAAAAGACCAGCATGACACATTAAACCGCATAGGTCCATAATTAATCGGAAAGAAAACCGTAGTGTACATACAATATAGAGAAATTTCCTCACAAGAGAAACAAGATCGTTGCATCTTAACACTTCGTTCAAAGTTGTAACCACTACCCATAGAGTACTAAACCCTAAATCCTTAGCTCAAAGACAAATCAAAGTTCTGGTCGCCAACTTCATTGAGATCAAAATAACTCCATGGTTCAATATAAGTTGGGCTCTGACATATTGTAGTTCCAGCACTCTAGTGTTCAAATAAAATAAAAAATGACCTCCACATTGAGGCCGGTACCGGCTGGGTAAGGAAAGGGCTTCCACATGGATTAGATTGCTTTGAGAATTCACACCAAAAAAACGGGTTGAGTGTTCAAAAAAATCAAAAATTGACCTCCACAGTGAGGCCGGTACCGACTGGGTAAGGAGAGGGCTTCCACATGGATTAGATTGCTTTGAGAATTCACACAACAAAAACCAAGTTGAGTGTTCAAAAAAATCAAAAATTGACCTCCACATTGAGGCCGGTACCAGCTGGGTAAGGAAAGGGCTTCCACATGGATTAGATTGCTTTGAAAATTCACACAACAAAAACCAAGTTGAGTGTTCAAAAAAATCAAAAATTGACCTCCACAGTGAGGACGGTACCGGCTAGGTAAGGACACCGCTTCCACATGGATTAGATTGCGTTGAGAATTCACACAAAAAAACAAAGTTGAGTGTTCAAAAAAATCAAAAATTGACCTCCACAGTGAGGACGGTACCGGCTGGGTAAGGACAGGGCTTCCCCATAAATTAGATTGCTTTGAGAATTCACACAAAAAAACAAAGTTGAGTGTTCAAAAAAATAAAAAATTGACCTCCACAATGAGGCCGGTACCGGCTGGGTAAGGACAACGCTTCCACATGGATTAGATTTCTTTGAGAATTTACACAAAAAAACAAAGTTGAGTGTTCAAAAAAATCAAAAATTGACCTCTACAGTGACGCCGGTACCGACTGGGTAAGGAAAGGGCTTTCACATAGATAAGATTGCTTTGAGAATTCACACAAAAAAACAAAGTTGAGTGTTCAAAAAAATCAAAATTTGACCTCCACTGTGAGGCCGGTACCGGCTGAGTAAGGACAGGGCTTCCACATGGATTAGATTGCTTTGAGAATTCACAAAGAAAAACCAAGTTGAGTGTTCAAAAAAATCAAAAATTGACCTCCACTGTGAGGCCGGTACCGGCTGGGTAAGGACAGCGCTTCCACATGGATTAGATTGCTTTGAGAATTCACTCAAAAAATCAAAGTTAAGTGTTCAAAAAAATCAAAAATTGACCTCCACAGTGAGGCCGGTACCGGCTGGGTAAGGACAGCGCTTCCACATGGATTAGATTGCTTTGAGAATTCACACAAAAAAACAAAGTTGAGTGTTCAAAAAAACCAAAATTTGACCTCCACAGTGAGGCCGGTACCGGCTGAGTAAGGACAGGGCTTCCACATGGATTAGATTGCTTTGAGAATTTACAGAACAAAAACCAAGTTGAGTGTTCAAAAAAATCAATAATTGACCTCCACAGTGAGGCCGGTACCGGCAAAGTAAGGACAGCGCTTCCACATGGATTAGATTGCTTTGAGAATTCACACAACAAAAACCAAGTTGAGTGTTCAAAAATATCAGGAATTGACCTCCACAGTGAGGCCGGTACCGGCTGGGTAAGGACAGCGCTTCTACATAGATTAGACTGCTTTGAGAATTCACACAAATTGCCCATGTTGAGTGATAAAAAAAAAAAAAGATTGACCTCCACAGTGAGGCCGGTACCGGCCGGGTAACGAAAGGGCTTCCACATGGATTAGATTGCTTTGAGAATTCACACAAATAAACAAAGTTGAGTGTTCAAAAAAATCAAAAATTGACCTCCACAGTGAGGCCGGTACCGGCTGGGTAAGGAAAGGGCTTCCATATGGATTAGATTGCTTAGAGAATTCACACAACAAAAACCATGTTGAGTGTACAAAAAAAATCAAAAATTGACCTCCACTGTGAGGCCGGTACCGGCTGGGTAAGGACAGCGCTTCCACATGGATTAGATTGCTTTGAGAATTCACTCAAAAAATCAAAGTTAAGTGTTCAAAAAAATCAAAAATTGACCTCCACAGTGAGGCCGGTACCGGCTGGGTAAGGACAGCGCTTCCACATGGATTAGATTGCTTTGAGAATTCACACAAAAAAAACAAAGTTGAGTGTTCAAAAAAATCAAAATTTGACCTCCACAGTGAGGCCGGTACCGGCTGAGTAAGGACAGGGCTTCCACATGGATTAGACTGCTTTGAGAATTTAGAGAACAAAAACCAAGTTGAGTGTTCAAAAAAATCAATAATTGACCTCCACAGTGAGGCCGGTACCGGCTGGGTAAGGACAGCGCTTCCACATGGATTAGATTGCTTTGAGAATTCACACAACAAAAACCAAGTTGAGTGTTCAAAAAAATCAAAATTTGACCTCCACAGTGAGGCCGGTACCGGCTGAGTAAGGACAGGGCTTCCACATGGATTAGATTGCTTTGAGAATTTACAGAACAAAAACCAAGTTGAGTGTTCAAAAAAATCAATAATTGACCTCCACAGTGAAGCCGGTACTGGCAAAGTAAGGACAGCGCTTCCACATGGATTAGATTGCTTTGAGAATTCACACAACAAAAACCAAGTTGAGTGTTCAAAAGAATCAGGAATTGACCTCCACAGTGAGGCCGGTACCGGCTGGGTAAGGACAGCGCTTCTACATAGATTAGACTGCTTTGAGAATTCACACAAATTGCCCATGTTGAGTGATAAAAAAAATAAAAAATTGACCTCCACAGTGAGGCCGGTACCGGCCGGGTAACGAAAGGGCTTCCACATGGATTAGATTGCTTTGAGAATTCACACAAATAAACAAAGTTGAGTGTTCAAAAAAATCAAAAATTGACCTCCACAGTGAGGCCGGTACCGGCTGGGTAAGGAAAGGGCTTCCATATGGATTAGATTGCTTAGAGAATTCAAACAACAAAAACCATGTTGAGTGTTCAAAAAAATAAAAAATTGACCTCCACAGTGAGGCCGGTACCGGCTGGGTAAGGAAAGGGCTTCCATATGGATTAGATTGCTTAGAGAATTCACACAACAAAAACCATGTTAAGTGTTCAAAAAAATAAAAAATTGACCTCCACAGTGAGGCCGGTACTGACTGAGTAAGGAAAGGGCTTCCACATGGATTAGATTGCTTTGAGAATTCACACAACAAAAACCAAGTTAAGTGTTCAAAAAAATCAATAATTGACCTCCACAGTGAGGCCGGTACCGGCAAAGTAAGGACAGCGCTTCCACTTGGATTAGATTGCTTTGAGAATTCACTCAACAAAACCAAGTTGAGTGTTAAATAAAATCAAAAATTGACCTCCACATTGAGGCCGGTACCGGCTGGGTAAGGACAGCGCTTCCACATGGATTAGATTGCTTTGAGAATTCACACAACAAAAACAAAGTTGAGTGTTCAAAAAAATCAAAAATTGACCTCCACAGTGAGGCCGGTACCGGCTGGGTAAGGACAGAGCTTCCACATGGATTAGATTGCTTTGAGAATTCACACAAATTGCCCATGTTGAGTGTTAAAAAAAATCAATAATTGACCTCCACATTGAGGCCGGTACCGGCTGGGTAAGGACAGCGCTTCCACATAGATTAGATTGCTTTGAGAATTTACACAACAAAAACCAAGTTAAGTGTTCAAAAAAATCAATAATTGACCTCCACAGTGAGGCCGGTACCGGCAAAGTAAGGACAGCGCTTCCACATGGATTAGATTGCTTTGAGAATTCACTCAACAAAACCAAGTTGAGTGTTAAATAAAATCAAAAATTGACCTCCACATTGAGGCCGGTACCGGCTGGGTAAGGACAGCGCTTCCACATAGATTAGATTGCTTTGAGAATTTACACAACAAAAACCAAGTTAAGTGTTCAAAAAAATCAATAATTGACCTCCACAGTGAGGCCGGTACCGGCAAAGTAAGGACAGCGCTTCCACTTGGATTAGATTGCTTTGAGAATTCACTCAACAAAACCAAGTTGAGTGTTAAATAAAATCAAAAATTGACCTCCACATTGAGGCCGGTACCGGCAAAGTAAGGACAGCGCTTCCACATGGATTAGATTGCCTTGAGAATTCACACAACAAAAACAAAGTTGAGTGTTCAAAAAAATCAAAAATTGACCTCCACAGTGAGGCCGGTACCGGCTGGGTAAGGACAGCGCTTCCACATGGATTAGATTGCTTTGAGTATTCACAAAGAAAAACCAAGTTGAGTGTTAAAAAAAATTAAAAATTGACCTCCACAGTGAGGCAGGTACGGGCTGGGTAAGGACAGCGCTTCCATATTTATTAGATTGCTTTAAGAATTCATTCAAAAAAACAAAAGTGAGTGTTCAAAAGAATCAAAAATTGACCTCCACAGTGAGGCCAATACCGGCTGGGTAAGGACAGCGCTTCCACATGGATTAGATTGCTTTGAGAATTCACTCAACAAAAACCAAGTTGAGTGTTGAAAAAATTCAAAAATTAACCTCTACATTGAGGCCGGTACCGGCAGGGTAAGGACAGCGCTTCCACATGGATTAGATTGCTTTGAGAATTCACACAACAGAAACAAAGTTGAGTGTTCAAAAAAATCAAAAATTGACCTCCACAGTGAGGCTGGTACTGGCTGGGTAAGGACAGCGCTTCCACATGGATTAGATTGCTTTGAGAATTCACACAAATTGCCCATGTTGAGTGTTAAAAGAAATCAATAATTGACCTCCACATTGAGGCCGGTATCGGCAAGGTTAGGACAGCGCTTCCACATAGATTAGATTGCTTTGAGAATTTACACAACAAAAACCAAGTTGAGTGTTCAAAAAAATCAATAATTGACCTCCACAGTGAGGCCGGTACCGGCTGGGTAAGGACAGCGCTTCCACATGGATTAGATTGCTTTGAGAATTCACTCAACAAAACCAAGTTGAGTGTTAAATAAAATCAAAAATTGACCTCCACATTGAGGCCGGTACCGGCTGGGTAAGGACAGCGCTTCCACATGGATTAGATTGCTTTGAGAATTCACACAACAAAAACAAAGTTGAGTGTTCAAAAAAATCAAAAATTGACCTCCATAGTGAGGCCGGTACCGGCTGGGTAAGGACAACGCTTCCAGATGGATTATATTGCTTTGAGAATTCACTTAACAAAAACCAAGTTGAGTGTTGAAAAAATTCAAAAATTGACCTCCACAGTGAGGCCCGTACCGGCTGTGTAAGGACAGCGCTTCCATATGGATTAGATTGCTTTGAGAATTCACGCAACAAAAACAAAGTTGAGTGTTCAGAAAAATCAAAAATTGACGTCCACAGTGAGGCCGGTACTGGCTGGGTAAGGACAGCGCTTCCACATGGATTAGATTGCTTTGAGAATTCACTCAACAAAAACCAAGTTGAGTGTTGAAAAAATTCAAAAATTGACCTCTACATTGAGGCCAGTACCGGCTGGGTAAGGACAGCGCTTCCACATGGATTAGATTGCGTTGAGAATTCACACAACAAAAACAAAGTTGAGTGTTAAAAAAATCAAAAATTGACCTCCACAGTGAGGCCGGTACCGGCTGGGTAAGGACAGCGCTTCCACATGGATTAGATTGCTTTGAGAATTCACACAAAAAAACAAAGCTGAGTGTTCAAAAAAATCAATAATTGACCTCCACAGTGAGGCCGGTACCGGCTGGGTAAGGAAAGGGCTTCCACATGGATAAGATTGCTTTGAGAATTCACTCAAAAAAACAAAGTTGAGTGTTAAAAAAAATTAAAAATTGACCTCCACAGTGATGCAGGTACCGGCTGGGTAAGGACAGGGCTTCCATATTTATTAGATTGCTTTAAGAATTCATTCAAAAAAATCAAAAATTGACCTCCACAGTGAGGCCGGTACCGGCTGGGTAAGGACAGCGCTTCCACATGGATTAGATTGCTTTGAGAATTCACTCAACAAAAACCAAGTTGAGTGTTGAAAAAATTCAAAAATTGACCTCTACATTGAGGCCAGTACCGGCTGGGTAAGGACAGCGCTTCCACATGGATTAGATTGCGTTGAGAATTCACACAACAAAAACAAAGTTGAGTGTTAAAAAAATCAAAAATTGACCTCCACAGTGAGGCCGGTACCAGCTGGGTAAGGACAGCGCTTCCACATGGATTAGATTGCTTTGAGAATCTCGCAACAGAAACAAAGTTGAGTGTTAAAAAAAATCAAAAATTGACCTCCACAGTGAGGCCGGTACCGGTTGGGTAAGGACAGCGCTTCCACATGGATTAGATTGCTTTGAGAATTCACACAAATTGCCCAAGTTGAGTGTTAAATAAAATAAAAAATTGACCTCCACATTGAGGCCCGTACCGGCTGGGTAAGGACAGCGCTTCCACATAGATTAGATTGCTTTGAGAATTTACAATACAAAAACCAAGTTGAGTGTTCAAAAAAATCAATAATTGACCTCCACAGTGAGGCCGGTACCGGCAAAGTAAGGACAGCGCTTCCACATGGATTAGATTGCTTTGAGAATTCACTCAACAAAACCAAGTTGAGTGTTAAATAAAATCAAAAATTGACCTCCACATTGAGGCCGGTACCGGCTGGGTAAGGACAGCGCTTCCACATGGATTAGATTGCTTTGAGAATTCACACAACAAAAACAAAGTTGAGTGTTCAAAAAAATCAAAAATTGACCTCCACAGTGAGGCCGGTACCGGCAAAGTAAGGACAGCGCTTCCACATGGATTAGATTGCTTTGAGAATTCACTCAACAAAACCAAGTTGAGTGTTAAATAAAATCAAAAATTGACCTCCACATTGAGGCCGGTACCGGCTGGGTAAGGACAGCGCTTCCACATGGATTAGATTGCTTTGAGAATTCACTCAACAAAAACCAAGTTGAGTGTGGAAAAAATTCAAAAATTGACCTCCACAGTGAGGCCGGTACCGGCTGGGTAAGGACAGCGCTTCCACAGGGATTAGATTGCTTTGAGAATTCACGCAACAAAAACAAAGTTGAGTGTTCAAAAAAATCAAAAATTGACCTCCACCGTGAGGCCGGTACCGGCAAAGTAAGGACAACGCTTCCACATGGATTAGATTGCTTTGAGAATTCACAAAGAAAAACCAAGTTGAGTGTTCAAAAAAATCAAAATTTGACCTGCACAGTGAGGCCGGTACCGGCTAGGTAAGGAAAGGGCTTGCACATGGATTAGATTGCTTTGAGAATTCACACAAAAAAACAAAGCTGAGTGTTCAAAAAAATCAAAAATTGACCTCCAGAGTGAGGCCGGTACCGGCTGGGTAAGGAAAGGGCTTCCACATGGATAAGATTGCTTTGAGAATTCACACAAAAAAACAAAGCTGAGTGTTCAAAAAAATCAAAAATTGACCTCCACAGTGAAGCCGGTACCGGCTAGGTAAGGAAAGGGCTTCCACATGGATAAGATTGCTTTGAGAATTCACTCAAAAAAACAAAGTTGAGTGTTAAAAAAAATTAAAAATTGACCTCCACAGTGAGGCAGGTACCGGCTGGGTAAGGACAGGGCTTCCATATTTATTAGATTGCTTTAAGAATTCATTCAAAAAAACAAAAGTGAGTGTTCAAAAAAATCAAAAATTGACCTCCACAGTGAGGCCGGTACCGGCTGGGTAAGGACAGCGCTTCCATATGGATTAGATTGCTTTGAGAATTCACTCAACAAAACCAAGTTGAGTGTTAAATAAAATCAAAAATTGACCTCCAGATTGAGGCCGGTACCGGCTGGGTAAGGACAGCGCTTCCACATGGATTAGATTGCTTTGAGAATTCACACAACAAAAACAAAGTTGAGTGTTCAAAAAAATCAAAAATTGACCTCCACAGTGAGGCCGGTATCGGCTGGGTAAGGATAGCGCTTCCACATGGATTAGATTGCTTTGAGTTTCCACAAGAAATAACCAAGTTGAGTGTTCAAGAAAATCAAAAATTGACCTCCTCATTGAGGCCGGTACCAGCTGGGTAAGGACAGGGCTTCCACATGGATTGGATTGCTTTGAGAATTCACACAAATTGCCCAAGCATGTATACCTGGTTGCACACGGTGAGTAGCGATGGCCATGATCTCATTCTCCACTGAGGCCCCCGTCTCCAATTCTTCCGTGACTGAGTCCTCCTGAATTTGTCTACCTGCATTTTCCTCATTCCCTTGACCATCACCTTTTGGTGCGCTCTCCATCTGCTGAATACAATATCCAAAATGCTGAGACACTAGTACTAACTAGTTTCTTAATCAATGTGCGGTGTTCTCCTAAGTAATTAATCAAAAGCATTGAATGTAGAGGTGTTATTCTACTGTTGAGGGGAGAGAGCAAACCCCGAGCGTGTCTACGGCAGTGAGGATACTGAGACCCAGGTGAGCGTGTCTAGGCAGGAGAGAGACAAACAAACGCTGCGGAAAACACGAGAAGATCAAGACCCAGAAGATAGAGACGAGGGCCTGGATATAGATGTGTAGCAGCCGGCAAGGGCCAGGAGCAACCACGACGGAAAGCTCGTATGGACAAGCCCAAGTGAGCGCTGCCATGGGACAGTGCAATAGACGAGGGCGATTCGAAAACCCTAAGAGAGCTAGGGCCCACCTCACGAGGACCAGCGCCATGGTTTCGATGGCAAGCAAGCCGGTGTTCTAGAACTTGAAGACTCAGGCAAGGCTAGGGGCTGAAATGTAAAGGCTAGGATAAAGTCCAGGGGCCAAAGAATATATATATATTATGATTTTTGGACAATGTAGTCGTCGAGGCGCTAATCGATAGTAAACATTGTTCTCTTAAGAAAATGGTCCATAGATAGCATACAAAACTTAGTGTCATTGGAGTTTACTGTAAGACGCAAAATGATTGCTCCGACTGCTTACATAAACAACACAATATTACCTTGACATCATGCGACTCTTCCTCCGAATCACTTTCCTCGTCCTCACAAATGTTTGGTTGATCGCTTTGTTGTAGAGGCTGTTGTCTGGGCGTCTCAAAGTTTGTCTCTACAATTGTCTCCAGCTCCCGCTCAGACACAATGTTGCCATAATCCAAAACTCTTTGCGTGTCCACCTCTGCAGGTTCCTGAGTACTTCCACTCCTCAACTTCATCTTGCTTCGCATCAATTGCTTTCTACTACTAAACCTGAGACTACTCTTTCGTCTTCTCTTCTGGGCTCCTCTATGCATAATGAATAACTCCCATCGTTCATGCAGTTAACAGCTTTGAACCGGCACTAGCCATTTCTGACTTTTGATTTGAATAATTACTATTGACAGAATGATTAGAACATGTCAGCTTGGTTTAGGGTGCGTTAGACTAACACAGGGAATTCAAATATATGAGCGACTAATATTGAGGTAAGAATCATTCATTCTTTAAGAGAGTCTAATCCTGAGTGCATACTTTAGTATCAACTTGCCATCGTGCTCCTCGTGCAGCATTTGTGCAAATGTTTTTAAATATCTGTCAGAGTTTGGACGGCTACTTCCAATCACAGTGGTTTTCCAAAGGCAACAGCTGCATCCTACAATTATATCTATCTACAGAAACGGACATCTAGGTTTAGGGTATAGAGATCCAGAAACACACATGTAGATTTAAGCGCTCATTTCCCAGATGCTCACTCTCATTCCGGATTGCATTGAATGTCTTGAATTTACACTTCCCCAAGAGTAGAGCATGGCAGTCGTTCGTGTCGAAGGAGCAGGCGTCCCTACTTCCTTCCCGCTAGGGGACGATGGAGTAGCAGTTGTTTCTGCATTCAGTCTTAGTCTAACGTTTCAATTTCTCGCAGCAACGGTGCACGTTGACGAAGAGGTATTTGATGCTGAATCTGGTAAGCTTATGCACACCGTTAGGCAGCTCCCAACCACTACTGAAGATAGAAGAATGTGGTTACTTAAGGCAAGTAGGTATTGTCAAACCTCGTTTTACCAAAAGCGGCTAGTTAGGGTTTCTAGGGCAACTAGGAGTAGTCTTTCCTCCATAAATAAGAGGAGTAGTGGCCATAATGGCCCAATTATTTATTTGGAGAGAGAGTATCATCCGGGCGCAGCCTAGGGGAATTATTATAGGACTAGACTGACAGCAAGTTCCGGTGGGGAACCGGATGGGAGACTGGATAGGAGAGGACGGGTCTCCGATGGACCCGGTCACGGTCTGAGCATTGAAGTGGGCCGCTCTAAACTAGGCGGCCCACTGTTCATTCACTCTCTACAGCTCCAGTTGTCCGCGCCAGCAGAATTTCGAGCTTCTGGATAGCCGTAGAATTGATAGTGTGGGACCGGAAGAAGAGAGCGTTGAGCGACCGTATTGTGCAGATTCTGAGAGTCCGGGAGTGAGGGAAACTGAATACCCGGTGATAGATAGGGACGCAAGGATAGAGTTCGAAGTAGGCGAGCCTCCGGACAGTGCGCACCGCCATTTCCGGCGGAGTTTGAGGAAGAAAGGAAGTGCGCAGTCACGAAAAGGGTCGCGGGGTCTCTGGGAGGTTAGAAGAACACCCCGGAAGCGGAAAGGGAAGCGCCCGGAGCGCAAGGCGCGAGGTTTACCGAGGAAAGAGAAGGCGCATCCGGAGAAGGAGCTGCGTCACATCCGGAGGAGTGAAGAAGCCCGCCCGGAGTCCGCAGCCATGGCATGCAGCGGAGCCGGGGCCAAGATTCCGGAGAAACGTATCTGCCCGAACATCCCGCAACAAGAGCAAGACTTCGACGAGCTAATGCAGGACCTCCAGAAGATGGGGTGCTTGGGATTGTTTGGGAGAGTGTGGGATGTGCAGGACTCCCGGATGCTGGAGGAAATCGAGGGCGGGCCGATGGTGAACGCTTTCCGGACAACCATCCGGGCGAAGTATGGCAGTTGGACCCGGGAGATGTGGCGGGAACTGTACAACTTCCCTGACACCAACGAGGACCTGGAACCGGGAGGCAAGGGCGACACGGACTGGGTGAAGATGCGGTTCAGCAACCTCTCGGACAAGGACGGATTCAAGGTGGCGGACTGCATTATACCCCGGGAGCAACGGTTGCTCCAGTATGTGGTGCCCATCCTCAGTCCGGAGAAGCCCACCACCCTCACTGTGACGCTGGCCCGAGGTATCTACTCCGCCCTTCTCCGGAAGAAACGGATCCTGATCCACTGGAACACGCAGAAGTGGGCGGGTAACCTTGACAACAAGAAGGGATGCCCATTGGCCCCATTTCTCTACCATCTGTATGGGAAACATGGGTGCCTCACGGCAGAAGAAAGGAAGAGATTGGAGAAAGTGCCTATTCCGGGGGTGAGAAGCCCGGCCAAAAAGAAGACAGCGCTTCCGAATGGAGGAGAAGGGACCAGCAGAACCGGCTCGTCGTCCCGACCGGAGGAGAGAAGGGTTGCTCCACCTGCAACCCAACCGGATAGGAGCAGAGTCCGGGGAGAGGAGCTCCGGAAGGAGAAGGAAGACCAACCGGTAAGAAGGCCACTGGACGATTCCAGCCCCAATCCGGAGACCAAGACCAAGAGGAGAGAAGACCGCCCGGAGGGAGGCCGACCGGGTGGCACGAGGCCGCAGCAGGAGGAGCGGCAGGAAGGAAGAAGGAACCCGGAACTAGAACAACCGGGTGGAGCGAGACATCAGCCCGAGCTGAGAACAAGAGACCGGGAGGGGAGTTCCGATGAGGAGGAGGATTCTCCACAGCCGAAGCTAACCCGGAAGAAGCCAGTGAGAGGACGAGAGGCAATTCCTCAACCGGAGGTGGGCGGTCCTTCCCAGACACAACCTCGGGTGGATCCGATCGAGGAGTCCAGGCCAGAGGAGGAGACGAGGCCTTCTCCACCCCAGCCCCAGGAGCAACCGGTAGAGGTACCCGGACCAATGGAGGAGGATTCTACCCCGGCGGCTCCACAAGAATGTATGGAAGAAGAGAACCGGACAGACCAGGAGGGAGGTCCGTCTCAGCCGCGACCCCAGGGACAGAAGAGGAAGTTAGTCCTCTCGGCTGAAGGAGAGGAAGAACCGGAAGGACCGGATACCACACCTGGAAAGAAGAAGGGACCGGTCCGGAGGAAGGTGACCCCACTCAACAAACGTCCCAAGGAGGCAGGGGAGGATGAAGAAGAAACCGGAGATGAGGGGGACCAGGAGCAGGGAATGCCAGCGGAAGCAGAACCGGTCCAGGAGGCGGGACCATCCGGAAATGTGCCAGCGGAACGAAGAGAACCGCTCCGGATGGAGGACATGTTACTGCAGACACGAGTGGCACTGGACCTGGTTATGGAGCAGTACAACCCCATGTTCGCTGCTCTCCGGGAGACAGGGACCCTTCTCCGGACAAATGACATTCTGGAGTACCCGGCGCGAATTAGGAAACTCCAGAGGAAACTCATCCGGAGCAGGGAGAGGGAGAATGAGCTAATCGGACAACTGCAAGGTTATCGGGAGGCAGAGAGCGAATCTGCGGCTCTATTGAGGGGATTTGAGGAGGAGCTGAAACGAAAGGTAGCCTACATTAACGAGACGGAGGCCCACGTACAGAGGAAGGAGTTGCAGATCCGGGAGCAAGAGGATACCATCCGGAATGTAGCAGAGACAAGCCGGCAGTGCGTCTCCAAACTATCCGGGTTGTTCCAGTCGAATGGGGAGGCACAAATGAAGGCTCGGTTGTACGACGAGCGGGTACTTCAACCGGGATTGGAGGGAGCAGCCCGGATGAAGAATGTAGTCCGGGAGTACTCGGACAAGGTAGAAGCATTTTTGGTGGAGTTCCGAGTGCTGGCGGAATGCATCCGGGAGAGCTCTTCGGAGGAGGAGTTGGATCAGGAGGGACCCACCTCCCGGACCGTGGTGGATGTGGAGCCCATCCACATGGTCAGACTCGCGGGAGTAAGCCCTGAAGAAGTCCGGGATTTGAGCGAAGGTATAGAGGCAATGGATGTCCACCCGGACAGGGCGGAAAAGCAACAGGAGGGACAATCGGCGGGGCGCGGAACTCGGGGAGATAGGCCGGCGGATCCGATCTTGGTGGGGAGCCCGGAAGATGAGGAATAGCAGCCGCAAGTAGACCTGTGGCTGTCCGGAATCATCGGAGTCCCTGAATTGGTGGTCCGGACTTAGTGGATCCGATTGCTTTGAAGGGGCTCCTTTTTGCAGCAGTAGGATAGGACTCTGTTTGGGAGTTAGTTTTTAGGATTCTGATGTTAGTTGCAGCGTAGGATGAGAACTAAATCGTGGGGTAGTCCCCCGGTTTTTCCGGATCTGCGGGTTTCCCGGATCTGGTCGGCTTTGTGTTTTCTTTTTATCCAGGGATGTTCTTCATTCCTGGGGTCTTCTTTTGTGTACCATTTTTCTCTTTGTAAATGATCACAAGCATACTCTTCTACGACCGGAGTGGCTGTATGTGTGTGTGTGTGTGTGTGGCTATTGATTGAGATGGTGGTCCAATTAAGTCCCTTGGTAACTGGAAGAGTTGATCGGACTCTGTTGTAGATCTAGTTATTCCGCGCCCGGTTGTAAGGTGTGATCCGAGGTAGCGGCTGAGTGGATGGGAGGGGGTACTCCAGTCCTTTCAGAACTCCTGGACGGGTAGTCCGGTTGAGGTGCCAGCACCCGGGCAGATCTTGTGACAGGAAGGAGCGGAATAGCTAGAGTAACCGGGTTCTGTTGTAGATCTTGTTAGGAGTCTGGGTATTGGGCAAACTCATAGATTGTTTGAAGGTGGGTTGTTCTGGGCTTGGTTGCAGGGTATAATCCGGGAAATTGGCTGAGTGAATAGGAGGGGGTACTCCGGTTCTTTCAGAACTCCTGGACGGGTAGTCCGGTTGAGGGGCCAGCACCTGGGTAGGCCATGTGATAAGGAGAGTCGGAATGATCAGAGTAAAATGAACTGTTAGGAGTCGAACCAATTCCGGATACCCCGGGTAAATGTCCATCCCGGTTATCAAGTCGTTGTAGTAATTTGTAAAAGGGGGAAACCCGGGTTGCGCTTAAGTGACCGGTTGTGGGTTTGGGATGAATCTGCAGCTGAAGAGCAGTACGGGAATTACCCGGATCGAGGAGTTTTGTGAGGATAACCGGAAGGTAGTGAATTTCCCATCACTTAAATCAGCAGGAAGGGTGTGTCTTTCAATCGAGCACCAGTAATGTGAATGGAGAGCCCTCTGAAGGAAAACAGAGGTTAATATAAACCGGTTTGAGTTGTTTTTGATAGACCGGGCAGAGTACGGTTGGATAAATTCCCAATTCGGACGAAAACCGGATCTAGTCGTAACCGGGTTAGTCAGTAGAAGGAGACCCGGTTTGGTAGGAAAGAGGAATTTAGCTGGTGAGAGAGAGAGAGAGATCACCAGTCCGGGACCATCTCCGGAAGCTTTCCACTTCACAGAATCCCTACGGAACGATAACCCGGAAATCACCTCTACGAGCGTTCTTAATACAAAAAAGTGCGTTCTAGGGGAATATCCGGTATCACCTGCTACGACAGGTATAGAGCTTACGGTCTATCCGATTGCCTTATGGGTGCATCTACTGAACTCTTGACTCCAAGGGAGTCATCCACTTGCACTGTGCAAACCACCATGCCAGGCCGAGTGAAAATTGAGCCAGGTTTAGATACAATCTATGAACTTAGTGATGATGACGTCCCAGAGAATGTAGAACACAATCCCCACCTTCCTCCTTCTCAGCCTAATCCACAACCTTCTGCAGGCAGTTTTCCATCCACTAGTAAGCAGCCTACACCGTCTTCTCTGTCACCAAAACAAAGTGTCGTAGAGTGCCTGAAATTGCTATGTGCTAGGAAGGGTTCTAGGAATATTTTCAAAAAATTTGACTTCAACTCTTTCTCTGTCAAACGAGTCAAGTTCTTGCCACCCTAGTACAATGGCGATGTCATCTTTGAGTTCCCTCCCTTGGGATCCTCTTCAGGATCTAACAGAGCGAAGCAACTCCGTGGCATGGACAAACACTATGATGGGCATGTGTGGACTCGTACTCACACGTCCAACATTGTCAATGATTTTGGGATGATATTCCGCACCTCCTATTGTTGTGGTCATTTACGATGTGAAAATGTCGACTGCGATTTTCTAACCCGCGTTCACCGCACGAGTGCTGTTAACGAAACTGAATGGGATGGCGTATCCTCATTTGTTTTTGACGTGGGAACTAATCCTCCCAAGGGCTCCACCCTTGTTTGCAAAAGCTGTAAAGTTCCTCCCTCCTGTCTTGCAACCTGCGATGCAAAAATATATTACGTCCTAGGTAAAAACTGCATGACTCGAGCTTGTGTTCATTTTGGAACTCACGACCACCCTGTCAAGGTCGGGGCTTACCGAGACGATATTGCCAAAGGCGAGAGTTTGGTGGAGGAGCACGTGCACCGAACTCCTTCTGCAACGAAGTCTGCGATTGTCCTAGAGGCAACAAAGGAGATGATAGGGGATATGCTTGTGGAAGCCGAAGGTGCGAAATCAAATACTCTTGAACTCGATGACCTCTTGCCGCTCTTTGATAGATGCAAGGAGTTGACCTCCCCCAACATTCGCAACAAGGTGACGGGCTTCAAGTACTTCCGAAGGTTCGGTATCATGGATAGCATCACCAAGCTTCACGGCTCCAGCAACTGGCCATTTGTCCAGGAGAACAAGTTCCCTGGTCAAGGATCGGAGTCGGACAAGGTCTTCGTCTTCAAAATGTCAGAGATTGGTCCCGGTAGCGGAGTTGACGTTGTGAAGCGAATGCAGCCTGGTGGAGACCTGCAAAACACATGGCTCATGTTCGATCATGTGAAGAGGGTGAAACAGTGGACAACCATGGGCTGCCATGTTTACGACCCCACTTATTGCCGTGTTATGACCATTGCGTTGTGCGATATGCAGTCGGAAGACGTCGCAGCTCAAATGGTCGTTTAGAAGAATCTCAATGCCGTCGTCGCTCGCCACGGACTTGAAGATCCAAACTTCAAGGGCTTCATGGCAGACAGCGCGCAAGCAAACTGGAATGCTGTACGCATTGTGTACGGGAGTGGAGATGCTTCAATGCCAATACCTAATAAAGAGCAAACATGTCTCTTCTATTGGGTGCAGTCTTTGGAGAAGCACACTAAGGCTGACATCAGAGCTGACCTCCAAGACCAACATCGCATGCTCTACAAGCAATACAAGAACGCCTCGACGCAAGCGGAGGTAGATTCCCGCTATCTTAGTATCCGAGCTTGGTAACACTCCTCCGGAGCTACTACTGAAGATGGATTGAGGCGTCTCGACCTATGGCTAGCCTTCTGGCATTTTTGATACCGCCAGTGGGGAGGCTTCATGCAACTTGTAAGCTTCTAAACCCTATATTGAAAACCCTAAGTCCATGCCATTGCTTGTTCTCCTCTCTACAACTACAAACTCTAAATGTGCATTGCTTTCTATATTCCAGGACCTCACCGAGGACGAGTTGGCAGAAATGCCCTCTTGCAACTTAGCCGAAAGTATCCACAACAAATGGAAACAGCAATCTGGTGATCGAGGGTCAGACTTGTTTGTCGCTACTATGGATGACTTTGTCCAATCCTTCATGCAGAGCGTCGCGTACTACCAATACCTCAAGGGGGATAGAGGTGGAACTGGCCCTACCAAAGAAGAACTGAAACTCCGGATTGCACAGAAGTCTACTTAGCGCACGGGGAACTCAAAATCCCTACACGATGCATTAGCAAAGATGCCTGGAGCGGAGGAGTTTTGCACTCGAATGCCTCAACTCGAAGGAGAAGAAGTCTTCCTGTCGTTGAAGCGGAAAGCAGACGTTCCCATCGGTTCGGAGTATGACTCTCACAGACCTGACAAGATCAGCATCTCTCGTCCTCAAGTCCAGACCAGGGGTGCAAGGAACAACGCCCTTAACCTAAATGCTTCTCCTGTAGAGCTGTCAGTCTCTCCCCAAGAACTAGAGAAGTCTGATGTACCAGTGCAGGTTCAGGATGCAACCCTAGCAGCAGCTGTACACCACGTTACTTCCGTGCAAGAATCGGCTTGCGACGAGAGTCAGTGGCACATAGCTAGGCTGAAAGCGCCATGTGCGAAGGCTTGTTTCACGCAGCAAGCTATGACTAAGAAGAAGTGCATCGCTCGAATCATACAAGACGGGAAATCTACCGCTGCTCTTACGTACACGAGCATGATGGACAACTACAAGAAGAATGGCAAGGAGCGCATGCAATTCTTCTTGTGCAACGACGACATCGAGAGGTGTGTCAAAGGAACCCGCAGAAAGTGGGTTATGTCCCGCCCTGAGGTCCCCGACATCTGGCCCGTCAAGAACGGTACTAACCTAACACGCAAGGAGATACTTGCCCTAGAAAACGCTGGCTTTCAACTTCCACAGCGCGAGGTCATATCGCCGCGAAGGCTCTTCCAAGACCACCCTCTTCCCATCGACTTGTCAACATATGTAACTCAAGCTTTCCCTGCTGAAGTTCCCAAGCGACGTCATGGCAAGAATGTCCGCCGCAACAAGAAGAGCCCATCCATCAAGCAAGCCAACAACTGTGCTAGCGCTGCAGCATTCAAGGGTTGCATAAGGAAGGTGGACATGGTTCCAGTCCCTGCCCTGGGTTGCATCGTCACGTTGGATTCAGGCATGCCTCCGACAAATGAACAGTACCTTCTCACAATTTCCCAGTTTCCAGACTGCTCCTGCCCTTATTTCAAGGAGATGGTGACCAAGGCAAAAAGAGGACGCAACCAATGGGCTCACTGCAAACATCACTATTTTGTCTTCACGGTCGTTTGTGGGTTTGATGCTGATGTAGATGCCTTCATACATGCACCCACTCTTAGCTTCAACGAAGTTAAGCTAGTTCTTGACAGCGGATTGTTGACTCATCCAACATCATAGGATACTAAAATGTCGTTGGTTCCATTGTTGACATGTTCACTCTCCAAATCAATGAAATTGTAGTGAGACTAAAAGTACCACTACTGCAGATTTGAAAATCGTGTTGTACTATTTACGAAACCCTAAACCCTAAACTCTGGTATTTTTTCTATCTTGTACCCAATCTGGTCTAAACGCTAAACTTGCTATGCATTTCAAATAATTATGCCCAAACGAGTGGATTGCCCCCAATAAGACATTGAAATAACAATCGCTTTCTATCTAAACCGCGGATTTGGGTCTAATTACCATGGTTATAAAGACAGAGTGTGCCTTTAATGTGCCTTTATCTCTAAACCACTAACCCTAAACCACGGTAATAGGTACCAAATGTTCCACGGTCATAGGTCCAAAAACTTACTAAATATAACCGAATATTCGAATATTTGCTAATTATAGTCAAGTTGACCACGGTTGACCTGAAATTCTTGCTCGTAATCCCACATTTCTCCGCTCGCTGCTCACCGCTCCCCGCTCCCCGCGCGCACACTATCCTCGTCCCAATTTTCAAGAATGCAAATTCCAAGCATGCAATAAATGTACAAGTCTGAGCAGGGTGTATACAATAGAGTTCGCATGGGAAACATAGAACATCGCAGCATTACATGAGTCCCTCACAGAGGACAACACATCCATGCATCATACCCATCCAACCTTGGAATGTGGTGGCTCCCTGACTGCCCACGGTGTCCATGGTCCATGATGAATCCCTGAATCACTAAATGCCCGCGGTGTCCAAGGTCCATAGTGAATCCATCTCTTAACAAGCATACAATTTTCAAGACTGCAAATTCCAAGCATGCAAAACATGTACAAGTCTGAGCAGGGTGTATACAATAGAGTTCGCATGGAAAACAAGGAACATCGCAGCATTGCATAAGTCCCTCAATGAAGACAATACATCCATGAATCATACCCATCCAACCTCGGAATGTAGTGGATCCTTGACTGCCCACGGTGTCCATGGTGCATGGTAAATCCCTGAATCACTAACTGCCCGCGGTGTCCAAGGTCCATGGTGAATCCATCACTTAACAAACATACAATTTTCAAGAAATGCAAATTCCAAGCATGCAAAACATGTACAAGTCTGAGCACTGTGTATACAATAGAGTTCGCATGGATAACAACGAACATCGCAGCATTACATGAGTCCCTCAAAGAGGACAATTCATCCATGCATCATACCCATCCAACCTTGGAATGTGGTGGCTCCCTGACTGCCCACGGTGTCCATAGTCCATGGTGAATCCCTGAATCACTAGCTGCCCGCAGTGTCTAAGGTTCATGGTGAATCCATCTCTTATTAAACATACAATTTTCAAGAATGCAAATTCCAAGCATGCAATACATGTACAAGATTGAGCAGGGTGTATACAATAGAGTTCGCATGGAGAACAAGGAACATTGCTGCATTACATGAGTCCCTCAAAGAGGACAACACATCCATGCATCATACCCATCCAACCTTGGAATGTGGAAGCTCCCTGACTGCCCACGGTGTCCATGGTCCATGGTGAATCCCTGAATCACTAACTGCCCGTAGTGTTCAAGGTCCATGGAGAATCCATCTCTTGACAAGTATACAATTTTCAAGAATGCAAATTCCAAGCATGCAATACATGTACAAGTTTGAGCAGGGTGTATACAACAGAGTTCGCATGGAAAACATGGAACATCGCAGCATTACATGAGTCCCTCAAAGAGGACAACACATCCATGCATCATTCCCATTCAACTTTGGAATGAGGTGGCTCCCTGACTGCCCACGGTGTCCATGGTGCATGATAAATCCCTGAATCATTAACTGCCCGCAGTGTCTAAGGTCCACAATGAATCCATCGCTTAACAAGCATACAATTTTCAAGAATGCAAATTCCAAGCATGCAAAACATGTAGAAGTCTGAGCACGGTGTATACAATAGAGTTCGCATGGAAAACAAGCATCATCGCAACATTACATGAGTCCCTCAAAGAGGACAACACATCCATGCATCATACCCATCCAACCTTGGAATGTAGTGGCTCCCTGACTGCCCACGGTGTCCATGGTGCATGGTGAATCCCTGAATCACGAACTGCCTGCACTGTCCACAGTCCATGGCAAATCCATCTCTTAACAAGTATACAATTTTCAAATATGCAAATTCCAAGCATGCAAAACATGTACAAATCTGAGCACGGTGTATACAATGGAGTTCGCATGGATAAGATGGAACATTGCAGCATTACATGAGTCCCTCAAAGAGGACAACACATCCATGCATCATACCCATCCAACTTTGGAATGTGGTGGCTCCGTGACTGCCCACGGTGTCCATGGTGCATGGTGAATCCTGAATCACGAATTGCCCGCAGTGTCCAAGGTCCATGGTAAATCCATCTCCTAACAAGCATACAATTTTCAAGAATGCAAATTCCAAGCATGCAATACATGTACAAGTCTGAGCAGGGTGTATACAATAGAGTTCGCATGGAAAACAAGGAACATCGCAGCATTACATGAGTCCCTCAAAGAGGACAACACATCCATGCATTATACTCATCCACCTAGGAATGAGGTGGCTCCGTGACTGCCCACAGTGTCCATGGTCCATGGTGAATCCCTGAATCACTAACTGCCCGCGGTGTTCAAGGTCAATGGTGAATCCATCTCTTTACAAGCATACAATTTTCAAGAATGCAAATTCCATGCATGCAATACATGTACAGTGGGGTCCAACAAGGAATGGCGTTTTTGGTTTGGTAGTGAGAATTGTTTTAGTACTGCCAACTTTGGAAGCCTTGTGAGAGCTCAAAAATTGGGATCTTACCACGAAATTTTTACCAGAGACTCATCTTTAAGTTAGTTATAGGTATGCCAAGTTTCAAGGCCAAAAGATTCACCCACAAAAAGTCATTTAGAATCTACCATCATTGGTAGCTGTGGAAATTTTTTCACTGCTGCCAATTTTGACAGCCTCCCGAGAATGGAAATTTTTTTTCCTTACTTTGGTTTTTTTTGGTAGAAACCAATTTGTGTTAGTTATATATGGTAAACATGTCAAGTCTAAAAGATTACTAAAAAAAAAGATATCAACAATCTACCAACATGTGTAGTTGTGGGAAACAATGGGGGAAACCATTTCATTGCACCCAACTTTGACTACTATGTTGATAGATTATGAATAAATTTTCTTTGGTGAATCTTTTGACCTTGAAATTTGGCATACATATAATTCACTTAAAGATATTTCTTTGGTAAAACTTTCGTGGTAAAATACCAATTTTTGAGCTCTCGGGAGGCTTTCAAAGTTGGCTGTATTCAAAGTTGATAGGAATGAAATGGTTTCCCCATTGCATCCCACAACTACACATGTTGGTAGATTGTTAATATCTTTTTTTTTGTAATCTTTTAGACTTGACATTATCACCATACATTACAAACACAAATTTGTTTCTACAAAAAAAAAACCAAAGTAAGGAAAAAAATTTCCATTCTCTGGAGGCTGTCAAAGTTGGCAGCAGTGAAAAAATCTCCACAGCTACCAATGTTGGTAGATTCTGAATGACTTTTTTTGGGTGAATGTTTTGGCCTTCAAATTTGGCATACATATAATTAACTTAAAGATGAGTCTCTGGTAAAACTTTCGTGGTAAGAGACCAATTTTTGAGCTCTCGGGAGGCTTTCAAAGTTGGCAGTACTAAAATATCTCTCACTGCGAAACCAAAAACGCCATTCCATGTTGGACCCCACTGTACAAGTCTGAGGAGAGTGTATACAATAGAGTTTGCATGGAAAACAAGGAACATCGCAACATTACATGAGTCCCTCAAAGAGGACAACACATCCATGCATCATACCCATTCAACCTTGGAATGTGGTGGATCCGTGACTGCCCACGGTGTCCATGGTCCATGGTGAATCCCTGAATCACTAATTGCCCGCAGTGTCCAAGGTCCATGGTGAATCCATCTCTTAACAAGCATACAATTTTCAAGAATGCAAATTCCAAGCATGCAATACATGTACAAGTCTGAGCAGGGTGTATACAATAGAGTTCGCATGGAAAACATGGAACATCGCAGCATTACACGAGTCCCTCAAAGAGGACAACACATCCATGCATCATTCCCATCCAACCTTGGAATGCGGTGGCGATTTGACTGTCCACGGTGTTCGTGGTGCATGATGAATCCCTGAATCACTGATTGCCCGCAGTGTCCAAGGTCCATGGTGAATCCATCTCTTAACAAGCATACAATTTTCATGAATGCAAATTCCATGTATGCAATACATGTACAAGTCTGAGCTGGGTGTATATAATAGAGTTCGCATGGAAAACATGGAACATCGTGTCAAACCTCGTTTGACCTAGAAGTAGAGAGTTAGGGTTTTAGAGTAGCTAGGAGTAGCCATAATCTCCATAAATGAGTGTGGGAATGACCATAATGGCACATTTAGTTATTTATGTAGAGGAGGCATTCACGCGCGCAGTAGAGTTATTGCTAGGATCTGGTTTTGACGATAGGTGTCCGGATTGGTCACGGGATCTGAATTGGAAACCGGGTAGGGGATGGACGAGTCAGGAATGGACCCGGCCACGTTTCACGCTTTCCAATGGGCGGCTTTAATTAGGGCAGTTGACTGTTCATTTTCGCATAGTGTTTCTAGTCCCCCCCTGCACCAGACTTTTGTGTTTCCAGATACTGTGAGAGAGAGGAGAGAGCGACCGGGTGGCGAGCAAGTATTCCGGTAGCTTAGGCGGAGCGCGCGAAATCAAGGGAAGGAAGTTTTGGAGCCAGCAGCGATGGGACGGAAGGACGAATGGAGGCTCGGACTGCCGGTTCCGGATAAGTTGGTGCTCCCAGTTGCTCCGACCAATGCGGGACATAGGGAACAGCTGCGGAAGGATTTGCGCAAAATGGGTTGTGAAGAATTTCTGTACCTACCGTGGGGGCTCCACAGTGATACCATGTTGCAGGAGTTAGGTGGAAAACCTGTACCGGCGGAATTCCGGAACAGCGAAATCATGGGACAGTGGAAGAAGTGGACTTCGGAACACTGGCGTGTGACGTACGACTTCCCCGACAGCCCGTTTGGATACGACAAGACCAAGCAGGATTACGGATGGGTGAAGGAAAGGTTTTCTCAACCGGTCTCAGAGAAACACGGATTCCGGGTGCAGGACTGCATAGACGATCGGGAGAGGCGCCTGCTGCGGTTTCTGGTGCCTATTTTGAGCCCGGACAAACCCACCACCTGCACGATCAAGCTAACGAAGACCATTTACGGGGCCTACTTCAAAACCCGGAAGACCGGATGGGGACTCATTGTGGACGAGTTGGTGGAACGGGAAGCGCGCAAACTCGGAAACAAGAAGGGATGTCCTCTAACCCCTTTTCTGTTTCATTTGTATGACAAGTACGGGTGTCTCAAGGCCAAGGAGAAAGAGCAATGGGAGAACTGCCGGAGGATCATGGACCGGGGGCCGCCAAGGGCCCGGGAGGGGAATGCGGATGGGAGCGAGGACGAGGACAGCCCGGACAAGGAAGAACGAGAAGAGCAGGAAGAAAGAAGAGCGGACAAGGCAGCGTTCATAGTGGAAGTTGTTGTTTCCAACTCGGCTTGGAGTTGACGAACTTCCTGCATCATTTGATCACGTAGTAGTTCTAGGGCAGTCCAGTCGGTCTTCTCCGTGGTTTCGTCAGGAGTCGGATGGTCGGTAGTCGATTGGCTTCTGGTAATGGCTGCGACCGTTAGGACACCAACCGTAGTGTTCGGTAGTTCTTCAATGACTACTGACGACGTATTGGGCTTGGTCTCGATTTGCTGATTTAGGAATTTGACGACCTTCGAATCCTTCAGTAGGGGACACAAGTGTGTCGGGTGGTCCAAGGTTTTGCACAGAGAGCAAGGAAATATCCGTCGTGGTGTGCTATCGCGGGGTGGTCGACTCCTTGATTCGGCGGTAGTCAACACTGCTACTGGGGCTGTCCTATTAGCCGCCGCGCGCCTTTTTCCGATCTCGCTTTCCGGATTGAGCTTGCAATCGCGTTCGAAATGGCCTGGCTTCTTGCATCGGTTGCAAAATGCTCGTTTGGTAGTCTCGGTTCGCTCGGTAGTGGTCGAGTCGGGTTCGTTAGGTAGTCCGCTTTCTGCAAGCTTAGCCGATTTCTTGGCCTGGGCTAGTGTCGATCTTGGTAGTCCGACTGTGGCTACCTGCAGATACTTCAACAAACCAGCTCGGAAATTGCTTAGTAGGAAATTATCAGCCGGAACGACCTCAAACTGGCTTGCTAGTTTCATCATCCGTTCATAGTAATCGTCAACCGACTCTTTGGCATCATGTTTCATACTGCGGAAACGTAGGTAAGCCTGGTCATCATTGTCGATATCCTGGTAGCGGTGTTTGAAGGCATCGAGGATTCCATGTAAGTCTTGGTGTGGGTATGACGTTCGTTGAGTCGAGAACCAATTATAGTTAGCAGCATCAACTAGGGAATTTCCAAATAACGCTATAGTAATAGCCGAATCGGTTTCGCCATTCAACGTTAGGGCATTGAGAAATCGATGGACATGCGTAATGGCACACTTACCTTCCTTGTAGGTAGGCATCGCTACCGGTTTCCAAGCAGTCGTCCAAGTCGGGAGTGTAGCTGCTGGGTAGGAAGGCTGCTGCTGCATCTGAGCTGTAGGTACCGAATAGCCTATCGACCGAGGGTTGTATAGTGCGCATTGTTCGAGAAGGTGACCATAGCCGCCACAAGATGCACACATAGGTATGGTGGGCTGGTACTGGGTGACAGTCGGTAGGACTGGTGGCTGGAAAGGTACCGGTCGGTTGTATGGGTTTTGTGGCATGGGCCTATTATGCGTCTGTGAAAACGATGGTTGATTGATAGGTTGAATCATAGGAATGCCTATCGCTGGTTGAGTTTGGTAACCAGGTAGTAGAGTAGTCCGAGGGGTCGACATTCTGGGGGTTGTAGTGTGGGCTATCCTCGGTTGAGCTATGTATAGAATATTCGGCTCATGAATATGAGTGCGGATATTCGGGAGACTGGATCGAGTAACAACCTGGTCGACTGGTTGGTTAGAGTGATAGATCTGTTTGATCCTATCGACTAGGTCATCATCAAAGCCGTCTATGCCAGTCGGGTATGGGTTGTCGGTACTCGGTGATCTGGGTCGACTATTCATTTGACCAGGAGAACTGGGTTCCTGGTGAAATGTAAGCGACTGGTCCGGTCGACCTGGTTGGGATTCCGAGTGTAGTTGCTCAGAAGGGCGGGTTCTGGCTGGATAAAAGATCGACCAGTTCGGAGTCCAATTCATCCCTATTACGACGTAGTTGTTCTATTTCTAACTGTCGTTGATACGAAATGATGGGAGGTTCGGTAGCGTACCTTACTAGTCGTTGATGCGCACTGGAAGGTCGTTCCGGTAAGTCGAGCGGGTCGTCCAGGACCCTTCGTGGAGAAGTCGGGTTCGACCTTGTCTGGAACGCCACAGTCGGGCCGGTTTGATGATTCGTGGTGTACATGGTCGGTAGAATCGCCAGGGGTCGGGTTGGCATATTTGAGATGCCTCGTCCCATTGTACCAAAGTTTCGTGAAAAATGGTACCTTCCGGGGTATTCATCCTTCCCTGTGTGAACTCCATGTAGTGTTGTAAAGACGGGTCGGTAGAGGTCGATGCTGCGACTTGCCGCCGAATCTCGTATGTTGGTCGGGGATCTATTCCCGTGGTAGTCTCATGGACTACTGTCGGTGGAACGGTCTCCGACTGTAAATTTCGCCATTCTTTGTGAAAACGTGGGTTAGAGAGCTGGTCGGCAGTTACTTCGACTGGTAAGAGAGAACCGGTAGCTCGTGTACGCGGTCGTTCCATACTAGCGACGCGGCAGTTATCTGATCTAGATCTGGATCTGGGATTTAGATCTGACTCTGCTAGGTAGGTCGGGCTCTGAGATGAGTTTGGCTAGTCTTTTGTGCTGGCTTAGTCGGTTGCTCTTTGGCACTGTAAGCCTTGTTCACAGACTACTCTTACAGATTCCTGGTCAGTAGCATTATCGACTGTTGACTACCCTAGTCGACTGTTACACAGAGTGATCTCCGAGGCTCTTTTCGGCTACTCGGGCTCTGGGTTTTTCTCAAGACATATGATTTTTGAGTAAAAAGCAGGTGGCTGCTGTTTCCCAGGGACGTTAGCGCCTTAGCGATAGTCGACAGGATCGACTAGGATCTAGATCAGGATCGACCAGGATCTGGATCTGGATCTAGATCTAGATCTGGATCTAACTAGCCCAACAAAAAGACGAGCGTCTAAGCTGAACTTTGCATGGTCGCCAAATGTTAAGGGGGTTCTTCTAGGAACCGACCTTAAACGAATGAAGCTACTCCCCCCAAGACTATTCCACTCTAGACTAGTTTCTAGAGATTGAGAGGAGTAGTAAGAGGTTTCTACTAAGAAGAATGGACTGTCGGCTAAGGAAAAGCACCAGTATGCTAGTAAGTCGACTCCTGCATACCCACAGACTACTGCAACTAACCAAGATACAACCATAAGGAATGATTCAAGAGCAGGAAACAGCAATAGTCTAACAGCAGTAGTCTAACATACTAGTGCGCACAAGAAGAGTTTAAGACAAGAACGAAGTACAATTGAGGCTGCCAAGAAGATGTACAAATGATATAGCAACAACTCTCCCGAAGAGAGTGAAGGTACATATAGGAGACTGGTCTGACAGTGTGTCAGACTGGTCGGCCGGAAAAGTCGGGTCGACCAGTCTGTACAAGCCTGTACTGCCACGTGTCGCCTGCCGGGTCTATTCCTGCCGGGTATAGACTAGCCTACTCTTAGCCTAAGCGAATATTAACTAATATTCGGTTAACAGCTACGTGGATGACTTGCTAGCTGCATCCATGGGCAGTCAAGAACTATGGACAATCTGCTCAATCGAGACTGCAAATCATTTCTAGTACTCTCCTTCTTCCACATTTCAATATTTTAACCTGTGAGCTTCTTTCCCTTCCTCATTCACTCTTTGTTATCCTTATTCATCCCCTCCATTTTTTTCCTTCTTGACCATGGGTTCCAGACATCCAACCCATGCACTACAGATTCTTCGTCCGTCTCGTCCTTCTTCTCTAGGGGAATTGACTGGGTTCTTGTAGTTTGTTTACAACTCGGATGCATGTCGAGTGAAGAAAAATATTCCTCCTCATCCATTGTTGCAAGGCATTGTTAGTGGAGCAGATGATTTTTTTTGGAACATTCACTGTGGCGAAGAGATGGCACGGCTTGTCAAACCTCGTTCGACCTAGAAGTAGAGAGTTAGGGTTTTAGAGTAGCTAGGAGTAGTCCGAATCTCCATAAATGAGTGTGGGAGTGACCATAATGGTACATTTAGTTATTTATGTAGAGGAGGCACTCGCGCGTGCTGTAGAGTTATTGCTAGGGTCCGGTTTTGACGATAGGTGTCCGGGTTGGTCACGGGACCCGGATTGGAAACCGGGTAGGGGATGGACGAGTCAGGAATGGACCCGGCCACGTTTCACGCCTTGAAATGGGCGGCTTTGATTAGGGCGGTTCACTGTTCATTTTCGCATAGTGTTTCCAGTCCACCCTTGCACCAGATTTTTGTGTTTCCGAATACTGTGATAGAGCAAGGAGAGCGACCGGGTGGCGAGCAAGTATTCCGGGAGCTTAGGCGGAGCGCGCGCAATTGAGGGAAGGAAGTTTTGGAGCCAGGAGCGATGGGACGGAAGGACGATTGGAGGCTCGGACTGCCGGTTCCGGATAAGTTGGTGCTCCCAGTTGCTCCGACCAATGCGGGACATAGGGAACAGCTGCGGAAGGATTTGCGCAAAATGGGTTGTGAAGAATTTCTGTACCTACCATGGGATCTCCACAGCGATACTATGTTGCAGGAGTTAGGTGGAAAACCTGTACCGGCGAAATTCTGGGACAGCGAAATCCGGGGACAGTGGAAGAAGTGGACCTCTGAACACTGGCGCGTGACGTACAACTTCCCCGACAGCCCGTTTGGATACGACAAGACCAAGCAGGATTACGGATGGGTGATGGTGCATGGTGAATCCCTGATTCACTAACTGCCCGAGGTGTCCAAGGTCTATGGTGAATCCATCTCTTAACAAGCATACAATCTTGAAGAACGCAAATTCCAAGCATGCAATACATGTACAAGTCTGAGCGGGGTGTATACAATAGAGTTCGCATGGAAAACATGGATCATCGCAACATCAAATCAGTCCCTCAAAGAGGTCGACTCATCTATGCATCATACCCATCCAACCTTGGAATGTGGTGGCTCCCTGACTGCCTACGGTGTCCATGGTGCATGCTGAATCCCTAAATCACTAGCTGCCCGTAGTGTCCAAGGTCCATGGTGAATCCATCTCTTAACAAGCATACAATTTTCAAGAATGTAAATTCCAAGCATGCAATACATGTACAAGTTTGAGCTGGGTGTATACAATAGAGTTCGCATGGAAAACATGGATCATCGCAGCATTACATGAGTCCCTCAAAGAGGACAACACATCCATGCATCATACCCATGCAACCTTGGAATGTGGTGGCTCCCTGAGTGCCCACGGTGTCCATGGTGCATGGTGAATCCCTGAATCACTAACTGCCCGCGGTGTCCAAGGTCTATGGTGAATCCATCTCTTAACAAGCATACAATTTTCAAGAATGCAAATTCCAAGCATGCAATACATATATTAGTATGAGCACGGTGTATCCAATAGAGTTCGCATGGAAAACAAGGAACATCGCAGCATTACATGAGTCCCTCAAAGAGGACAACACATCCATGCATCATACCCATCCAACCTTGGAATGTGGTGGCTCCCTGACTACCCACGGTGTCCATGGTCCATGGTGAATCCCTGAATCACTAACTGCCCGCGGTGTCCAAGGTCTGTGGTGAATCCATCTCTTAACAAGCATACAATTTTCAAATATGTAATACATGAACAAGAAGCTGATTTTATCCGACAGAGTTTGTATGGAAAGGATAAAAACATTGTGGTATTAATAAAATTGTATAAAGGGTCCATGCTCATTCTCTGGGTCACTAATTGATCTAACCCCTGTTTCTTGCGCGATTGGTGAATGAGGGCCGATTTGGTTGGGTTTCTTCGCGGGGTCTCTGTGCAGCTTGGCTACGTGGTGGATCTTGGCCGCCATAATGGGCTTTTATGGCTGCAGCAACACTCTTATGCATTAGGATGTGTTTTGTCTTTTCAGTAGTATAGTGTTGATATACATCAAACACGCTCTTGGCCAGGTTTTATTACAACATAGACACCCCTTAACATTTGCATCGGGATTGGAGTAACGGGCACCCAAATCCGGGTTCGCATCAAAATACTTCAAGGTTTCTTCTGTGGCAATATCCAAGTCCTCATCACCGTCAATATCGTCAGACTGCACGTCCAAATTGTTATCGTACTCTATTTTAGCCAAAGCAGCCTTATGCTCTTCAAAAGTTTTGGAGGAATGCTGTACTATGATCTGTGGAGGCTGGGGTGGCGAGGGTCGAGGCATCTCCTCCGAGTCCACACGATCGCACGCAATGTTGACCTGACGCTCTTGTTCACCCTGGGCAGCACCTTGGGTAGCACCTAGGGCAGCATCTTGGGCAACACTTTGGGCAGCAGAAGCAGATTGGGGGTCGCTTGGAGCTCCGGGTGTGATTGGTGTCGTCACTGGGACTAGTGTTACCATGGAAGTTGTGGTTGGCGCTGGCAGTGTGTTTGGAGGTGTCTCTTCCCGGATTCCTGCTTGTGCCTCACTCTCGGGTTGCAAGATCTGATGCAATGGCACGTCTTCATCATCCTAGTCATAGTCTGATTCTTGCAGGCCCAAGCTCTCAATGGCATCGTCACAGCATCGGTCAATGAACTCTTCGGTTGGATGTGCCGTGGCCTTGGGCATGTCTCTGAGGTGTTTGTATACATTGGTGACTGTGACGCGCACTGCCTCCTGTATTGTGCGGACTTTGTTGGCCTCAAAATTCGCATTCGCATTCTCTGTCTTCACACGCTCTGCTTGCAGACGTGCAACTTCCTCGGACACCATGGCAAACTGAGGTTGCGACGACTGCCCTTCCTGTGCGAACTCACGTTCATTTGCCAAGTCCTTGCACCTCGCCAAATACTGATCGTTTAGGATCTCCAAGGTTTGGACTCGCGCTTTGACAATGGAATTCTCCTTGTCTAGTGCGTCGACTCACTCTATGAGTATGGACTTCTCCTTGTCTAGTGCGTCGCCCCTCTCCTTGTTGTTGGCTAATTCGAGCTCCAAATTGGCGACTTGGATGCGCAAGTTCGCCAGGTTTTGCTCGGCTTCACCAAGTTGCATCTGAAGCTCAAGTCGAGCCGCATCCAAGGTCTTCTGGGCTTCATCTTTGGCGGCTTTGATTTCCTCAGCCACCTTACGCTTGGATCTCTCCCACAAGGACTGTTTCTCTGCCATGTTGTCCCTGGCCTGCTCTGTGGAATGCACGAACTGCAAGAGTGTGTCCATGCACTCCCTCATGGTAGCGTAACGTTCTTAGAAATCCCGGGTGCGTGGTCCCCAAGCTGAATCCACTTCCCCGATTGGTCTGGGTGTTCCTCCGGCCACAATGGCCACATATTGTCGCTTTCTGCTTGGTTCCGGGTTGTCTCGGCGAGCGCGAGTTCTCGGGGATAACTCGCGCTGTTTTTCAGAAAACGTGCCCAACGGCAGTGGAGCGTTGCACGTGCGGTAGTGCTCGAGATAGCGGGTTATGTACTTGGTCAAGAAGGGCCCGATCGGACTCTGGTACGTCTTGCTGCTGCGGTGGCCCTCCAAGCAGTATCTGAAGTACTTGTCCAGGATGAAACCCCAATTCACCTACTCACCAGCGTCGGCCATAAGAATCACTTTGAGCTGGTCAGCTGCTATAGAATGGCAGTCAGTCCGGAGGAAGATTTGGCTGAGTATGCCCCGTAGCCTCGAAAACCAAGGATCTTCGTGAAGTTTCGCCAAATCAAATACATCGTATCTCCCGCGCTTCTTCTCTAGTGTGTCGCCCAAAAATTTCATCCAGTCCGGCTCTGGGTGACGACAGGTGGATGCGTTCCAACTGATGACCCCCGATAAATCCCAACCAAAATAAGTATGCAAGTAACGAGGTGAGTACTGGACAAGAATACCTTCCACAACGCCGGACGGGTGTGCTTCTTTTTGTCTCTTTCCATGTGTGACTGGATGAACGCATTGCAAAGTACGACGTCGACCTTGGTATCGACGTCCTCCAAGTACCGCGTCAAGTTTGTCTTGTCACACCAAATAGCGTCTTGATGTTACTTCCACTGATTGATCTAGCAAGGAATGTAAATGGGCATGCTGTTCATTCTTATCCGAGGAAGATGCCATGGCTCCAAGTGAAAGACAGCAGAGAAGATTGGAAATCAGGGAGAGTGCACGGGCGAGAGAGATGCGAGATAGATGCGCGAGATACTAGACAGGGAAGAAGATGAACGCGAATCGTGCGATAGATTAGAGGCAAAACACAGAAACCGTAAAACTAAAGAGGAGAAGGATCGGAGGAAAGGGAGAACTGGGATTACAATGGTAAAACTTGGAATGAGAGAACTTGGACTGAGAGATCCAAGGTTTTCACGCAGGCGAGAGAGATGCGCAAAAGAAGAACATAGACAGCAAGAGAGATGTGCAGGAGTGAGGGACAAACATGACAGCGTAGAACTAAAGAGGAGAAGGATCGGAGGACCGCGCGAATTTGGGTTGCAATTGAAAAAAAAAGAGCTTTGAATGAGAGGCGCTGGAGTCTCTATAATGCTGCTGGTTTTGAATGTTGTGGCAGTGATGGTGGGCTTCATGAACGTCCACGAATACCTTGGCAATCATGAGTAGGCCCGAGTTTCTGGTGGCGGCGGCGGCCGATGGCTGCGGGTTCTAATGATGGCTGCGGGTTCTAATGATGGCTACGGGTTCTAATGATGGCTGCTATGCAATTACCACGATTTCCTTGGCTACCGCGGTATGTTAGGGGCACTAGGGTAGGTTTGATGTCATTGACATGGGAATGTGGGCATGGGCGGCGGGGAGATGTGATGTCTGGCTTTGTGTGAGTCTTGTTGGCCAGTGCGTGGTTCAAGGTCACTATCCTTGGAGGCCATGGTTCTGGATCATGGAAGCCATGGTCCTGGGTCACTATCTTTGGATGCCCAGACATTGTGAATTAGAGAGCTTGGAAAAAATAAGGCGCTGAAGGTTCTGAAATGTTGTTGGATTTGAATGTTTTGGCAGTGATTAGGACATGATGAACGTCCATGATGACATTCCCATGGATTTGGCTGGGTAGTGGAACAAGGATGTCATTGACATAGACATTTGGTGTTGTGCTTGGGCTTTGGCTTTGGCGGCGGGGAGATGTGATGTCTGGCTTGGTGTGACTAGTGTTGGCCAGTGTGTATCACTATCCTTGGACGCCATGATTCTAGATCACTATCCTTGGATGCCATGGTTCTGGATCACTATCCTTGGACGCCATGGTTCAGGATCACTATCCTTGGACGCCATGGTTCTGGATCACTATCCTTGGACGCCATGGTTCTGTATCACTATCCTTGGATGCCATGGTTGCAAGTCATTGTGAACGTCCCCCACAGTAACGCTCGGAAGAGATGAAAACTGGGATTGGAATGGAAGAATTGGAGAGTGCTGACATTTGTTCCTTGTTTGTCATAGTTCTCACGGAGGACCAAGAGTACTGTGTTCTACACCATAGACCTTTTGACCTAGAAAGGAGGAAATGTTCCAACTCCAAAATATTCAAACACATTACTTAAAAAAAACCCTCCATGGTAAATCCAAGGTTTGAGACAACCCATGGATGCAGCCAACATGTCGTCCTCGTAGCCGAGGACGACCGCCTGACCACCACACCCAAATGTTACTAGTTACCTAGGATTACCAATACTACAAGTTACCTAGGATTATAACATCTGCAAATAGAGATGTTCTGACTTATAGCCCGTATCCAATGCTCATCGAGGAAATGGTTTGTTCACGACGAATGGCCAGTAAAAACCCTTCGTAAACGGTTGATTGCTTCATAGAGCGCATCATATCGTCCACTGTTGCAATGTAGAGACCCGTCCCTCTACTCTCCGACAGCCGTTTCCAGTGGCTATATGCGGTTCCGCCTAGATTACACGATGGTAAATCCGCCTCCACGTAGATGTTGAGATCCTGATTGCAAGATTAGAAAGGGTCAGTGACATCGATATTCACATTACTGACATTTCAATTGTTTTAGCAGTATATTTTCACTGCATCGATTTGAGAAATTACCAAGTCAAAGAAGCCGCCCCATTGACGGAATCTGAAGTGCCAGAATCCTAACCAATCATCCTGCTGTCGCACTCCATCTTCGATGGCAGCTCCTGGAGACAACCACGTATCTCTTATGCAGTGGTACAGCTCTTCAGACTCCCAAGCGGTCTTTGCCTCTTTGTAATCTTTACAGAGTTTATTGTGCAACTCTTGACTGTTTGGCTGAATATTCTCCAGTGTCAGCCGTTCCAATGAACCGGTCCAATCCATATCAAGACATCTCTCTCTACCAACCAACTTACAGTTTGGATCCCCATTCCCGTATATGACCCTCAGAGCCTCCCAGTTAGCTTCATCCCGGTTTGCTATGAATCCCTTAAAGTAGGGATTGGGAACTCCGTTTCTTTGCATTACCTTATTCAAAGCTACCCACATGTTCTTCTGCGACTCTGCATCGTTGTTGCTAATCTCACATGTGGCTATGGTCATCAAGCGACCAAATTCATTGTTTTCCATCCAACGACTCTCTTGACATGGTCAGACATGATCCAGCAACTCGATAGATCACCTCCTGGCTGCATCCGCCTCACAAGATCAACCCCACAGGCCGATCTATTTTCCGACATCTTGAACAGGTATGTCCGCTCAGTACGATCATCAACGATGTCGCACTGCTGAATGAACGAGTAAGGGCACTCGATTGTCAACCGTTCAACATCATTGTCTAAGCCTAGGTTAGCCTCCACAGCCGAGTCGACGCTTACAGCGTCTCACCTGTATCGAGAATGAAACGTAGCGAAGTGCTCGATCATGGCTAGGTACATCTCAGTCCGTGTAGGTACCCACGGACTTGGTCTATCTGCTACACACATGGTGTCGAAATCTGTGCTACACTCTCCCGAGTAAATGCTAGCCATATGTGCACTACAACTATGAAGGTAATCAGCACACAAGATTGAGTGAGACGAGCGATTCTGCTAGGTTGAAACGAGCCGTGAATTCAATCATATATAACTACCATCAACATCTTTGCACTTAGGTCATATCCTAGACCTTTAGAATAGATCTATTCTCATATTGGCCGAGGACGACCAGCAGCCCTCCAGACACAGGACTTTTCAAACACAAGGCTCTTTTTAGAAACACCCCCTAGCATTTCCATGGATAGTGACAGCCCATGGATGCATCCAGCTCTTGGGTTTAGCCAGCTTGTACTCCTCGTGATCACTTAAATTACAAAAAACTAACTTCCGTGGTAAATCCATGGTTTGTGAAAGCCCATGGAAGCAGCATATTATCCTCGTGGCCGAGGACGACCAACAACCCACCACACAAAAATATATTCAGACACTTGGCTTGACAGAGTAACACAATCATCCGTGGAATGTCCATGCTTCGTGACAGCCCGTGGATGCAGCTAGCATGTCATCCTCCTGGCCGAGGACGAACTACAGTCCTCCGAACTTAAATTTTTTTCAAGCACCTGACTTGCAATGACAACACATCCGTGGAATATCCAAGGTTTGTGACAAACCAAGGAAGCAGCGACGATGTCATCCTCGTGGCCGAGGACGACCAACAGCCTACCACACCGAAATATATTCAAACACTTGACTAACAGAAACAACACACTCGTGGAATGCCCATGGTTCGTGACAGCCCATGGATGCAGCTAGCAAGTCATCCTCAAGGCCAGGGACGACCAACAGCCCCCAAACAGGCTCTCCGAAAGAGAATCCTAGTCTAAAGTTAACCCTCAACGGCATTCCGTAAATACATGAAAACCACTCCGCCACTATGCAACTGGCAGGTTTCTATTTACAAAACAATATTACAAGCCATTGACCACTGTGGTCACAGGAGCAAGCTGGCCAACGAAGTATTTACAGCCAAGAAGTATAAACTTTCTTAATTCTAAAAATCTGGTCCTTGCAGATCTACAAGGCCGCCACGTAGAACAATCTATTTCTGCCTCTGCAAACCAAAAACAAAACCGCTCTAAACTCAGAATCCGCCGCCAAAAACAAGGAGCCTAGAGGTGATGCGTAAGTCAAAACTGAAATTGGCGATTGCTCCCCACCGATGCCACATCCGATTCTTCAACTTCCGCCGTATCCGATGATATCTCAGTCACTTGTTTGATCCCACCACCATTCGAATTTGTGGGAGGACAATCACAAAAGTCAAATTGCACGCACCCGCAATCCTTTCTTATCACCGCCACTCCACGCAGTAATAATGTCGAAGGACGGTATACAATTCCTGCCACTTGAGCATATGAAATGCCAGAAAGAACCTCCAGCCGTGTCGTAGCACATGATACCGGATATTCCCCTAGAACGCACTTTTTCGTATTAAGAACGCTCGTAGAGGTGATTTCCGGGTTATCGTTCCGCGGAGAGTCTGTGAACTGGGAAGTTTCCGAAGATGGTCCCGGATTGGTAACTACTCTCTCTCTCTGTCACCTGCTGAATCCCTCTTTCCTACTGAACCGGGTCTTCTCCTACTGACTGACCCGGTTACGACTAGATCCGGTTTTCGTCCGAGTTGGGAATTTATCCAACCCTACTCTATCCGGTCTATCCAAACAACTCAAACCGGTTTACATTAACCTCTATTTTCCTTCAGAGGGTTCTCCATTTACATTTAGCGGTGCTGGATTTAAAGACACACCGTTCCTGCTGATTCAAGTGATGGGAACTTCACTACCTTCCGGTTATCCTAACTCCACTCCTCAATCCGGGTAATTCCCGTACTGCACTTCAGCTGCAGATTCATCCCAAATCCACAGCTGGTCACTTAAGCGCAACCCGGGTTTCCCCCTTCTAAAAATTACTACAACGACTTGATAACCGGGGTGGACCTTTACCCGGGGTATCCGGAATCGGTTCGACTCCTAACAGTTCGTTTTACTTTGATCATTCCGGCTCTCCTTATCACATGGTCTACCCAGGTGCTGGTACCTCAACCGGACTACCCGTCCTGGAGTTCTGAAAGAATCGGAGTACCCCCTCCTATCCACTGAGCGACTAACCCGGATTATACTTTGCAACCGAGCACAGAACAACCCACCTTCAAACAATCTCTGAGTTTTCCCAATACCCAGACTTTTAACTGGATCTACAACAGAACCCGGTTACTCTAGCTATTCCGTACCTTTCTGTCACATGATCTACCCAGGTGCTGGCACCTTAACCGAACTACCCGTCCAGGAGTTCTGAGAGGACTGGAGTACCCCCCTCCTATCTACTCAGCCACTAACCCGGATTACACCTTGCAACCGAGCGCGGAACAACTAGATCTACAACAGAATCCGATCAACTCTTCCGGTTACCAAGGGACTTAATTGGACCACGATCTCAATCAACAACCACATTCACACATACACAAACACTCCGGTCCGTAGAAGAGTATGCCTATGATCATTTACAAAGAGAAAATGGTACACAAAAGAAGACCCCAGGAATGAGGAACATCCCTGGATAAAAAGAAAACACAAAGCCGACCAGATCCAAGAAACCCGCAAATCCGAAAAAACCGGGGGGTCAACCCCACGATTTAGTTCTCTTCCTACACTACAACTTACATTAGAAGCCTAAAAAAAAAACTAACTCCCAAGCAGAGTCCTACCCTACTTGCTCCAAAGAAAAAGGTCCCGTTCAAAGTGGCCGGATCCGCAGAATGTCCGGGCCACCGATTTCGGGCCTCCGATGATTCCGGGCAGCCGATGATTCGGGGTAGCTACTGGCCCACTTGCAACTGCTATTCCTCATCTTCCGGGCTTCCCACCAAGATTGGATCTGCCGGCCTATCTTTCCGAGTTCCGCGCCCTGCCGGCTGTCCCACCTGTTGCTTTTCCGCCCTGTCCGGGTGGACATCCATTGCCTCCATACCTTCGCTCAAATCCCGGACTTCTTCTAGGCTTACTCCCGCGGGTCGGACCATGTGGATTGGCTCCACATCCACCACGGTCCGGGAGGTAGGTTCCTCCTGATCCGACTCCTCCTCCGAAGAGCTCTCCCGGATGTATTCCGCCAGTACCCGGAACTCCACCAAATACGCTTCTACCTTGTTCAAGTACTCTCAAACTACATTCTTCATCCAGGCTGCTCCCTCCAATCCCGGTTGAAGTACCCGCTTGTCGTACAACCGGGCCTTTGTTTGTCCCTCCCCATCCGATTGAAACAACCCGGATAGCTTGGAGACGCACTGCCGGCTTGTCTCTGCTACCCTCTGAATGGTATCCTCTTGCTCCCGGATGTGCAACTCCTTCCTCTGTACGTGGGCCTCCATCTTATTAATGTAGGCTACCTTTCGTTGCAGCTCCTCCCCAAATCCCTTCAAGAGAGCCGCAGATTCGCTCTCTGCCTCCCGGATACCCTGCAGTTGTTCGGTTAGCTCATTCTCCCTCTCCCTGCTCCAGATGAGTTTCCTCTGGAGCTTCCGAATCCGCGCCGGATACTCCAGAGCGTCGTTCGTCCACAGAAGGGTCCCTGTCTCCCGGAGAGCAGCGAACATGGGGTTGTACTGCTCCGTAACCAAGTCCAGTGCCATCCGTGTCTGCAGTAACATGTCCTCCATCCGGGGCGGTTCTCTTCGTTCCGCTGGCACATTCGCGGATGGGCCTGCCTCCTGGACCAGTTCTGCTCCCGCTGGCATTCCCTGCTCCTGGTCCCCCTCATCTCCTATTTCCTCTTCGTCCTCCCCTGCGTCCTTGGGAGCTTGTCTACTTCCTTCCTCATTCTCCGATCAATCTCCGGGTACCTCTCTACCTGTGTACTCTGGATGACACGCCCAACTTCCTTCATCGAAGTACAGATGGGGCGGTACTTACCTTCCATCGTGTCTAATGCCTCCCTGACTGGTTTGAGGAAGTCCTCCTCCGATTCTCGTAGGGGGATGTCTTCCAGTTCCGGTCCTGCATTTCGGGGAGCTTGCTCATAAGTCCGGATCTCCTCCGGGTACTCCTCTTTGTCCCGCACCGGTTTTGATTCTCGCGCCCTCTTGGTTTTCACCTTGACGTTATTCTGACGTCCGCTCGACTCCAGTGCCCGTCCCCTCTTTCTCCGGCTATCCACCGGTGTCCTCTTCCAGTGTCTCTTCCTCGGAGGAACCCTAACCCCGATCACAATCATGTCGTAGTCCTGGTCCTCTTCTTCCTCCTCTTCGTCTTCCGAAATCCTCACGTGCCTCTTCACCTGCCCTCGGGGTGGTGTCTCCTGGTCCGGTTCCTCCTCGGGTTCCGTTTTGTCTAGAGTCTCCTGGAGTTTCTTGCGTTGGCCTCAAGTGCGCGCCCTGAAGTGGCCCGCCCTCACTGGTGTCTTCTGACCCGGTTCCTCACCTTCTGCTCGGGTCTCCGAGGGCTCCGATTGGCCTTCCTCTATATCCGGATTGACCGCTGCTTCGTCCGCTCTTCTTTCTTCCTGCTCTTTCCGTTCTTCTTTGTCCGGGCTGTCCTCGTCCTCGCTCCCATCCGCATTCCCCTCCCGGGCCCTTGGCGGCCCCCGGTCCATGATCCTCCGGCAGTTCTCCCATTCCTCTTTCTCCTTGGCCTTAAGACACCCGTACTTGTCATACAAATGAAACAGAAAAGGGGTTAGAGGACATCCCTTCTTGTTTCCGAGTTTGCGCGCTTCCTGGACCACCAACTCGTCCACAATGAGTCCCCATCCGGTCTTCCGGGTGTTGAAGTAGGCCTCGTAAATGGTCTTCGTTAGTTTGATCGTGCAGGTGGTGGGTTTGTCCGCGCTCAAAATAGGCACCAAAAAGCGCAGCAGGCGCCTCTCCCGGTCGTCTATGCAGTCCTGCACCCGAAATCCGTGATTCTCTGAGACCGGTTGAGAAAACCTTTCCTTCACCCATCCGTAATCCTGCTTGGTCTTGTCGTATCCAAACGGGCTGTCGGGGAAGTTGTACGTCACGCGCCAGTGTTCAGAGGTCCACTTCTTCCACTGTCCCCGGATTTCGCTGTCCCAGAATTTCGCCGGTACAGGTTTTCCACCTAACTCCTGCAACATAGTATCGCTGTGGAGATCCCATGGTAGGTACAGAAATTCTTCACAACCCATTTTGCGCAAATCCTTCCGCAGCTGTTCCCTATGTCCCGCATTGGTCGGAGCAACTGGGAGCACCAACTTATCCGGAACCGGCAGTCCGAGCCTCCAATCGTCCTTCCGTCCCATCGCTCCTGGCTCCAAAACTTCCTTCCCTCAATTGCGCGCGCTCCGCCTAAGCTCCCGGAATACTTGCTCGCCACCCGGTCGCTCTCCTTGCTCTATCACAGTATTCGGAAACACAAAAATCTGGTGCAAGGGTGGACTGGAAACACTATGCGAAAATGAACAGTGAACCGCCCTAATCAAAGCCGCCCATTTCAAGGCGTGAAACGTGGCCGGGTCCATTCCTGACTCGTCCATCCCCTACCCGGTTTCCAATCCGGGTCCCGTGACCAACCCGGACACCTATCGTCAAAACCGGACCCTAGCAATAACTCTACAGCACGCGCGAGTGCCTCCTCTACATAAATAACTAAATGTACCATTATGGTCACTCCCACACTCATTTATGGAGATTCGGACTACTCCTAGCTACTCTAAAACCCTAACTCTCTACTTCTAGGTCGAACGAGGTTTGACAAGCCGTGCCATCTCTTCGCCACAGTGAATGTTCCAAAAAAAATCATCTGCTCCACTAACAATGCCTTGCAACAATGGATGAGGAGGAATATTTTTCTTCACTCGACATGCATCCGAGTTGTAAACAAACTACAAGAACCCAGTCAATTCCCCTAGAGAAGAAGGACGAGACGGACGAAGAATCTGTAGTGCATGGGTTGGATGTCTGGAACCCATGGTCAAGAAGGAAAAAAATGGAGGGGATGAATAAGGATAACAAAGAGTGAATGAGGAAGGGAAAGAAGCTCACAGGTTAAAATATTGAAATGTGGAAGAAGGAGAGTACTAGAAATGATTTGCAGTCTCGATTGAGCAGATTGTCCATAGTTCTTGACTGCCCATGGATGCAGCTAGCAAGTCATCCACGTAGCTGTTAACCGAATATTAGTTAATATTCGCTTAGGCTAAGAGTAGGCTAGTCTATACCCGGCAGGAATAGACCCGGCAGGCGACACGTGGCAGTACAGGCTTGTACAGACTGGTCGACCCGACTTTTCCGGCCGACCAGTCTGACACACTGTCAGACCAGTCTCCTATATGTACCTTCACTCTCTTCGGGAGAGTTGTTGCTATATCATTTGTACATCTTCTTGGCAGCCTCAATTGTACTTCGTTCTTGTCTTAAACTCTTCTTGTGCGCACTAGTATGTTAGACTACTGCTGTTAGACTATTGCTGTTTCCTGCTCTTGAATCATTCCTTATGGTTGTATCTTGGTTAGTTGCAGTAGTCTGTGGGTATGCAGGAGTCGACTTACTAGCATACTGGTGCTTTTCCTTAGCCGACAGTCCATTCTTCTTAGTAGAAACCTCTTACTACTCCTCTCAATCTCTAGAAACTAGTCTAGAGTGGAATAGTCTTGGGGGGAGTAGCTTCATTCGTTTAAGGTCGGTTCCTAGAAGAACCCCCTTAACATTTGGCGACCATGCAAAGTTCAGCTTAGACGCTCGTCTTTTTGTTGGGCTAGTTAGATCCAGATCTAGATCTAGATCCAGATCCAGATCCTGGTCGATCCTGATCTAGATCCTAGTCGATCCTGTCGACTATCGCTAAGGCGCTAACGTCCCTGGGAAACAGCAGCCACCTGCTTTTTACTCAAAAATCATATGTCTTGAGAAAAACCCAGAGCCCGAGTAGCCGAAAAGAGCCTCGGAGATCACTCTGTGTAACAGTCGACTAGGGTAGTCAACAGTCGATAATGCTACTGACCAGGAATCTGTAAGAGTAGTCTGTGAACAAGGCTTACAGTGCCAAAGAGCAACCGACTAAGCCAGCACAAAAGACTAGCCAAACTCATCTCAGAGCCCGACCTACCTAGCAGAGTCAGATCTAAATCCCAGATCCAGATCTAGATCAGATAACTGCCGCGTCGCTAGTATGGAACGACCGCGTACACGAGCTACCGGTTCTCTCTTACCAGTCGAAGTAACTGCCGACCAGCTCTCTAACCCACGTTTTCACAAAGAATGGCGAAATTTACAGTCGGAGACCGTTCCACCGACAGTAGTCCATGAGACTACCACGGGAATAGATCCCCGACCAACATACGAGATTCGGCGGCAAGTCGCAGCATCGACCTCTACCGACCCGTCTTTACAACACTACATGGAGTTCACACAGGGAAGGATGAATACCCCGGAAGGTACCATTTTTCACGAAACTTTGGTACAATGGGACGAGGCATCTCAAATATGCCAACCCGACCCCTGGCGATTCTACCGACCATGTACACCACGAATCATCAAACCGGCCCGACTGTGGCGTTCCAGACAAGGTCGAACCCGACTTCTCCACGAAGGGTCCTGGACGACCCGCTCGACTTACCGGAACGACCTTCCAGTGCGCATCAACGACTAGTAAGGTACGCTACCGAACCTCCCATCATTTCGTATCAACGACAGTTAGAAATAGAACAACTACGTCGTAATAGGGATGAATTGGACTCCGAACTGGTCGATCTTTTATCCAGCCAGAACCCGCCCTTCTGAGCAACTACACTCGGAATCCCAACCAGGTCGACCGGACCAGTCGCTTACATTTCACCAGGAACCCAGTTCTCCTGGTCAAATGAATAGTCGACCCAGATCACCGAGTACCGACAACCCATACCCGACTGGCATAGACGGCTTTGATGATGACCTAGTCGATAGGATCAAACAGATCTATCACTCTAACCAACCAGTCGACCAGGTTGTTACTCGATCCAGTCTCCCGAATATCCGCACTCATATTCATGAGCCGAATATTCTATACATAGCTCAACCGAGGATAGCCCACACTACAACCCCCAGAATGTCGACCCCTCGGACTACTCTACTACCTGGTTACCAAACTCAACCAGCGATAGGCATTCCTATGATTCAACCTATCAATCAACCATCGTTTTCACAGACGCATAATAGGCCCATGCCACAAAACCCATACAACCGACCGGTACCTTTCCAGCCACCAGTCCTACCGACTGTCACCCAGTACCAGCCCACCATACCTATGTGTGCATCTTGTGGCGGCTATGGTCACCTTCTCGAACAATGCGCACTATACAACCCTCGGTCGATAGGCTATTCGGTACCTACAGCTCAGATGCAGCAGCAGCCTTCCTACCCAGCAGCTACACTCCCGACTTGGACGACTGCTTGGAAACCGGTAGCGATGCCTACCTACAAGGAAGGTAAGTGTGCCATTACGCATGTCCATCGATTTCTCAATGCCCTAACGTTGAATGGCGAAACCGATTCGGCTATTACTATAGCGTTATTTGGAAATTCCCTAGTTGATGCTGCTAACTATAATTGGTTCTCGACTCAACGAACGTCATACCCACACCAAGACTTACATGGAATCCTCGATGCCTTCAAACACCGCTACCAGGATATCGACAATGATGACCAGGCTTACCTACGTTTCCGCAGTATGAAACATGATGCCAAAGAGTCGGTTGACGATTACTATGAACGGATGATGAAACTAGCAAGCCAGTTTGAGGTCGTTCCGGCTGATAATTTCCTACTAAGCAATTTCCGAGCTGGTTTGTTGAAGTATCTGCAGGTAGCCACAGTCGGACTACCAAGATCGACACTAGCCCAGGCCAAGAAATCGGCTAAGCTTGCAGAAAGCGGACTACCTAACGAACCCGACTCGACCACTACCGAGCGAACCGAGACTACCAAACGAGCATTTTGCAACCGATGCAAGAAGCCAGGCCATTTCGAACGCGATTGCAAGCTCAATCCGGAAAGCGAGATCGGAAAAAGGCGCGCGGCGGCTAATAGGACAGCCCCAGTAGCAGTGTTGACTACCGCCGAATCAAGGAGTCGACCACCCCGCGATAGCACACCACGATGGATATTTCCTTGCTCTCTGTGCAAAACCTTGGACCACCCGACACACTTGTGTCCCCTACTGAAGGATTCGAAGGTCGTCAAATTCCTAAATCAGCAAATCGAGACCAAGCCCAATACGTCGTCAGTAGTCATTGAAGAACTACCGAACACTACGGTTGGTGTCCTAACGGTCGCAGCCATTACCAAAAGCCAATCGACTACCGACCATCCGACTCCTGACGAAACCACGGAGAAGACCGACTGGACTGCCCTAGAACTACTACGTGATCAAATGATGCAGGAAGTTCGTCAACTCCAAGCCGAGTTGGAAACAACAACTTCCACTAAAGACCCAAAGTCGACTAAGGCCTCGCCCTCATTCGACTGGGACGCGGATGCATTACAGCAAAAACGATCACCCTTCAAGACAACCCAGACCAACCGACTCTGGCTACAGTCGACCAAGGCAGCATCGCATTCGGCGCTGTCCAGCAGCAGATCCTCGATCAACTCCAAGACTGCAAATTGCAGGTTTTCATCCGTGACTTACTACAGTTATCACCGACCCTCACCAAACTGGTTCGGGATCGACTTACTCATCCAGACCCAGAGTCGACTCCAGAGTTACCCTACTTGACTACAGAGGAGGTGACGATCGCCGCTGCAGCAGTCATCGACAAACACATGCCAGTCATCACAGTCTCAGTCGGTAAAAACATGGTCAACAACGTTCTGATCGATGTCGGTTCCGGCGTCAATGTCATCACCGAAGATGAACGCCGACGGTTGGGACTAGCCAAACCGTCACCCGCACCATTCAACCTCAAGATGGCTAATGGCACCATAGCACGACCCAAAGGATTGATCAGGGATGTCAAAATTCACATTCATGGCATCCCCTACATAGTCACGCTTATAGTCATCGACTGCTCGAGAGTCAAGTCAGACTACTGGTTATTACTCGGTCGACCCTGGCTTCGACATGCCAAAGTCATACACGACTGGGGCAGCAATGAAGTGCAGATCATGGGCAATGGCACCGTCAAGACCGTCAAGATAAATCGACAGTTAGGATACGAGGCGGTTACACCGCATGCTCTAGTCTGTTACAACTTCGCGGAAGGAATCACCGATGAAGAGGAGGAAATCTTGATGGCATCCGACCCGACCCTCTACACAATGGGCACAATCGACTGGAACCTCCTAGCTACCGAGTCGACAGTCGACCAGCCTGGCACGGAACCGACTACGACGACCAGTACCCCTAGGCACCAAGGTATTCAACATAGACCAGGAACAATGTTGGTAGACGAGACACCAATACGAGACAAGCTGCGATTCATGGACATTGCCCATTGGAATCACAATGAGGAGGATCGACTCGACCATGTCAACGTCGGTACCTCTAGTCTGAGCCCTAGTCTCAGAGCTTGCACAGAATCCCTGTTTAAGGAATACATCAACATTTTTGCCTTTTCATACAAAGATCTGCGAGGTATACTTGAACACATAGCGACTCATCGGATCGAGCTCAACCCGACCATCTCGCCTAGTCACCAGGCAAGATATCGGATGAACTCGAACTATGCACAAGCCGTGAAGGACGACTTGGAACGGCTTCTAAAAGCAGGGTTCATTGCACCAGTTGACCAGGCGACATGGCTATCCCCAATAGTTGTGGTCCCCAAAAAGAATGGGAAACTACGGATATGCGTAGATTTCCGTCGACTTAATGCAGCAACCAAGAAAGACCCGTATCCCCTCCCGTTCACGGACGAGGTACTCGACGCAGTTATAGGCTATGAAGCCTACTCCTTCATTGTCTGCTTCTCAGGCTACCTCTAGGTACGGATCGACCCGACCGACCGCCCCAAAACAGCGTTCATCACCGAGTGGGGCGCGTATGTATGGGTCGTGATGCCGTTCGGATTGAAGAACGCCCCGCCTACCTACCAGCGCATCATCAACCAGATCTTCAAAGAGTACCTGAGCGACTTCATGAAGCTATTCCTTGACGATTTGAGTGTCTACAGCGACATCGACTCCCACCTACCGAAGCTCAGACTAGTCTTCGACCGATGTCGACAGTACGGGGTAAGCCTCAATCCAGAAAAGTGTATCTTCTATGTTCCTTCTGGTGTAATTTTGGGCTACATTGTAGGACGGGAAGGCAAGTTTCCGGATCCAAAGTAAATTCAGGCCCTAGTCGACATGCCATCACCGAAGGACGTCTAAGCCATTCAGACGTTCAACGGACTAGCGCAGTTCAACCGATGCTTCATCAAAAATTATGCTGCCATCATGGAACCCATCACCAAACTGACCAGGAAAGGCAAATCGTTCAACAGGACGCCGGCGTGCGCAATAGCATACCTGACCATCAAGGATCGATACCAGACTGCACCAATCCTGATCGGAGTCGACTGGTCACTCGACTTCCACATACACACAGATGCATCCGACAGAGCAGTCGGGGCGATGTTAGCACAGAACCCGACCGGCAACATCGACCAGCCGATAGCCTACGCTTCCCAACTACTCAACAAAGCAGAGAAGAACTATACAACAACCGAGAAGGAAGCCCTCGCAATGGTGTACGCCATCAACAAATTCCCCCATTACCTCCTCGGTAATAAATTTGTCTTCTATGTCGACTACCTGGCGCTCCAGTACTTGATCAACAAACCTCAGGTATCGGGTCGACTGGCACGCTGGCTACTACTGTTTCTTGAATTCGACTTCACTGTGGTTTATAAACCAAGCAAAACGCATGGAGTAGCCGACGCACTATCAAGAAATGAAGGGGCCGAGCCAGCCATAGGCATACCCGACCAGACAGTCGACGCACAACTCTTTTCCACCGAACCCGACTGGCTACACCCGATAGTCGACTACTTGACTACCGGGACTTTTCCAACCCACATGACGAAGGAGGCTCGCAAGCGAATTGCTCACAAAGCCATTCCGTACTCGACGGACAACTGTACCAACTCGGCAAGGACCACCAGCTCCGACTAGTCTTGACCGGCAGTCAGCCGACAACAATCCTCCAAGAATTACACAAAGGCAACGCTGGAGGACATTTTTCTCATGACATCACTGTCCGGAAAATACTAGACGCAGGCTACTGGTGGCCGACTCTACACCAAGATGCTGTGCAGTACTGCCAGTCGTGTCATGAATGCCAGATGACAGGCGGACTACCCTAGACAGTCTCCTCGAAGCTCGTCACCCAACTACCCGCAGAACCGTCTATGAAATGGGGACTCGACTTCATAGGCCTCGTCAAGAAGACCCGATATACAGCCTGTCGATACATTTTGGTGGCTACCGACTATGCCACCAAATGGGTCAAGGCTAGAGCTCTCCGAGGAAACACCGCTAGGGACACCGCACAGTTCCTGTACGAGGCAATCCTTACCTGGTTTGGATGTCCACTTCACCTAGTAAGCAACCAAGGTACCCATTTCATCAATAGCACGGTGCACACTCTCACCGAGCATTTTTTGCTCCGACACACGACTTCAACAACATACTACCCGCAAGGCAACGGCCAAGCCGAGTCGACCAACAAGGTCATAGTCCGCATGCTCCAGAAGCTAGTCAACAAGAACCGAACCGACTGGGACTTACAGCTCCACACGGTCCTCTTTGCTTACCGAACGACATACAAAGTTGTCACGGGCCACACACCTTTCCAATTGGTGTATGGTCTGACACCGTTGATGCCAACCGAATACATCATTCCGACCCAACGGTCAACATCGACTACCGACTTCACTCCCAAGCGAGTACTCTCAGCCCGAGTTGCCAAACTCGAGAAGTTAGAAGAGACCCGACTGGTAGCAGCCACCCACCACGGCGCACAACAGTGGAACCGAGCACAGTGGGCCCGGACCCAAGGCCAGTCGACTCAATACAACGTAGGCGACTACGTCCTCTGGCACCCGAAAGGAGCACATGTCCATGCCGGTAAACTTCGTAGCAAATGGTTCAGCCCGTATCGTGTCCAGTATACCCTTCTCAACAACACTGTCCTCCTAGTCAGCATTCAGCACTTTGACCCCGACCCGGTAGGGACGAGGATAGTATGCGCGCGGGGAGCGGGGAGCGGTGAGCAGTGAGCGGAGAAATGTGAAATTACGAGCAATAATTTCACATAAACCGTGGTCAACGATACTATATTTAGCAACTATTCAAATATTCAGTTATTTTTAGTAAAATTTTGGACCTATGACCGTGGAATATTTGGTACCTATAACCGTGGAATTAGGTTGGTGGAAAATGTTCAAGGCACATGAGAGGCACACTTTGTGCCTAAAACTGTGGTAATTGGACCCAATTCCGTGGTTTTAGGGTAAAATGAAAATTTAATTTATTACACCCTGATTATGGACCAATCAGTAGGTTTAGGCATAGATTTTCTACATCAATATTATTTGAACTGAGTAGCAAATTGATGATATAGACCAGCTACGGTTAAGGGTACAAAATAGAAGAAATTCCAGAGTTTAGGGTAAAGAATATAACATGATTTTGAAAACTGCAGTAGTAGCCCTTTTAGTCTCTGTCACTACAATTTCATTGATTTGAAGAGTGAACATGTCAAAAATGGAACTAGAAACATTGAAGTACCCTAAGATGTTGGATGAGTCAACAACCCACTCTCAAGAACTAGCTTAACTTCGTTGAAGCTAAGAGTGGGTGCATGTATGAAGGCATCCACATCAGCATCAAACCCACAAATGACCGTGAAGACAAAATACAAATGTTTGTAGTGAGCCCATTGACTGCGGCCACCCTTTGCCTTAGTCAGCATCTCCTTGAAATAAGGGCAGGAGCAGACTGGAAACTGGGAAATTGTGAGATGGTACAGCTCAATTGTCGAAGGCGTGCCCGAATCCAACGTGACGATGCAACCTAGGGCAGGGATTGGAACCATGTCCACCTTCCTTATGCGACCTTTGTATGCTCTAGCACTGGCACAGTTGTTGGCTTGCTTGATGGATGGGCTCTTCTTGTTGCGGCGGACATTTTTGCCGTGCCGTCGCTTGGGAACTTCATCAGGGAATGCTGGAGTTGCATAGGGTTTAGGGTCAACGGGGAGAGGGTGGTCTTGGAAGAGCCTTCGCGGCGATATGACATCCCGCTGTGGAAGTCGAAAGCCAGCATTCTCTAAGGCAAGTATCTCCTTGCGTGTTAGGTTAGTGCCGTTCTTGACGGGTCAGATCTCGGGGACCTCCGGGCGGGACATAACTCACTTTCTGCGGGTTCCTTTGACACACCTCTCAATGTCGTCGTTGCAAAAGAAAAATTGCATACGGTCCTTGCGAATTTTCTTGTAGTTGTCCATCAAGCCCATGTACGTAGGAGCAGCGGTAGATTTTCCGTCTTGTACGATTCGAGCGATGCACTTCTTCTTAGTGACAGCCTGCTATGCAAAACAAGCCTTCGCAGATGTTTTTGGCAGCCTAGCTATGTGCCACTGACTCTCGTCACAAGCCGTTTCTTGCACGGAAGTAACGTAGTTTAGGGCTGCCGCTGGGGTGGGCTCTGGTACCTGCACTGGCACATCTAATTTCTCTAATGCCTGGGAAAGTCTGCCAGCTCTACAGGAGAAGCATTGAGGTTTAGGACGTTGTTCCTTGCAGACCTGGTCTGGACTTGAGGACGCGAGATGCTGATCATATCAGGTCGGTGAGAGTCAAATTCCGAGCCGATGGGAACGTCTGCTTTCCGCTTCAACGACAAGAAGACTTCCTCTCCTTCAAATTGAGGGGTTCGAGTGCAGAACTCCTCAACTCTCGGAATTTTTGCTAATGCTTCGTGTAGGGATTTTGAGTTCCCCGTGCGCTCTATAGACTTCTGTGCAACCCGAAGTTTCAGTTCTTCTTTGGTAGGGCCGATTCCAGCTCTATCCCCCTTGAGGTATTAGTAGTACGCGATGCTCTGCATGAAGGATCGGACGAAGTCATCCACAGTAGCGACAAAAAGGTCTGACCCTCGATCACCGGACTGCTGTTTCCATTTGTTGTGGATACTTTCCGCTAAGTTGCAAGAGGACATTTCAACCAACTCGTTCTCAGTGAGGTCCTGGTATATAGAAAGCAGTGCACCTTTAGAGTTTGTAGGTGAAGAGAGGAAAATAAACAATGGCAGAGACTTAGGGTTTCGGATTTAGGGTTTAGGAATTCACCAGCTGCATGAAGCCTCCCCATTGGCGGTATCGATAATGCCAGAAGGCAAGCCATAGGTCGAAACGTCTCAATCACGGTCTCAATCCATCTTCTGGTGTAGCTCTTGAGGACAACCACTAAGCTCGGATAGCCACGTACTTGGAATCTGCATCCGCTTGAGTTGAGGCGTTCTTTTATTGCTTCCAAAGCATGCAATGTTGGTCTTCGAGGTCAGCTCTGATGTCAGCCTTCGTGTGCATCTCCAATGATTGCACCCTATGGAAGAGACAAGTTCCTTCTCTATTTGGCATTGGGATTGATGCATCTCCACAGTCCTTTTTCCACAATTTCAAGGACGCATAATATACCATTGAAAAGGTATTCTCAAGACCTTTCCAACGGTATACTACACACTCCTAGAGACCAAAAATTGCAGTTGCTACATCGAAAAGAAACTCCAACAGAATCGAACTTGACAATTCTCAATCTCGTCATGGCCGCTTCGAGACCCCAAAAAGAACTGCCGGTACCGGCAGTCCTTTTTTCACAATTTCAAGGGCGCATTATATACCTTTGGAAAGGTATTCTCAAGACCTTTCCAGCGGTATATTACACGCTCCCAGAGTCCAAAAATTGCAGTCGCTACATTGAAAAGAAACTCCAGCAGAATCGAACTTGAGAATTCTCAATCTCGTCATGGCTGCTTCGAGACCCCAAAATGAACTGCCGGTACCGGCAGTCCTTTTTTTCACAATTTCAAGGGCGCGTAATATACCATTGGAAAGGTATTCTTAAGACCTTTCCAACAGTATATTACACGCTCCCAGAGTCCAAAAATTGCAGTCGCTACATCGAAAAGAAACTCCAGCAGAATCGAACTTGAGAATTCTCAATCTTGTCATGACCACTTTGAGACCCCAAAAAGGACTGCCGGTATTGGCAGTCCTTTTTCCACAATTTCAGGGGCGCGTAATATACCACTGGAAAGGTATTCTCAAGACCTTTCCAACGGCATATTACACGCTCCGAGATTCCAAAAATTGCAGTCGCTACACCGAAAAGAAACTTCAGCAGAATCGAACTTCAGAAAATCTCAATCTTGTCATGGCCGCTTCGAGACCCCAAAAAGGACTGCCGGTACCGGCAGCCCTTTTTCCACAATTTCAAGGGCGCATAATATACCATTGGAAAGGTATTCTCAAAACCTTTCCAATGGTATATTACACGCTCCAGGATTCCAAAAATTGCAGTCGCTACACTGAGAAGAAACTCAAGCAGAATCGAACTTCAGAATTCTCAATCTCGTCATATTTGGGTCCCCTTGTATTCAAGTTTTGCTTGCCTTTTTAGACTGCTGTTATCGGCACTACGATTTTGGGTCCCTCATGAGTTTAAGTGTTGCTTGCCTTTTTGGACTGCTGGTACCGGCACTGCCATTTTAGGTCCCTCATGTGTTTAAGTGTTGTTTGCTTTTTTGGACTGCCGGTACCGGCACTGCGATTTTGGGTCCCCTTGTGTATAAGTGTTGCCTGCCTTTTTGGACTGCCGGTACCGGCACTGCCATTTTGGGTGCCTTTGTGTTCAAGTTCTGCTTCTGTTTTTCGACTGCCGGTACCGGCACTGCGATTCTAGGTTCCTTTGTGTTCTAAGTTTTGCTAGTGTTTTTGCACTGCCGGTACCGGCACTGCAATTTTGGGTTCCCTTGTGTTCTAAATTTTGCTTGTGTTTTTGCACTGCCGGTACCGGCATTGCAATTTTGGGTTCTCTTGTGTTCTAAGTTTTGCTTGTGATTTTGCACTACCGGTACCGGCACTGCAATTTTGGGTTCCCTTGTGTTCTAAGTTTTGCTTGTGATTTTGCACTGTCGGTACCGGCACTGCGATTTTGGGTTCCCTTGTGTTCAATCTCATTAGAATTAGCTTGGCCAGCATTACCTTGGCGTATACTTGACATCTTTTGTAAATAGAATGTTCCAAATTCAAAGCCCTATATCTCATTAAAATCGAGGCAGGCAGGCAGGCAAGACTCTTGATAATAGGTTCTCTCTTGTTGATTCTAGTATATGTAAGTGTGGTTATTAATTTGTTGTTGTTGGTTTAAGCATCTTTAGTGTGTGCAATACAAATTTTCTTTAGACAGAAACAACTCTACCTATGTGCCGTGAATGGGATGTGTCATGCTTCAACTTTGGAAATTTATAACTAATTCATTCTTCATCCAAAAATTATGTTTCAACTTGTGTTGAAATCTATTTCTTCTTGCCTAACTCTAAAAAAAAATTACTAAATAATATCAATGTCTCATATCTGTATTTCTTATTCACTTGGAAATGGGGTAACCACATTAAAGGCAACTGTGGCACGCTCTCCCTAGCTCATAAAAGGGATGGAATTCAAAATTGTTCTTCTCTTTGTCGGTTCTTTGCAATGAAAGTTTGCTTTTGTTTGTCCAGAGAAAAGGAAGAAATCAACGTAGCTGTCTTCTGTGTTTTTAGGCTGATTGGGGCAAAGAAAGTCAAGTTGGCTTGACGATGCCTTTTTCTTTACTTTTATTTAACCCAGATTTTTGAAATTTCAAACTATGAGTCCTAATATACCGATCATCAACATCACAATCATCCCCAATATAGGTTCAGTATCCCCAGTGATTTGCAAAACATTTTCCAAGCACTGGCAGGTGACGTTGGTTGTGAAGGAAGTATTATTAAAACCGACTATTTTGCACATGTACACGGCAGTGTTGACTTTCGGCCCATGTACACGGTAGTGTTGACTCTTTCGCACAGAAGTGTTGACTTTGCTCAGTTCTAGTTGTCTCTTGCAGTTCTCGCTTGTCAGTTGATACGTTGCTAGGGTACTGCCGGTACCGGCACTTGATTCTAAAGTGGTCCTCCATTTCGTTTTTATTCTTGCCCAGGCTGGTGGTTTCAAATTTGAATCCGGTTTGTGCATTTGCGGTTTAATGCGATTTCATGGAATGTGATGAGGTTGGATGGAGATCGTGCAGATCGATTTCTGATGCGGCTCACCGATGCTTGTGGCTCACTTTTGTTGTTTGTTTGTGAATGTGAATATAGGCTGTAGCATTGGTGGCGAAATGAATGAGGCAGGGGAGATGAGCGAGCGCGGCCTTCTTTCCCCTGAAGGTCCGGTTGGATTTCATTGCTTTTCGTTCCTTTCCTTTCTATTTTAGGAGTTTAGGTCTGAAGTTGATTTTAGGAGCGGAGTATGCCTCGAATTCAGACCTCAAATTCACTGCGACTCAATCCGGGAGTTTACCTTCTCAGATCCGGGATTCTCGCTCCTCAAATCCGGGATTCTCGCTCCTCAAATCTTGTCTAAGTCCGCTCAATTTGCTCGAATCTCGAATCTTGAATTTGCTCGAATCTTGAATACTGCCGCACGATCTTGAATCTTGAATCTCGAATCTTGAATACTGTCGCACGATCTTGAATCGTGCATGCGTACTGCCGCATGAGTACTGCCGCATGATATTCCTAAACCCTTGATGAAGCACTGCCGGTACCGGCACTGGTCTGGTCGCCCCTCCGTCACCTGCCAAGTTCCCTTGTTTCAATATTCATAGATGTAGCTAGAAAATAATTTGAAAAGTAGATTTATAACTCAATAAAAATGAAGTCTTCAAAACAGTATTGAAATTGTCTTTCAATTTGATTCATTCAGTAAGTTCTCTTGAACGTATTCTAAGTCACATGTCTTTGAATTTGAATGCACAAATAAGCACAAGTTGTGCTTGGGGTTGTACTCCTAATAATTGCTTATTATTTCAAACAGAAACTTGTGAATATCTAATCATGGTAGTGTAAGCATGCTTGTGAATATCTAATCATAAAATGCTCTGACCTCACTGCCGGTACCGGCACTGGTCTGGTCGCCCCTCCGTGATATTCCAAGTTCCCTTGTTGAAGCACTGCCGGTACCGGCACTGGAATGGTCGTCCCTCCGTGATATTTCTGAACCCTTGATTCTGCACTACCGGTACCGGCACTTGATTGGTGCTCTTTTTTTGCTAGTGTTTGGGAGTGAACTCTGAGCTCATACTTGCGGGTGAGATTGTTCAGTTTTTATCCAAGGTGATTACATCTTACATTTTCCTGGTTTTTTTTGAGTTTTTTTGAGGTTCTTCTTTATCCTCTAGTTTGTCACTTTGTCTAATACTAGATCATTTCCATTCTCATGCAGATTAGTGCATCTAGGGAATACTACTTTGATGGTAAGCTTCTACAGAAACCAAGGATTGATTTGCTAATTGCAGAATACCCAGACCGGCTCAGGGTCCCCGGTGTTTCTGACCCTCCTTCTCAAATTCCACATTGGAATGAGTACGTTGACAATTTTGTCAAGGTAACTATGGGATTTGCATATGCTTATCTTCATGATGATGGTTCATTCCTACTTTTCTATCCGGATAGTCCCATTGTGAGGAAGGAATTGATGTCGTACTTCAAGAATTACAAGATGAAGATTGTGGATGAATGGACTATAATCCACTATCTTCATCTTGCAAACCCTCTTTATCCCACCAAAAATGTAAGATTCTTCAACTCTCTTGGTTTCCTCTATTTCATTCTACTATTGTACTATTATTTGTATTTGAGCTACGGCATATTAACATTAAATATTCTTTGTAGACATTGAAGTTCAAGGCAGTTCTTATGGTCCGTGATGTCCCATCCATTGCGGCCAGGCAGCCACCTCCGCTCAACATTGCGAAAGATCTATCAATTCCTCAGGTAGACTTGGCTTGTGATGACGTCCTTTTCAACTCTGTTACATTGGACTCACAACTGTTGCGAAAGGACAATGGCAGACTATGGCGTGGTCCTAAAGAGAAGTTTGAAGTTCTCATGAAGCTTTTTGTGCACGGATTAACTCCAAAGGATGGTATCTTGGCAGACCTCACTACTTCCACAGGTATTTCTTATGGCAATTTTATGGATTGTACAATTTCATTTCATTCTCAAACTTCAATCTCATAAACATTCCATCCTCTGTTGTGAAGGTGCTTCTATTCGTACAGCCAGGGCCTGCAATCGTCACATTGTAGCTCTTGAAAGTGATTCAAAGCTATTTAACGAGGTCTTCAAACCACTCGTAGCTCCCCAAATTCGTACAATTCCACCTCCCACCACTCCAATCCAGTTCGATGATGACGATGAAGACACACTTCTTGACGAGCCCTTTGACAAAATATGTGAGTAAGTTTCATTGGTCAAGTAATGCAAATTGCAAGTACAAGTTATTACATCTACATGTGCATGATGTTTTCTAATATTTGATGTCCTCTTATTTGCAGTTTGACAAGTCCGTCTCCAATAAAACGGCGCCATTTGATTCGTTAACGCGCGTTCCAAACTTTGCTCACTCCTGACAGTTCTCCTCAAGGATTGCCAGTATATGCCGAAGCATTGGCAACAGCCTTTGCCAATGCTAGCTCGGGTAGTTCCTCTAACTCTTCCACATCGCATCGACTATATGATCCATGAGTGCTCTCATATTTTGATGTGAGTGCTATTGAATCTGATGGAGAATCAATTTGATTGTATGGCTTGAATGCTTTGTATTTACAAAGCATTTGAAAGTTTATAATGATATTGAATACATTGTCTTTACATCACCTTGAAAGTTTATATAATGATCTTGAATGCTTTGTCTCTACAATTCTTTTGAAATTTTATAATGATCTTGAATGCTTTGTCCTTACGATTCTTTTGAAAGTTTATAATGATCTTGATTTGCTTTGTCTTTACAAATCCTTTGAATGTTTATAATGACTTTGATTGCTTTGGCACTTTCTATGATTTGAATGTTTTAAATGTCATTGTATGCTTTGGTGATATTCAATAACTTGATCGGTGTCCATGGAGACCCTAAACCATTTGAATGTTTTAAGAGATTTAAATGTTCTGATACATTTGAATGTGTAGCCTCAATTTAAGGCATCAATGATTTAGGCATCAATGTTCTGAATGCCATACATTATTGTTGAATGGGATTAATTATTCAAATTCTTTGAATGTTTTTCATTGTTTTGAAGCTACCCTAAATCCTAAACTACTCTAAACCAGACTCTTCAAACCACGGCTATAGGTCCTTTTATTGAAACCATTAACTACAAATATCCATTTATTACACCCTAAATCCGCGGTAATAGGAGGTGCTTCAAAATTCAAAACCCTGAATTTTTTTCCAAAATCTCTGCTCACTGCTCACCGTTCACTGCTCACAGCTCACATACTAGCATTTCCCGTAGTGGGGTTAGCTACCTCGTCACCAACTGCATGAATATATTGCACTTTATATGCAAGTATGTGCATAGGCGGGTGCGTCCTCCGAACTTTCGCCGCATACTTACTAGCTATAGAGATGGGATCCCTGTAGCCGGATCCAGGCAACTGAGCCCAAGAAATCTCATCCGAGAGATCAGCATCAGACTCAGGAAGATTCCAGACATACATATTTGCGTGGAACGACTCTGCCTGCACTGACCAGTACATAGTAACATATAAACTCGGGGAATGCTCATCAAATATTGATTGAGATTTTCACTTTATTCCCATTAAGAAAAGCATAAAAGTCATCATCATACCGGGCTTGCGTCCCTGACAGCATCGGTTTCACTTTCATCATTGCGCAGTCGAAACAGAGCCTTAGCCGCAGACTTAGTAGTCCCTGCACTTGACTAATGGTGCGGAACAGGAGAGGGGGAATCAACCCGTATGCGTTTGTCGGCAGTCCCGTCGCCCTCGCGTTAGTCCTCGTCTTCGTCTTCGTCCTCGTCCTCGTCCTCACCATCGCTGTCATTCTCGGAGTCCGAATAAACTTTGACATGGGAGGCTGATCAAATATGAGGTCTCGAAGTGGGACAGCTGCACATGTAGGTTCCGGAGGAAGAGGTGGACGCACAGGATTGTCAAACACTGCCTCTTTGCTGATGACGTCCCACATTCTTTTTGTTCGACTTCTGGCGTCGTCGAGCCTACTATCATTCTCCACAAACTCCAAGGCACTGGCGTTGTTTCTCTGCGCAAATCAGTCCAAGCGTCATCGGTCGATCCCCCGATCCAGTGACAAATATTCTCAACAGAGATGGGGCGATCCCCCGATCAACTGGCAGATATTGCAACACAGATGGAGCTAAATAATATAAATCTGAACTATTGAATCGTGAAGGAATTTCAGAACTTACCAATCCCACGTATGTAATATTGGGGCCCCCATGCAAATTGATAAGAAGTATATCCTTCTTCAGAAAACGCCTGAACATTGCAGACGCAGTGCTCAAATTCAAGGATGCATTTCCCGGAATTCGCCATTCTCGGTCGACTGTTACATACGAGGAGTCAGCTGTTGAATACAATGTCGAAATTCTATCCCGAAACCCTCTGTCCCTCTCGAAGAAGAAGTCAAATTCTACACGTCTCCCACGCCCAATCCTCCCGAATATAAAAACAACATACACTACAACTTGAGCGCTGATGTCACATGGAGGGAATTCATCATCAGGCTGTCGAAGGTAGTGCACGACATGATAATCCCATACAGTGGCGTTCGATCTTTCTTTCCGCACTTCGATCTCCTTTGCAATCTGTGTCATCCCGTACACCTCCGTGATGAGGATTGCTGGTGAGTGTATATTGATGGTCGCAATCTCCTTCTGCTCGCATGCGTCAAAAATCACTGAAATTCTTCTGTCTTCCAACAGTCTTGCCTTAGTCTTGCCAGTTTCTACGGTTGTAAAGCAGAAACAGACAAAAAGAAACCTAACATCTTCGGACATGTCTTCCAACCAGTCCCGAACGTTGGCATCATCATTCATTGCTGCACTCAGGTTCCCTTTGAACCAGTCATAAGTGACGCATTTGTACTTTTTGGAATACAAATCAACGACGTGAAGTTCAGGACGGTCTAAGTCCTGTGCACCGTAGGACATATAAACGCTCTTGATGTTGTCGGGGAGGTCGCCGGGTTTGGGATTCTTCACTAAATTTTCAAGGCACTTATTGAAGTATCCCTGTCCCTCGGGTAGTTTCAGTATTCGCGAAAGAAGTGCCATCATGGTCTTGCGAGTGTAACCCCGTTGCATCGCCAGGGCATCCCAATCCGCAGCTAAATATGGGACGTACTCCGCCTTCCTGCTAGGTAGAGGAGATTTCTTGAAAAGATTCATAAGCTCATCTTTCATGGCCCGGAACTTCCTTTCTTGGTTACAGAAATCAACCATAGACATCATGGTCGCAGGTGCACTCTTGGAGTTCGTGCTCTTCACGCAGATTTTCCTCTCCAGGATCTGAGTTGCAACAAAATTGACGTCCTCATTCCGCATCCCATGCAGAATTTTCAAGTCGTTCTCTATGAAGTTCTTCCTCCCGCTACTTCCTTGGCTGTGCGGAGCAACAACTCTTCCCCATTGGTCAGGAAGTCTGCCTGCTAACCACTCGTTCTCAATCGAAACCCACTTCTCAAAATGATCGTCCTCTAGATATAGCAGTGGAAGTCTTCCATCACCAGCATTTTTGGATTTCACTCATTTACCCGCGAATATAAGCTTCATTTTCGGGAGGAATTCATTCTGGAATCAAAAAACGAAACACCATGAGTATGCTTCCATGAAATGGGGGGATTGCCCCATAAAATTTCCTACTGATCAGTGAATCTCCTGAAGCATGGGGCGATCGCCCAATGAGCTATTCCAAATGAAGTGGACTCTAGGAAAGACGTTCTAGATTTATATAATACCATGGATTACAAGAGGGAATCACCTAAACATTGAGCATATCGAGCGATCGCCCCATGTTCTATGTAATAACTGAAGCTAGCAATGCACCACCAAAATTGAGATGCATAATGGCTTCATCTCACCTTAAATTTCAAGGAATGCACGCGTCCACATAACGCAGGCATGGGCCAATTCATCTTGTGCCACGCCACTCGAGCGTTTCCGAGCTGTTGCATAAATGTCTGTTCCGTTCGCTCGCCCGCTACATCTTGATTCAATACTCGGGATAGAAACAGGAGCTTCTCGAATTTACTCTCCTCGCACCAGACTGGGATGATACTAAATTTTGACAACAAGCCTTTTTTAAAGTCAGAAATACGGTCCTTCGTGCTCTGGACCTTCTGGTGAGCTGCTACGGTGTGCTGGCTGCCAATGATATAGTAGTGGGTACTTGCGTTAATGTCTTTCTTCTCCGGTCTGCTAGAGAAGTAGATCGGCTTCTCGTTAGCAAAACCCTTCAGGGGCAGTATGATCACCTGAGCTCTGACAAGGCTAATGTCTGGAACTATTTCCACCTGCATCGCAATGCGATCTACTCTGTCCTGGACGAGCCCTCGGTACACAATCGTCCCCGGCACTGCCCGGTGAAGATGGTCGAAGTGCACGTGCAGCTCCTGGTCGTCTGGATTCTTCCATGATTCCATCCCGATTGTGTTCTCTGAATGATGAATATAAAGTGGGGAGAACTCGGCATCGTAGAGCTTCCTGATTTCTTCTCTCAGTTCAGGAGTCAAGCATTTTTTGTCGTCAGATCCGAAGTTCACAGCATCTGCGAGGGTCAATCCTGGTTTCTTCCCAGCTTCATCTTTCTCGATTGTAGTCTTCTTCGGACGCTTCGGCTTCATTGGTGACTTGCGCTTCTTGCTCGAAGTTGTAATATTTGCCGGCGGGTCCTCTCCAACAACAGCAGATTCGTTTTGGGCATCCACCAGAAGCTCCCATGACTTTTCCATATCCACGACTGTGCGCTCCGGATCCTCGTAAATTTCAAACCCCCTCTCCGTCACAGATGTGCATAGTGCTGAGTCCAATTTGTTTGCGTCTACAAGTAGTCCATATATTCGGGTATTTGTGTCCTTCCCAAGTGGCTGTTCTTGGATAACTAAGAAAATATCGTATCTACGATTGTGAGGCACATGTATCCCCAATACTTGGACACCTACTGCAGTACTCTTGGATTTCCCCCCTGCTGCAACCATTACGGGAACGATTCTCGCACGCTCGTCCGACTTCTTTTGCCACATCAACCCCCACGCTTGAAGATGTGGATCAGCACTGAATGCACTTCTAACGGGGGTCCCATCATCCAACTCAATGTTCTCATCTCGCAAGCACACATCGACATACCGGGATAGCCGTCTAGGTTGAAGATCAGGAGGTGCCTCCGAATACTTTGGATGCCTGCGTGGAACACTCGGGGTAATCAGAATAAGCGACTAACATATTCTGAAGTCCGCCATTCCAATTCACTCGCAGCCTAAAGACCCCACGCATAAGGATTTAATATAAGTTTGGCTAGAATTTAAGAAAAATTATTGGGTGACCCCCCCATGCATAAGGATTAAGTATCTGACTATTGCTTTTAGTTCACTAATGCGCACTATACATCGGGCGACCGCCCCATGCGTATAGAGCAAAATGCTAGACTCTCCAAAGAAGGCAAATAGTAATCTAGACGTTACTGTAAACCGCCATTCCAATTCACTCTCAGCCTAATGAATGCTAGCAACTCTTACCAAAGCCAATCGCTCATAGTATCAGATCCATAATTGCGTCGGGCGATCCCCCGATGGTCACTGTCTGAATTTCCTATGATGGAAATCTATTTTAAGCAATTATAAGCATTTGGCATCGAGCGACACCCCCATCTTGAATGACTGATTTTCTACTGTTCTCTGTTTAATAGGATCTTCTCATTCACCATGGGGGGGTCGCCCCATCCTTTACAACCATCGGGGGTCTGCCCATCTTCTCATCGGAGGATCGCCCCATTCTCTCATGCAGAGTGCATAAAATCTACATTGGAGGGATTGAAATATAGCTCTGGCTAAAATTGAAAATTTAGTATCGGGCGACCCCGCGATGCATAATGACTGAACATCTATTGATTCTAGTTCAGTCATGCGCAATTCACATCGGGCGACCGCCCCATGAAGATTGAGCTAAATGCTAGATTCTACATCGGTTTCTACCATTGGGGGATGTCTACCCTAAACCCTAAACCCTAAACCCCAAACCCTAAACCCTAAACCCTAAACCCTTAAACCCTTAAACTAGCAGTTTTTCCGAATGAACTGTACGGATCGGTGGATCCCTCGGTGTACTCTAACCTCCGCTTCACAGTGTTTGAGCATCAGAATAGGAGCGCGGATTTGCAATTTACTGCATTTCTGGATGATCCTCACTGTCGGTGGATTCTTCAACTACTAGCTTTCGCCGCTGCTCAAACACCGTTTTGATTTTGTCAGGGCTGCTCCTCGTTATCCGAGCGGTGCTCATTGTTCGCGCCAGACTTGAAAGCTGGAAGTTGCTGACGTGCTCACTTCATAATCTATATATGAATCCTGCGTGCACACAACAATTCTCTCACTCAGTCCTGACATATGTGGACGTCCTAACTCGTATAATCCAGTTCGAATGAATAACAGTGAAATGTAAAAACTAATACTTAAGTAACAATTGAGTTTGCAAAGCAACAATGACCGCAAAATCACGAAGCAATCAAACAGCGACTTAGCACTTCCACTTTGAAATTCGAAAGACCTGCAATTTGAAAGACCTCAACTCTAAACCTACGTGTTCTGGCCATTGCTAACTGAAGAATGATCGGCATTGCGCTCTCTTGAATCTTAATGACAGAAATTAGGTTTGATGCGTGTGTGAGAGATAAGAAGCGTGCGTGAGAGAGCGCGTGCGTGAGAGAAGAATCCAAACCCAAGAAGAAACCACAGATCAGAATTCCAAAACCCTAGAACTACAGACTTACCTTCTGGGGTGCAAAACAGAGCTCTCAACAGCAGCAGCAGCAAGCGACCATCACCAACAGCAGCGCGACTTCAACCGCAACCAATAACAACTGAAATTCAAGCGCTAAACAAGCTAAAAAAACCCTAAACAAGCTCCCGCTATCACGCAGCAAAAGCTCAAGGCACAAGTTTTGAGGGAACTGGAGGAAGATGGTGAGAGTGAGGGAGCGCGGGAAAGGCTGTACGTATGCCGCCCCTCGTCACCAGCCCCTCTCGATCCCATGAGTTCAAAATTCAATCATTTAAAATAATTAAGCTACTTATGAGGTAATTAAGCTACTTATGAGAGAAGTGATGGACCAAGAGTCTAAGACTTCAAGTTAGTTAGAACACCAAAATACTAGTCTAGTTAGTCTGTACATAATGTGGTTACCCCATTCCCAACTGAATAAGAAATACGCATTTGAGGCATTGATATTATTTAGTATTATTATTTTTTAGAGGTAGACAAGAAGAAATAGATTCCAACACAAGTTCAAACATAATTTTTTAATGAAGAATGAATTAGTTACAAATTTTCAAAGTTGAAGTATGACGCATCCCATTCATGTCATATAGGTACACCTCTTTATGTCTAAAGGAAAATGTATTGCACACACTAAAGATGCTTGAACCAACAACAACAAACCCATAACCACACTTACATATACTAAAACCAACAAGAGAGATCCCATTACCAACTGTAACTCATGCTACAACCAACACCATTCCAGCATTGATTGCGGATAATGCCCCTAGCTGTTGACATTAGGAGCCAGTTGGGAATGGGGTAACCACCTTATTCTTAGAATGTAGACAGACGATACGAGGACTATAAGTGTGGCTTGGTGGGTTAAGGATATACGATTGTTTATCGAACAAGATGTCATGGTTGGGTGGCAAGTCACATAATAAACATTGTTTACCTAAAGTCTAGAACTTATTAATGTAATGATGATAAATGTTGTAAATGTTTACAATATCATCTAATTATATTGAAATTATTGTCATACCTCTCTAATATTGATGACAATTTATGGAATATTATAAATCATAAAATGTGATAGTTCAAGTATGCAAATATATAAATAATACCTTGGGTTCCTTAATATGCTCATCTTTTTGGACCACCCAGAATTCCACATGTCAATTCCACATACATGTTTGACTCATTAGATTTCTGCCCTCATTAAATAAATCTACCTTACTAAATGAATCCAAAGTGTCAGAGTACTGTAGAGTAGCGCCGCAGGTCTGGTGAGCGAGCTGCTCAAACAAGGTCAGTGTCCCGTTCTGACTTCATTGAACCTGGTCAGATTCTCTTGATCGTGGCCGTCCATCACAACGAAGGGCTCAGATTGCACGAGCCCTTGCTCGAACTCGAGAGGGGTCAGTCGCTAGGTACGCCGCCATCTTTTTCATCATTTGCACATGTCAAATCACCGCCATGTCAACTTTAGTCGGCCTCGAAGCCGCCAGAATCCACCACTGAGGTGCGGCCACGTGGAAGCCGTCAAGTCACCTTTTCGTTTATAATTTTCCAAATTAAACGTATTAATTAATTACGGTACTACATACGTATTTACTATTCACGTATTTACTATTAACTTATTTACTACAAACCATGGTAAATTAACCTAGTAAAAACTTAACCAATAACTATTATTTAGTAAGTTCGACAAATTGAATTATCTTACTTATCACAAAATTAATGCATGGCTCGGTGATAGGTGACGGTCTACACCGCTATCTATCTCAATAATAAGTTTGCTTCCCACTAGTTTGTACCGTCACCGTGTACACCTCATGGTACTTTAAAATAATTTCTACACATTTTAAAATTCAAATATCGCTCTCAAGTTTCTGATTCAAGTAGCACGTGTTGCCAATTATTGAGAGTTTTAGAAAAAGTAGACAATTGCATAAAACTGAGTCTTAAGGTTGAATAAAATATAGTCTTATAAAATGTTATAACTTGAAATTAGTTTTAAAAATGTATACATTTAGATATTAGATTTTTGGGGCAGTATTAATTTAGTTACTTAGTAGGTCTATCGGTCTATCGACTTACACTCCTTAACAATCATGAAAGACTTCATTGAATAATCATGATTCTAGAATGTTCATTATTAATATCTACAACAACAAAGTTGTATTTAACAAAGTTGTGTTTTCAAGTTTTGGATGGCAAATTTAAGCAAAACTGAGAAGTTTGCTTGAAAGCAACAACATCATCCAAAGGTTCAAGCTATTTGCAACTTGTGGTACTTGAAGCCGCATCATGGAGCTTTGAATCCAAAAGAGTCCTTCTCTATGTGAGTAACACTTTCCTCTTTCAGAGTTTGATTGTTATGGCAATTTCCAATGATTCCTCTCACTCAATTTATTCTTCATTATAGTTTATATATTTCTAAGAGATGTCTTGATGCTATACATGAATGATGAGTATCTGTCATGATATACATGAACGATGAGTTTCATGAATCATGACGGGTCCGGGTCTGATATGGGTTCCAAAAAGGACTGTCTCACTAAAACACTGTCACTTTATAATTCACTGAATGTGTGCTAGAAATTACACATTTTCAATTCACATGAATTCAATGATAGATTCATGAGAAAGTTGTAATACTCCATCCAAAATAGTATTGAGCAAGAAAAATTGAACAATTTATACATTCCGGATTGTTCCTTAGTTTTCATTGTCTCAAATCCGGAACTGTCTTAATTCCGAATTTGAGACAAAAGGAACAATCTGGAATATCAATTTATAGTGAAGTAGTTCATAAACAAGAAATTTAGCTAAAACAACGTTTCAGTCATATCTATGTTTAATTTTAACTCTTAATTTGATATTTCACTATATTTCCTTATTTATGAGAACTTTCAAAATTGTCTAATATTTTTAAACAATCTAAAAAGACTATGATTTCACCATATCTTTATGCATGATTTATCTATTTCTGGAATGACACTACTACAAAATTCACAAAGTCCAGAAATCAGCGAAAATTTCCAATAGAGGATCCAAAAGGATTTTGGCCAATAGAGGATCCTCCGATAGATCACCGCATACTTTCTGCCTACGGAGGATCCTCCAATGTGTTCCATTATGTTCCATATACAGTGTTCAATACATACAATGCTCTTTGCATAGTAAGTAAACTTTGTCTTGTCCAGAATTAGACAGTCCATATTTGAGCCCTTTTTCCAGAACTAGATAAATCATGCATTAGTTTGTCTTAAAACTATATGATATGCTTAAATATAAACTTAATAAAGTGCATGATTATTTGTTGTAATTAGTAAAAAACCTTAAATACATAGTCCTTTCGCTACTGTAATGTAAGGAGGTGCTAGATATGATAAATTAGGAAAAAATTCAATTTTTGAATTTAACCTACATAGCACATGATTATTGTGTACCAACATGCTATCTATAATACCATGTATTTTTTATAATTTTCCAATAATTTATTCATTACCAAATGGGCATACCTCTAATTAAACTCCGGACAGTCTGGGAAGTGGTACCCTGATCAGACCCGGACCTTGATATAAATTATTGATGATGATTGCACAATTATGTATGAATCTAGGGGCAATAATTGGGTCCACAAGTTGCGAATAGTTTGAACCTTTGGATGTTGTTGCTTTTAAGCAAACTTGTTTCTATTGCTTAAAGTTGTCATGCAAAAATTAAAAACACAGTTCTGTTATAAGTTGACTATAGATATGATGAACATTCAATTAAAACGGCATTGGAAGTATGTAGTCAGAAGTTGTTTCACGAGAAATTGGATATAAGTAGACTATATAAGAATGATGAGTATCTGTCATGATAATTTTACATGAGTGATGAGTTTCATGAATCATGACATAAATTATAGATGATGATTGCACAATTATCTATGAATCTAGGGGCAATAATTGAGTCCACAAGTTACAAATAGCTTGGACCATTGAGTGATGTTGTTGCTTTTAAGCAAACTTGTCACTATAGCTTAAATTTGCCATGCAAAAATTGAAAACACAACTTTCTTGTAAGTTGACTGTAGATATAATGAACATTCTTACTAGAATCATTCACTAATGAAGTCTTTCATGTCATGGAGTGAATTGTCATGAATCATAATTATGAGTATTATGTTTGATTAATAATCATTGTTTTCTAATTTGAATCATGACTGTCGTCTCGGTCCACACGACCATCTTGGTGGGGATTTAGGGTTTAGACCCCAAAACCCTATGGTAAGGGTCTAGGGCCGAGTATGGCGTATACTACTGCACGTAACGGACGCGCAATTGCGTGCAAGTTCCCCATCCTCCTGTCACTCGAGCTGCTGACCAAACTCGATGACACTGCTCGGAGAGTAAAGAGAAGCTCCTCCCCAACTTGAAGATGGTTCTTAGCAGCGAAAACTCTTCAGTCAGCTCTCAGGGTATGTCGCTCTAGCCGACCACGGATTTTACAGCATTTCATGCTCTGCACTGGAGACTGGTCATGCATTCCTTGCAGCTTGACCACAGACTGAATTCGACTGCCGTGTAAATTCATGGAGGCCAAAGGAGTCTCCTAGAGGGCAACGTCTGCGAAAAGACAAGCACCATATAGCAAAAGTCTCAACAATGATACTAACACCGTCTTTCATCAATAGGGAAGGAAATAACAGCTTCGAAATACAATGTGAAATGCTAACTTGTGATCTTCTAAGTTCTATTAATTGTGGAATATTAATTATTGTGGAATTCATATATATTAATTGTGGAATATTCAATTTATAATCGTGAAATATTTCATTTATGTCATGATTCATTTCAAAGGATCGTATTAATTGTGGAATATTCCATTTATGTTCAGTAAAGCAAATATTCCATTTATTAATTAAATGTTATGGATTTAACTAAAGAAAATATTCCATTTATGATTGTGAAATATTCCATTTACAATTGTGAAATAATAACCCATTTATAATTGTGAAATATTTTTAGCAGCGAAAATTCTTACATATTAATTGTGGAATATTCCATTTATGTCATGATTCAATTTAGAAAATAATAATTTATCAAACATGATACTCATAATTGATATATATCATGATTGACAACCATGTCGAATGATCCCTAAATAACAAATCATCATAATTTGCGTAAGCTAAGAAATATCAATCACCTCCTTCTTGGAAACCTCATTGCGATGCAAAGCACCTCAAGCTATCAAATTCATCCTTATGCTTCTTTAGAGAAATTTGTAGCAATTTGCATGTAAGCAAAGGAAATTCAAGCAATTCGCATGTTCCTTGGCAGTGTCATGTTGTAAGTTCTTAGATTAATTTTCAAAGGTCCGGTAACTTCTCCTAAACCCGAAACCCGAAACCCGAAACCCGAAACCCTAAACCCTAAACCCTAAACCCTAAACCCTAAATTCCACTTCAAATACCCCAAATTCAGGAGTCCTGAATTTTGAATAAGATCTACTTTACTTACACCCTGCAAAATGGTCATACAGTTCATAACATACACTACCGTAGTACCAAAGCAGGTTCGACCTAAAATAATTCTAAAAATTAAAAAACGTAAAAATTAAAAAATTCTGAAGACAGAAAAACAAAAATAGGATAAATTAGTTTTTGAAATATTTTGTTATTTCTAAGCTATTTAAGGTCATTTTTACTCATTTTTTTGCAAGAAATCAGAAATTGAGAAAATCAGTTTTTTGAGAGGTGAACATAATTTTACCAAAATAAATAAATATTCGTTCGGCAGGTGGCGAACCTCAGGAAATTTAGTACTCTCATACACAATCAAGTATTAGAAAAGGCATACAATAGACTTTACAGAATGTCCCTCAGTCCATTTCAGAATTACCCTCTGTTTCTAAATTATCCTTGCAAAGGAGGCTACTACCTAGGTGCAATGACTATGAGGCCGGAGTTGAAATATGAGCCATGGTACTAGTACTCGTACATGACACTCATGAATTAAACCGAAGTGCGGTTGACGGCGACTCCCATGTCTAGTAAATATGCTTATTTAATTTATCTCTCAATGTCCTAGCCATTAGATACGGCCCCCTCCTTTTTTTAAAAGCGGAAATGAATATAAAAATCACACTCTCTCCCGCTAAATTTCTCATCACTTCTTCAAAACTTCAGGTTGTATTCTTGATTCACTTCACTTTCAGACTCAAGTTTCCAGTGATAGTCGCTCATCCAATTTCGATCCGTTGCCACCATCGTCGTTTGCTGCTGTTGCTGCTGTTGTTGTTGCTGTTACTGCTGGTGCTGCTGTTGGTGGAGTTGCAGCTGTTGCTACTGTAAGTCACTTGTGTTGCTGCTGTTGCTATTGTTCCTGCTGTTGCTGCTGAGTTTGGAGGCGTTCATTCTACATTCTGATATAACGAGGTAAGAGTCACTCTCTGAATTGCATTACATCAGTTACGTATTCTAGACTTAGTGAAATCTAAGTTGTTTCAACCGCACCGCTGAAGAAATGTGATAGCTGTTTACCGTAGCATGTATCGGGCAATTCATTAATCCCTTTGTCTTCACTGACATGGAAAAACATTCAGTTTAATAATTATGCAGTTTCAGTATGGCAAAAATTTATGCAGCACTAGTATAGCAAGAATTTATCCAGCTCCAGGATTCATAGCTGAATTGTCAACCTTGAGCGCTAGTAAAACTCCAATACTGTTCAAGTAATTGTAGCCCTATATATCCAAAAGCTTGGATTATTATGATAGGATTCATAGAATCATAATACATCCTCGTCTATCTAGAAATAGTAGTTTCTGAACCATTCAATCAACAGTGAATTGTGTCATTCGTCCAAGCGGTTGTATGAATCAAGAGTTTGGGATGTCAAAATTATAGAGCTGTGATGACTTGGACATGTACGGATGCCATCCCGAGATCATATCATCGTGGGATCGCCCGATGATAACTCTCAGACTAGGAATACTTGTAGTAGTGATACATCGGACGATCCCCCGATGCACCAAGTTAACGTGGTATTGTTTCCGTACTAAGACATCGGGCGACCGCCCCATACACTATGTGCAGGAAGTGTAGCACGACCAACTTGAACATCGAGTGACCCCCCGATGCAAGTCAGAAGTAAAGCTTGCAGATTAGCATCGGGAGATCCCCCCATCCACGAATCAGTTATTGAGGGAGCTGCAGACCAGGACGTCAGGTTGGAGACCATTATCGGGCGATCCCCCCATACACCGTAGAACTACGTGTTCAAGACATGCATCGGGCAATCCCCCCATACACCTGGGATCCTCTATCTGCCGACCACCATTGGGCGACCCCCCAATCCTACTCTGGACTACAGGTTGCATATCTGCATCGGGAGATCCCCTGTCACACCTGAGCCCTGCGGGTTACAGACCAGCATCAGGCTATCCCCCGATACTACTCAGCGCCGCAGGTTACGTAGCAGCATCGGGAGATCCCCTCGTCCTGCATACGACTACTTGTTGCACACAAGCATCGGGCGATCCCCCGATATACCTCCACGCCGCAGGTAGGAGATCACTATCGGGCGATCCCCCGATAACTTCCGACGCCGAGGCATGGCCTCTGGGAGCGGCTCGAATTCTGAATTGACCAATGCTAGGTCTGCACCCGGAATTCAGCTCCGCAATGGGATGGACGTCACACCCCTATATCCCAATATCGGTGAGGTCGGTTCCGGATTTATCCTTGAAGCTCAACCAGCTGGGATCTGGCTTGGAGTTTGCTATCCGAACGATATTCAAGAATATGTTCTGCTACGGCCGTTTGGGATTTTTCCAAAGTTTTTTACTCTGCCATTACATCCTCGACAGCTTGGCATCAGTGTGATTCGCCAAGCCTTAGATAAGACTGTTCTCTGGAAAGTTGTCGATTTGATGATACCATCGGGCGATCCCCCGATCGATCAGGATGTCGCCAACGCAGATTGTCCCTTCCTTGCAAGATCGCAGTGGGTGGGGCATGAAATCCTTAAGAAGGTGGAGAACGGACGGGTAGTGGCGTCGGGAAGAATCAATTCCTGCTTTTCGACGGATCATTTCCAGGACAATACTTTGGGCGATGGGTTTGTTGAGGTCACTGTCCAAGTAATGGACGGTGACGTAATGACGATCATGACGCATCAAAAGTGGCCAATTTCATAATGCTTTTTTGCTTTCGGTGGTCGTAGTCTTATTGCCACTCTTCTTCACTTTGCTTCACTTCCTGAAGTAGTCGACCCTGACGCATATCTTGGAGGAGTTCAGAAAGCTCCTTATCGATTTCTCAACAGAAAGCGCTGTGAAGATCCGAAGGTATCCCTGTATACCAAGAAGACGGAAGAGGCTGAGATTAGACTGCTCAGCGCTTAGAAGTGTTGCAGTTTACGATGCTGCTAGGTATTCCCTTGGGCTGATACTTGCTCTGTCAGACAGTTGTTCTATCTGAAGAGTTATGAGGATCGTCGTGAGTATGCCATCGCCACTGGAGGACAGATGCACGCAAACGAGGGGATGAGAGTTAAGTATATTACACTCATGGGAAGTGAGGTTTGCGCAACGGCTTGGTATAAAATTCATGGTATTGCCAAGTCTACATTCCATTTGTATATGGAGAAGTACAATGAAGGCGTACTTTCTGGTCAGCATGGAAATAAAGGCTGCAAGTGGCCCCGGATTGGGACAGTTCAGGCCATGGGCACAATTGCTGCGATCGTGGCTGAGAACGCTGATCAAATGCCTAACCAGATGCGTGGTACAGGAAAGCACAGGCGATTGGATACCTTGAAGTACCTTCTGTCTGGAAACAATTGGACTCAAGTCCACGCTGATGCAAATGAGGTACGTTCCATGAGCTTTTTACTTTTGGTGTCGGGGGATCCCCCGATGCTTCCATGGAATTGTGTCCGTGATTACGATAATTGCCATTCATTTGTTTTGTAAGCTAACTTATACACTTTGATGACACACAGACAAACGTGTCTTACGGCCTTCCGCCGGTCAGTCAGTCTGCAATTAGCCGGATCAAGAAAGGCATGTTCAACAACGTTGCTATTTAACCTGTTGGAAGCAGTTTTGCCAAATGTACCGAGTGCGACACACTACAGCAGTTTCTTCTAAGGTGTCCCATGGGCAGCCCCGAATATGTTTTATTTCTGAAACAACAAACTTCGCATTTGAATCATCAGGCATCATGCCGTCGACTCTACGCTACTTGGCGAGAAGAATCGAAGCGCAATCCCAAGGAATTTCTTTGCGTAATTCACGACAAAATGGATACAGCCAAGACAGCTCTTCCAAGGATGCGGACTACAACAAAGGCAACCTCCGGCTTGGGCCAGCTTCCCATGAACGTTACTGGAATGGTTGCTCATGGCCACTGCGACGGCGCGTACGCGCATTACTCACCCGATTGCTGGCCGTGCGATTCCAATGCCACCATCTCTTCGCTTGCAAGATTATTCATGCAGCTTTTAGAGCCACCTCTCCGAGAATCACGGGCGCTTTTTCCCCATCCCCCAGCTAATTCTCTGTTTGAAGCATTGTTACGCGGAAAGTCCAGGTGCATCGATGCTTTGACGGTGATGGATCCAAGCAAATGTACTGGCCAATCCCGGCTTCCTCCGAACTTGTATCTTCAGTTAAATAATTCCGCGAAGGACAACAAGAACCAATTCCTGATGGCCTTCCTATCATTGCTTACGGCAAAGGGGGTGCTCAAGGAAATCCAGGTGGGGTTTCTTTTAGTGGGACATACCCATGAAGATATTGATGCGTACTTCAGCCATCTATTGAAGGCACTCAAGAACACAAATACTTTTGTGCTAGCGGACCTCATGAAGGCATTCATGCTATCCCAGGAATTGTCATTCATGCCTGAGTTTGTGCAGGAGATTGCTGATTTCAAGTCCTACATCAAGGGCTACCAATGCGATGGGGCAACTCGATTAATTGGCCTTGGCATCATGCACCTCTTCAAATTCTATGTTGACTCTGACGGCTGGCCGGTCATGAGATGGAAGAAATCTGCGGTGGATACCGAGTGGCAACCGCAGAACAAGCCAGCAATTCGACTTTGGAAAGAGGACGACAACGGGCGCCCATTACTACCGTCTGGTCCGTTAGATCCAGTCCCTTTCAAGCACATGTGGGGCAGCGAAGTTCCATCAGCAACAGGGAATCAGGAGAAGGCAAGAGAGTCTGCAGCAAAAGCGACAGAGAGGCGGACTTTCATGATGCTCGGAATCCGCAAGTACATTGAGTACTGGGAGAGTGGTCGGAGAAGGTGCTCGACGTTTACTGCAGCATTCGAACCTTATGTGCAATACTGGTCTCGAGTCCTCGATGAGCTACAGAAGCCTCTCCCCCCAACACCGGCGCGCCTTGTGGAGGGCTTTTGGCCCATATACGATTGGAGAGGGCTGTCGTTCACCATCCCACGCTTGACTTTGTTACCATTCGACGAGACTCCTGAGGACGTAGAACCTCAGGCGTACTGCGGGCCAGCAAACGAACGGCCCGAAGAACAATTTAATCCCTGGTGCCAGATCGCCCCTCTCTGGTGGGTCCTTCTCAGACCTGAAAACCCAGTTGTGTGTCCTATATGGCTGGGAAGGGCTGTGTCTCCAGTGTGTAGGGATGAAGGGGACGATAAATATGGAAAGTTCCTTATCCAGTATTGGGAGCCCCAGAACGCAACACGAGATATGGCTAAGAAGTATGAGAAATGCTGGTCAGCTAAGTGGGTTGTGGAGGACCACCGTCCTGAATGGATCGACGTTGCTGCTGTCTTATACGCGTCTTACTCTAGGATCGCTAATTCAAAGTCTCGTACTATACCCAAGAGGGATAAACCTCGTGCGTTAGACAACTTGACGAGAGCGAACATTGAAGATCCCTGAATGGGATTTCCGTGACAGTGCGAGTGGGTGGTGCATCATCAGGGGATCCCCCCATGAGCATTATTCATTTTTATGACGACCTACTAGCGTCGTTCACGCCGAGATGTCGTGGACTTGGGTTCACTTTGTGAGGTTTAGTGTGGTTTCATTTTGAATTTTACTATTTGGCGGAAGTTAGTTTTTCGGACTCCACTACTTCTTCACCCCCACCGTATTACATATTGAGGAGAATGTAATTTTATCTCGATGATAAATCCATGCGATGCTATATTATTGAACTTTATGTTTTTTTCCTCGTTGGGAGATGTTATGTGCAATGATTTAGACGAATCGCATTTTCTTTGGGTACTGTCAACCTGGAGGATAAAGTTCTGTGTCTGGATTTGAATTCCGTCAAAGGATAGGGCGATCGCCCGATCGTCTCTGCATGCTGCTCCAAAATGAATTGTTTTCTGAAGCTTCAAGCCGGCGCCAGTGGGTGTTTCAATATCCCTAAAGCACTAAAGGATCGGGCGATCGCCCGATGTTTACTGGTTGCTGCTTTTAAATAATGTTTCTAATTCTGTTGTGCATTGCTTTGCTCGCGCGGGATCGATTTCTCAGGTTGCACCTGCATAGAGTTGTCTACTGTGGGTGCTTCTCATCGTGGTTCGCTTCTACAATATTGTTCTGTCTTGCGAACGAGGGCTTCTCCAAGATATATCAGGTAATTTGGCGTCCAGAAGTACCATTTAAATGTAGCATTCAGGTATCCACCTCTTTCAAGTTAGAGTTGTTTTGAACCACTCTTTCAAGAGCGATTTGTTCTGCATCATTCGATCATTTTAATCATCTAATTTCCCTCATATCTTATGTATTATGTAAACAATTGTCTTCGAAGAACTTTGGGATTTAATCAGGCATTCGAAAATGTATAATTGGATTTGGAATTGAATAAAATAGTAGCCCATTATTGTCCACTGATATTAACCTTGTCTATTAGCCAGTCTTACCAGAATCAAAGATAAGTTATGGATGTGTAGACAATTCATGATAGACAATTATGCATAATTATGGATGTGTAGTACTGAGATTTCATATGTATAATTGTCTATCATGAATTTTGGGAATTAGATCTGAAATTGAATTCAGTCAGGGACAATGATTAGCTGTCTTTGTGAATGCATGCAATTGAGAGGGCTACGTACATAGCCTACTGTAGGGTAATCTACGTACTTTGTATAGAATGGCGGCTCTCATGAGAGTGCAATTCATTTGAAGTGTGAGCTCCCCTCTTCCAACATTTTTATATCTGGATGTGTGAGCTCGTCCTTCACCATTCACTGCATTCCCTTCCTCAGTCACCTCCCTTGCTTCTGTTGTTCATCATCTGGCCTCCACCATATCTTTGCATCATCTGCGTTGCCATCTCCATGGACTCTAGACTCCCTCCCCAAACTAATCCACCTCTCCCTTCGCATCCAGGGACTCGGGGTGCATTGACTGGATACCTGTGGTTAGTCTACAATTCTGATGCAGTTGATCGTCTTCCTCCTCATCCATTGTTGCATGGGCTTGTTAGTGGCGAGCCCTGGAACTGGAACTTCAACTATACTCTAGAGATGGCACGTTTGGAGGCTCATTCTGACATTGCATGGGATGATGTTTCCGACCTTGTGAATCGTCCATCCTCGGATATGCTTCGGGCCGTGCCGGTGATATACCAGGCTTGCGGGTGCGTGCTCCTTGATTTCTGCGAGTGTTCTTGGACATCAGGCCCGAAAGCACGAGGAACGAAGTCATTGAGATATCATCGGATACAGCAGGAGCTTTGGATACTGCATCGGTGGGGAGCAACCGCCAAGCTTAGAATTTGCATTGCCAGCACCTCCCGGATTACTCGTCTGCCGTTTGCTTTTGGGATTCGACCGGCTGGTTTCGGGATTGCGTGTGCAAGACTTTTGCCCTGCTCATACCAGTATTGCAAATTTTGAGGCATCGAGGTATTTTAATTTCGCTGTTGTGAAGTAGTGTATGTTTTCTGTTGCCCAGCTTGGAGGCCTTTGCTCACTGGTCAGGAGCATGTACAGTTGTTTTTTGAATATATATTATACCTTCACAAGTCGTTGGAGGAAATGACCCCACAAGAGCTCATGTGTCTCCGGGAGAACTTATAGCGATCAGTGTTGTGATTCTTGAGGTTCTAGGAATACTCTGTAATTACAGCCATGGCTACCCGCACAATGTTGTATATAGGGGAAAGCCACCGTTTTTATCGTATGATTCATATGTCCCACGTCGTGTCGGGGGATCGCCCGGTGTGTGATGAGAACTTTGTGTTCTTCTTTTTAGGCGTTTTTATTTTATCCTGCATCTGATGTTCTTAAGAGTATCGGTGGATCGCCCCATGTTGACAAGATAGTTGAGTTTTGTATTCGTAATGGACTAAATTTCCTACTTCGGATCGGGGATCGATCCATGGGATTCGGCGATCTGCTGTGGCGGTTGTTTTTTTTATTCATTACTCTTTAAGGAGATCTTCTAGTAAGAAGTCATTTTCTCGTACCCTGTCAATGAAGTTGGTGCATGGTGACTGGTGTCTGTGTTTTCGTTCTGAGGAATTCTTTTATTTTCCTGCATCTGATGCTCTGCAGAGGATCGGTGGATCCCCCCATGTGATCTGGATGCTGGATATCTGTATTCTTCATGCACTAAGTGTCCTACTTAGGACCGGGGAATCGATCTATGTGTAATATTTCCATTTGATATTTCGTAGAGTATCGGTGCACCAGATCGGGGGGTCGCCCCATGTTTACAGGGAGCTCGACAGATGTGCTGGGGAGTTTTATTTTTTAATCCAGTTATTGGAATCGATACTTTACATTCTCCATTTCCACACGTAAGATAAGCAAGCGCACTTCATTATAGTCTCGCTGTTTTAGACTCTCTCTATTTCGAGACACTCTCCTCCAAGTATAATCAATCATCGGGGGATCTCCTCATAATTCTCTGAATGTTATATCATTATCTTTAAGTTAAGCACACATTTACTAAAGTATTTCAGAAATCAATGTATCGGCTAGAAGATCTTGGTCCCCATATTGAATTGAAATATTTTAGTAATTTGGAAAACTTTACTCTGAATTTTCAAGGTTTAGTAAGCGCAAACTCCTTCAATCCCATTACATCGGGGGATCCATCGATATATTATGGCTGCTTGTTACTCCTGGACTCTGGACTGTCCATATTGAGTTAAATAACGCATAGATCCGAGCAGACTCCATGCATGGAATGTGCTGGAGGAAAAGTCCTCGACCGAGCGATGATTCGGAAGCATCTTTGCACTAGAAGAAGGGACTCGGTTTTCACAACTTTAATATTGGTAAGTGATGAGACCTATGATTTCAACTGCGTACCTAGTCTTCAGTAAGCAAAGCGACGTGGTTCTACGTACAGTGATTTGGTTTAAAAAAATATGTAGGCCCGATGGAGACCCTTAGTAAAAGCGGCAAGGTTGACATCGCTGACCAAGTTTCTAAGCCAACCACAATCCTCTTAGAGCGCCAGACCCACAGCGACATCCGCGCGAATTTCTCGATTGCAGAAGTGGCAGTCAGACGTGTATGATGGACAATGGTGCGACAGGCGCATACCGAAGCTAACTCCATTCGTATTTTGAAAAAGTGAATGGCAAGTGAAAGTGTCTAAATACCGCTTCATCGGTTGGGGTCTCTTTGCAATGCAACCAGCCAAAGAGGATGAGGAACTGCTTCCTTTTGTAGGAGCGCAGTACACCTCGGCGGAATTCAAAATTTTGAGCAAGGCACAATCCCGAATGAAATCGTATGTAATGCGCGCAGAGTTGGACCTGTATATCGACGGAGATGTAGAGAAAGGAAATGTCGCTGGATTCATTAATAGTTCCGCTGGGTGCTCCGAAATAGGAAATGTCATGTGGGAGTATCGCATGGTGCCTAAACCGTGGAACCACGAGGAATGGGGATATGTAATTAGCATAGCAACAACGGACATTGTTGCCGGAGAAGAACTCTATGCGCATTACCCTCTAAATCCAAGTAGTGTACGGTAAATGACTATATGCCCAAACGGCAGGAAGATAGTCTGAGACTGTCTCTGTAATATGTATAGTGTCTATCTTGAATTTTCCCAAAATGACTACAGACAGTTACTTCTTATCACTGCACTGTAAACTGTAAACGTATACTTATCATCCAAAATGACTACAGATAGTCTGTGCTTACCACTATAATGTGACAACTGACAGTCACGTTTTCCCAAAGTGACTACAGTTAGTCACTACTTATCACTGTAATAGAATGCCAGCTAGTCATATGTTGCGTATCATGTATTCGATGTGACCCTCAATGCGTGGACAAGACAAACAACATCGACACACTCCCCGGCGCAAGTGGATGCAATAACAAAGAGCGCTCCGAACTAGGAACCGCATGCATTATGTAGCTTATCATCAGACTTTGGAATGTGACATCCAATGTGTTGTCCTTGGAACTGCAGGACGAGTACAGCCCCTTGAACTTGATCCCTAGTGCACCAAGTAGTGGGCAAGGTAGTGAGCCCCCGTCCAGTCCTAGCATTGACAGCGAAGAAGCCGGGGAAGTAGATGTGATATGCATGATGGCAGAGTGCTTCAACAAGTATGACAACGTGAACTTAGGGGGGAGCGATACCAACCCTTCCATGCATGACGGATTTCATGTGGAGTTCAATGAAATGGCCCCGGTCTGGGACGATGCCTTTACACCAAGTCATGACGAAGGTAGCGAAAACGAAATGGAAGACAATAACGACCCTATGGAGTAAAGCGGGACAACGATGAACATCAAGGACCCTAGTGGCATAGTACTGGATGTCCTTTTACGCGAAGCAAGGACTCCGCTTTATGCAGGGAGCTCATCCAACCGTCTCACCTCTATCCTCATGGTACTTAATTGTTGCACCTCTTTTGGCGTATCCAACAGCTTTGTGGACGAGTTGTTGAAGTTATTGCACGAGGCAATATTGCCCAAGGGCAACACACTTCCGAAAACCTTTCATGAAGCGAAGGGTTTGGTGATGAAATTGCGGTTTTCCTACAACACCATACATGCGAGTAGAGATGGGTGTTGTTTATTTCGGAAAGAATTGGAGGATGCGACGGAGTGCCCAATATGCCACAAATCCCGGTACGTAGACAACTCTCAATCGGTACCGGTCAAAGTTTTGCGTCATTTTCCGTTGATCCCTCGTTTGCGAAGAATGTACAGTTGCACACAGCTAGCAGAGCTCATGAAGTGGTACCTGGACAGAAAAAGCAAGGACAAGGTGATGAGATCTGTGGTTGATTCAAAGGCATGGAAGCACGTGAATAGTAAATGGCCGGAGTTTGCGAAAGAAGGACGCAACGTTAGGCTAGGTTTGGCACTGAATGGAATGAACCTATTCCGTAACCAAAGCCTTAGCCACTCCACGTGGCCCGTAGTGATGCTGAATTACAATCTTCCTTCGTGGCTCGTTACCAAAAACTTCTTTTTGATGCTTACTCTATTAATACCCGGAAAAGAAAGTGTGACGGACAAAAATGTGGATGTTTACCTCGCACCGTTAATGGAGGAGCTACAAGAGCTATGGGAAGGGACTGACTGCGTGGATGGGTCGTAGTCACACTCCGGCGACAAAACATTCAAGCTCGGAGGTATGCTATTGTGGACAGTTAACGATTTTTCGGCATACGGATTGATTTCTGGCCAAGTCATGAAAGGACACAAGGCGTGTGTGGCCCCAACGTAGTTACTCGGCGCTCGAAAGCATTGAAGAAGAATGTATACCTTGGGCATAGACGGCAATTGCCAATGGCACACCAATGGAGGCAACAAAAGGCAAATTTTGATGGTCAACCCGACACGAGACCTCCACCGCGAAGGATGAGCGGTGGAGAGCATTTGACGTTTGCGATGGCTCGAGAAGAGTGGACAAGGAAGATGCACACGAACGAAGGACGACAAACGCCGAACCCCGTACACGAACACGGGGTGAAGAGGAGGACTTGTCTTTTTGACCTTCCCTATTGGAAAGTAAGTGTATTTAGCGCAGTCTTGTACATTGACATGACCGTAGACAGCGATGTTGTCATGCGTGGACCCTAAATCCAAAGTGATCGAATGCAGTGAGGTGTCATGGATTATGACTATGTACACTGCATTTCAGAATTTAGGAATCTAGTTTATGACTCAGTGCTGTGATTAGACGCGGAATGTGACTGCACAGTTTCATGATGTACTGCATGGAATGACCTATGTGACTCTGTGGAGTAACTATACAGGATCTTCTCATCCGACACACGTTGGATGTCATGCATTGTGAAAAAAATATTGCCGAAAATATTATGAAGACCATATTCGGAGAGAAGGACACACTAGGAGTTTGTCTCGATATGAAGGAAGCGGGTATACGGAAACATCTATGGCCCGTACGCGGAAAAAAACACGGCAGCGTCATCTTACCTCGGTCATCATACGTTCTTACGAAAGAAGAGCGTAAGGTCTTTGTGGACCAATTGCGTTCTTTGCGAACCCCATCTAAATACGTCGGGCAGCTGAAGAAGCGTGTGAACACGGATGGGCAAATCAAAGGGCTTAAATCACATGACTACCATGTCCTCCTGCAGCAGGTGCTGCCGCTGTGTGTACGCACTACATTGGCAAAGGAAGTTCGGACAGCAATAATAATGTTGAGCCGAGTATTCCGGAGGATATGTGCGAAGACCATCGATCCGAAGGCTATAGAAGATATGAAGAGCAAAGCGGTCATCGCATTATGCATGTTGGAGAAGGAGTTCCCATCGTCATTCTTCGACATTATGAGCCACTTGGTGTTGCACCTCGTGGAGGAAGTGGACATCTGTGGTCCTGTCCATACACGATGGATGTACCCTATTGAGAGATATTTGAAGACACTCAAAGCCTACGTTCGAAATCGAGATAAACCAGAAGGTAGCATGGCTCGCGGCTATGCTATAGTTGAAGCATTGGGGTTCTGCACCGAGTATATGCAAGAGTATACGACTACTACTCGAAGAGTGTGGGACGATAAAGAAGACCTAGCGATGTACGACGAGATCCTCGAAGGCAACGAGCGCACTCGCTATTTGTCACCAAACCTTCGAGGATGGATTCACTAGTTCGTGGTGACCAACGCGGCACCATTGGAAAATTGGAGGAGGTGAGTTCACATCACACGGTAGGAAGTAAGTTAAGTTATGTGCAATAAGTAAGCTCCATTGCAAGACAGAGGAATGAAGTCGACAGCACTTAGCACTAGATGTACTTTGCGGATATTCTAGATGACCTCTCCCATGTTCCTACTTGGTACGTGTATTTCTTCAAACTGGATGTTGAGCATTATTTAGAAGTTGTGTTTGATTGAGCAGGGCAATCATTAGTTGTGTATGAATGATCCTCTAAGGAGTTGTTTTGGTGTTTGGGCTAAAAAATAATGCTTTATTGGAATTTTTTTAAAATACAAACGTTTTACACAATGACATGTTAAAATAAAAAGGATATTATTTAAAAAATGTTAAAAAATGTTTAAATATTTGTACACAGTGTGACTACCCTCAGTGATGGCAATGATATCCGTGACTCAAGGCAATGTCTTTTGAAACGAGGCCTCGTAATATAAGTGACTGCCCCCAGATATGTTAGTGACTGCCCCCAGTGACCCCACTAGATCTGCACCCGGTAATGCAGTGGTTGCCACGAGCAGCCAATCTAGGCTATATACTACGTCCTATACCCCGAATATTATGTGAAGATGAAAGTGACCATATTGAACTCTTTTGCTTACAGGAAACACGAGGATGACATGGCACGTCGGGAAGCGGAGCGTAACGAGTATAGGCGCAAGAAGAAGAAAGCTAGGGTAGTGTACCCTTCGGAGATGTACGACGAAGACTTCCATGTATGGTTTCCGAAGGCTGTGATACGCCTTGGAAGAATACGCCTTGGACGAACACCTATTTTAAACGACGCATTGGAAGTAGCTCCGGAGGTGGTGGCAAAAACATTAGAACGCCTCGGACAAGATGACTTATCGATAGATGATTTAGACTATTGCGACTCAGAGCAGGATTGACCGAGTCTTTGTTCATTCACATACAGTTGTGAACATTCTACCCGTTGGACATATCTTTATATAAATATATACATATATATTCACATGAAATTGTGTAATAAGCACCATCAAGTCTTGGCCACAAAGCACACATTCATTTCAACCTCCCAAACCGATAAGTTTTGAGACTTCTCACGTTAGTTGCCCTAAACCACTACATACAGGCACGGACACAATTATAAAACCCGTAATAATTCTGCCACACATTCCTTCTCAATGTAAAACCCCACCTCCACCCTAAACCGCTCCACCATGGAATTGCGTGAATAAATAATTTACTAATCAATTATTAAAACAATGCCGATGGCCAATTCCTAATTATCCTAAACAAATGAAAAACTATAGAATTTTGGACACAAATTCTCCCTATAAAATTAATACCTTAAATTCTCATACTATTCAGTGATTGAGAGGGCCAATATTCATGTAAACTGTCTCGGGCAGTGTTTATAATCATGGGCAGCCCAAAAAAAAAAATACGACTATAGGGAAAAATGTGACTTCAAAATATGACTAGGAGGAAAAAGTGACGTCCGAATATGACTGTGCGTTCCCCAGGAACGTTCCCACTCATTCCTTCTCGTTCCCTACGAAGATATACGACCCTCCCACCCACTTTATACGGTACACGTGGCAAATATGACTGCAAAATATGACTACCAGTCACATTGTCTAATTTGGCTTCCGCCGACAATTTTGTCCTCGCAGAATGTGACAGCCGGCAGTCACCTGTCATCCCCAATCATATTCTCCTAGTCATAAAAGTACCCATCTCCGGTAGTGTCAACGACATTTGGAGGAACTGAGCAAACTGTAACTCTTGTTGTCGGTCGTGTGGAGAAGTACATGGAGGTTTTTAAGGCAAGAGAGGTGGATATGGATCGTTCTCGCAAGGGGAAACAAAAGGCCGACAAGGATGACAATTGGGAACCATCTCAAGACAACGTTGAAAAGAAGCTTGCGATAGATTCAGAGGTTGAGGCAGGCGGTAGAATCACTCATGGCAGTCAGCGTAGAAGTACTCGTTTGATGAATATTGATATTGCATGACTGTTTTTTAGCCATTTGGCTACTATATGAATATATATAACTCTATTCACGTTTCTATTCTTGTTGACTTCCATGTAGAATACTTTTTCCACACTCGACTTTCTTTCACTTCTCTATTTATACTTTTTGCAAAACTCATAATAATAGAGAATTCGCATGACATTTTTTTAATTTGAAGGACTCCCACAAATGCAATTTATTTTTTATCGTGTTATAATTTTAAAAAAGAAACTGGGACAACAGTGTAGGCATTTAGAGGTTTACCTAGTCAAAATAGCTAATCAAAAGAGGTAATCAAGGAAGGACTCTTCCTCCAAGCAAATTTTTCTTTCACTGCCGCCGTCCGCTCCGTGGCCCCGAAATGCCGTCCGCTTCACGGTGTCCGATCCGCCGTCCGATGCAGCCGTCCGATTCGTCCGTTCGGACCACCCACAATCAGATCCCATGAAGTTGTTCAACTCAACAACTTCCCAAAACGGAATAAATGCCATCAGGAATCCAATGATTGTGATTAAGTGAGCCAAAGAGTCCTATTAACCCCTAAACGTTCTCACCCTTTTCAGATTTGGCCGTTTTTCAAAGATGTATTATAAAATGCAACTAAGAGGGATATTTTGAACTCGATGAATGAATAAAAGTTGTACATCATGAATGTTAGATTCTATCCATACGGTTGGATTTGCAATTGCTATCACTAATTTTTGTGTATTAATTTTCAAACTTCAAATTTAGAGCTCTTTTGGAATATGATTACGAATAAGATATTGACAATCTAATAATGAAATATTTTGTGATGGGTTGAAATGTAATGCGTTAAGTGTAGTGATTTTTGGAGATTTTTTGGTTACTTAATTTTAGTACTTTACTTTCTCAAGAGCACTTTTAGACTAAAATCTTCGAAATTTTGGGTGGAACACTACAACATGACATGAGGCATAAAAATTTCACAAATCATCCCCTCTCTAATCGGATCACACATACACAAAGCTAACTTCCCATAAAAGTTAAAGTAAAAGATCTACACTGCAAAAAGTGCATGATGGATGAAAAATCGGAGTTCAAATCCGTACATCATGCAAAATATGAATGATTGGGCCGTTAGGGGTTAACCCTTTGAGGACAACGCAACATGTTGGTATGGTGAAATCGATCACAGGATTTGCATATTTGAAATATCACATTGGGTGATTTATAATTTTGCATTCCTAGTCATTAGCAGTATGAAGGTATAATAAAAGTTTCAACATGATTGGAAGATATTTTGAATATTTACAAATTTTATTATGTAAACACGACAGAATTTCAAAATAAATATACTTTTGTCAAATTTAATATAAATTTTTTTATTTAAGGTAGATAAAAGTTACATTTACAAGTAGTAAAGATATGAAAACAAAAGATATAAAAGAGTCCTATGATTCGAGCATTATTAGAAAGCCCTTTGTATTTAGGACACTCCAATTTCAAATTTCTCAGCGTTGGAATAACTTCAATAGATTTTCTACTTGCCAATCCCAACGGTCAAAAGATGTATCATAACTTAACTTAAGCATCCACTATAAGAAACCCGTGTTTTTTGTGATGTTCAAAAAGATGTCCCCGGTGTCATCAGGACATCCCCGTTTACATTGGCCGGACGCAGTAACGCGTGTAACACAAAAAAAACGTCCCATTACGTCTCGACGAACGCGTGGACATCCAAATGTTTTTGGCCATTTTGAGCGGCAGAAAATGGTGCCACGTCAGTGCTACGTCGACGCCACATCAGCGGCACAATTTCGGCTAGTGCCACATGGCGATGAACTTCATCCAAACGTGTGGTGACGTGGAATGGGACGCTGGCCCGCCAATGGATGACGTGGAGGCGGGAAAATCTGACGTGGACCCGAGAAAATCTGACGTGGAGGCGGGAAATGCTGACGTGGCGCGCCACGTCAGCCGAGGTATAGGTGGTATTCATTCTATAGTCACGTTCTCTAGGACGTCCCTGCGGACACTGCTGTGTTTCGCGAGACATCCCGCGCTAACGGCGAGATGTCCGCCCCGATGTCACGGGTCGTCGCGTACTGTGTCTTCATGTTCGTATTGTTGGACATCGCCATGTGGCGGACGACGTTACAGTTGACATGGGCATGTCCTCAAGTATGTCTTTGTCCCCTGCACATGGGCAGTGAAGTTGTCATTCCATATGTCTCTAGGGATGTCAGCGCGTCTGACGTGACATCTTCTGAGACATGGACTTGCTCACATTGTATAATTGACGGTGTTTCCGAGGATGTGACCACGCTATAAGAAACATCAGTGCATTGTATCTGATGACGAAAGTCGTCGTTTGGACGTTTCTACGTAGACGTCCCACGATTCTCTAGGACGTCTCAGGAAACATGCACTGAGAATTTTGAATGTTTAGGAAGACATCGTCATGTCTTTCGAAGTCGTCCTAGATAACATCTCCGCGTCATATACTACGTGATACAGAGACGTCAGTGATGAGACGTAGTCGTCCCACAAAACATCCGCAAGTCACGTGATACGTGTTATGAAAGACATCAGTATGACGACACAGACGTCCGAGAAAACATCCCCACGTCATGTATATGTGAGAAGTTAGACATCAGCCTCGACACGTAGTCATCCACAAAACATCTGCATGTCACGTATCAAGAGTTATGAAAGACATCATCATGATCACCCAATCGTCTGACAAAACATCCCCACGTCATGTACCACGTCTTACATGGACATCATCGTCATCACACAGTCCTTCCATAAAACATCCCCATGTCACTTAACACTTGTTTTAGAAGACATCATTATAATCACACAGTCGTCCTAGATAACATCCCCATGCCATGTATGACGTGTCTGACAAGACATCCTTTGCTATACTTAGACGTCTCACGTCGCATGCTCACGTCACCATGACAACATTCACTGAGACATTGCGGTTTACCATCTACACATCCTCACGTCATATTCTACACGTTATACAATACATCTCTTGTAACATTCACTCGTCTCACTGAGCACGCACACGTCACACTGCAGAGTGTTCCAAATGTCCACAAGATTGATGGCTGTGAGTCACGTATACATTTTCGCGTTGCATATCTATAACACATTGTAGAATCAACGTTCAAAAGTCATAACAATATTGTTTGTGACTTCATAGCGCAAAATGCACATCTACTGATAAGTCAAACGACAACATCCATGTACTACGCACCCACGTCTTTCACTCGATCCAATGTCCTCGCTTGCTATCGGTGCTCCCCTATGACCTTCATACCTTTCCGCACTTGTCCATCGCTGCACCTGTTCGACATGCCAACAGTGCATGCGGTTAAACAAATGATACACGACCATATACAATTGCATTATTTCACGTTCGCGGGACGAGCATTTCTCAATCAATTTTGGTCCACCTGTTTTTATCAGCGTAACCCTACACTGAATCTATGTCAACGTTCTAGACGCCTGACACTGTAGTATACAAGCTACATCATGTGCCAAGAAGTGTCTGGGGATGTTCTAACAGACGACTTTGACGCTTCTAGAGACGTCTACGTGATTTAGCGGACGTCTTCGAAGACGTCTTCCAAAACATCCGTGTTGTACGCCACCGTTAATCTCTCCTACAGTGGGTAACCAGCATGTGCTTATGATTACAGGGGTTTTAGGTGCAATCACTCACCCAAATCCTTGCACGCCCCTTTCTTCATTCTTCTTGGCGGCCTCCGCTCTTATTGAGGTGCCTACCTGCACTTGTGAAATGATAGCATGTTTAGAGACTCTTTCTATGCAATGTCTATGTATACTGTGGAATATATTGTTGCCCTACATATATGACATAATATGATATACATCATACAATATGACATACACGCAATTTAGAACTTCAAAGTATTACACTTCATAATCATTACACGGAAGATGACAGCATACACCGGTACATGTGTTAAGCCTACAGCTGCATCTTCCTCCTCTTAGCCCCCTCCTTCATCTGCAAATTTGCGAGCACAACGTAACCCATTCAATCAGTACAGCTAAAGTCATATATATATATATATATATATATATATACGAAGACATTATTGTAGGAAAGCACACAAAAGCAGCTATCAAGTGACGTGATGTCTAATTCCAAAATATGATAAATCGTGGTCAGTTCAAAACATTGTGTTGTATTTAAATCTGCCACATGTCATAACGGATGTCCGAGTGGATGTCTCTGGTGTTCGTCGACGCTGTGTGGGATGTCACGCACAACACGTTAGTGTTGCTATTGTCTGCATAACAGTAATTGGCGCAATATGTAAAGGTGCGAGAAGGCGCATAGCAGCAAGCTCTACAACATCCACAAATGCTTGCAATGGCTTGCTGTCCCAATCACATTCTTCATCACCATTGCACATAGAATACAGGGCTGTAGAATTAGGAGCTGAGGTACAGACATCCAGCCCAAACATCTGTGGTGACATCTATGTTGACATCTCTGGTGACATCTATAGTGACATCTCTGATGACATCTTTGGTGCCATGTCCAATGACAAGTCTGGTAACATTGCTAATGACATCTCTAGTGACATCTATGATGTAAATATATGGTGCATGCTACAAACATGAAGGCTATACCTACATACACCCGCTTGAAAAACTGCTAATTTGCAAGTCGCGACCGCCCTTCCCAGTTGTGTCTGGGATTCAAGTCATTAGCGCTGCATATACCAGGATACTACAAGTTTTAGGGTTTCTTCCAGAACAAATCAAATATGAGAAGTTTTAAAGTTTCTTCCACAACAAATCAAATACTACAAATTTTAGGATTTCATCCACAACAAATCAAGTACTACAAGTTTTAGGGTTTCTTCCACAACAAATCAAATACTAGAAGTTTTAGAGTTTCTTCCACAACAAATCAAATACTACAAGTTTTAGGGTTTCTTCCACAACAACACCTTCTTCATAGTGTCCTACAAGATGCCTTTGAAATCCACTAACACCAGTTTCTTCATCAAATTTCCCCCCCCCTCTCCGTCCTTGACCTCGCCGGCGTCGCCGCCACACTTCCAAAGCCACGTAGCATCCTCACTTGTGTCCACTTAGAGAGAAAAAGGGAAACAATCAGTCTAAAAATAGATATCAACACTTTTGAAAACCTCTACACTCTAAACTCTAACTTCTTGGAAAAATGAAGGCAAAAATGAGCTTTGTGCTGCCTCTAATTCCTCTTAAAGGTCTCATGACCTAACTTTGGCTGCGGCAGCTAACCCTAGCCGCCTCTGTTCATCCAGTGAACTCGATGAAAATCATCCCAGTCGATGTTTGCAGTGACACATGGACGTCATCTTAGACGTCTTTATAGACGTCATCTTAGACGTCTTTATGGACGTCATCTTAGACGTCTTTATGGACGTCATCTTAGACATCTTCATGGACAGCTGGATGTCATCATTGATGTCCTTCGAAAGTCGAAACATTCCAATGTTGGCTAGTGACTGTAATTTTTGAATTCATATTGCACTCAGATAAACTTAAAGACTTCATATTACTGAGACATTTTGTTTCTCTAAAACTGTTTTACTTGTCTAAAATTTGTTAAAAGAAATTTTTACAAGTTTCTAATCAAATAAAATCTGATACAAGCACAATTTTATTTTTAGACAAATAAAACATCTTACACTTGCGTCTAAATGCTTTTAAATATATTAAGAAATATGAAGTTTTTGAAAGTACCTAAGTTTTTTTTTCAAAAAAAATCGTAATGACCATGATGAAAGTTCAATGATGAGTACGGGTGTTTGCATGGTATGGTTCATCACTTGTTTTTCAAAATGAAAAACTTTGCTCCTCTTTTTAATCTTTTAGAACTTCATAAATAGAAATTGATGGTAAAAGTAAAAAAAATTGAACTACTACAACTAAGTGATGTCTTATACCAATGCCAAAAAAAAAGGTGAAAAATAACAAACATGCAGTCCAAATTGTTGTTTATTTAAAACATTAGTGCCTTGTTGTAGTACAAAAGTCCATATGGAAATTATGAAAGAGAAAAGAAGGTTGTGGATGGAATTTTCAGCTATAAATTTTTCCAATTTACAAATATGTGAAGAGAAATATGTTCCACATTTTTCCAAGTTTTTCCAAATTATTGAAATGAACCAAAAAGAATAAAAAATGAACAATATTTACATTCAAAGTTTAACTATATTGTTCAAAATGGTAGTAGAACGGGAATTTTTATACTCAAAATCCTCCAAATTAAATTCTATCATTGATAAATAAACTAAACTCAGATTTAATTCTATCATTGATAAATACATAAATATAAAAATTAGTGCACTTCATTTTCCATTGTGATATTTCTAAATATTTTTTTAAGGGGATTAAAAGTTATTTCTTTCAATGAAATGCACAATGTGCCCAAATGTGCACCAAAAGGCATGATAATTCACAACTCTGAATTTCCTCAATATGGTGAACCATACCATGCACGACGGTGTTGCTCATTTCTATGGGTTAAATCCTCAAGTAATGTGCGAGTCGCCAACATTGAATGTAACAGGTACGGATTCAGCGTGGCAAACTTCAACCACATGGACAATAGAGTGCATCTTCATATAGACATTTTTCTAATAAACTTCTGTTCAGAAAGACGTATTCGCATTCTTTTGAATGTTCTTTGTGACGTCTCCAAGTGTGACGTATGTGCTCGTGATAGGTCATCCCGGACGTCATGTGTGTCCTAAACCATGTCGCCAAGGACGTCTCAAAAAACATCGCGTACATCGTCTGAGACATTGGTGAACGTTTGTGTTGTGACCGCTGAGACATTGCGTACATCGACTGCGACAGACGTGCTTGTCTGTTGTGTCCTGTGGCGTGTCCTATGGCGCGTCCTATGTCTCAGAGGATGTTCTTTCAACCCTCACGGATGACTGTTCAGACATCTAGTACGTCAACAATTATATCCGTGCTTGCACGATGTCTCCTATGTCAAGTTGGATGTCTTTATGGATGTCCGGAGAGACACTGATTCTGACTTTTGCGGACGCGTCTTGGACGTTTCAGATGAAGACACACTACAAGAAAACCAGCCCAATGTGACCGGATGTGACTAAGCGCATATGACTATGTAGTCTCCTCAGTCATTGGTTTAGTCTAAAATCAGTCCTAAGAGGGTCCAGTTATGGACTAGTCATATAAGTAGTCATATTTTTGAGGACCTGGGTGGGAACGTCTACGGGAACGGGACATATGTTCTTCTGCCCGGTTCCCAGAGTCATGCTCTGAGTGCTTACTATGTGTAGTCATACTAATGTAGTCGGATTGTATGGGTATGTGGTTTATGTATGTCTTAGTGTAGTAATAGAGTTGGTTTGGGTGACTACATGAAGTCATGTAGTAAATAACTTGACTAATAGTAGTCATATATTTCAATCAGATGATTTTGAAGTCCTCTACTCGTTGGCTCAATGGGTGAGTGCTGTAGAATAGGAGTAGGTCCATAATCTTCACTTACATAATAGCTTGTCTATTCAACACTACCATGTCTGCGCGCAAACATTATAGGATGTCATTTTAGGGCACCATTCTAGAAACTCTACTAAATACACCTTCAAAAATTAGTAAGTAATTGTGTTGGGCGTCCAAAAATCATGATTCCACGTGCTCTATCTTTCCACTTGCGATCCAGATGCACGAAATTGCCTTGTATGCTTAACTTTGCTACAGATTTCCCATGCTCACAAAGAAGCCGTTATTGATCACCTTCCCACACTTTTTTGAGATGTCAAAGTGATTGCAAAATAACGTAGTCATGTGGACAGTTTTCTTTACTGGAATTAGTAATGACTGCGATATAACATAGTCATCGACACAGTTTCCTTTACTTATATTGGTAATGAATTGCATTTTCGTAACACCTATAAATACAACCTCAAAAATTAGTAACTAATTGCAAGAGGGTCCAAAAATCATGATTAGCACTTGCTCTATCTGTCCACTTACTTTCCAGATGCACGAAAATGCCTTGTATGCTTAACTTTGCTTTAGATTTCCCAGGCTGACACATTGGGCTATAATTGATCACCTTCCCATATTTTTTGGAGACGTCAAAGTGATTGCAAAATAACGTAGTGATGTGGACAGTTTTCTTTACTTAAATTAGTAATGAATGCAAAATAACATAGTCATCTAGACAGTTTCCTTTACTTAACTTAGTAATGAATTGCGTTTTAACAACACCTATAAATACAACTTCAAACAATTACTAACTACTTGCAAGAGAGTCCAAAAATTGGTTTCCCATGTTGACAAATGAGCTATTACTGATCACCTTTCCATACTTTTTTGAGATGTCAAAGTGATTGCAAAATACTGTAGTCATGTGCATAGTTTTCTTTACTTATATTGGTAATGATTGCAAAATTACATTTCGTTGCTAGAAAATTCCTTGGAATCCGATAACAAAGGCACCACTGCTGCATTATCATCTGTGATGATCTGTGCCATCAACCCCTGATGTTCACCATTGTTACGCAAAATTAGGCAGTGCAACACTGGTCTTTCCTCACTGTGCGGACTCGTCATTGTAGTCCACACGAAACTTCACATCATTTTTTTACTACATTTTAAAAAACATGACTGCATTATACAACACATTGTTCGAAGGCTGATCCCCCCGCCCCCCCTCCTTAGCTCAAAAAAACCTTCTTTTATGTTGAAACTAAATTTACCAAATCTAAAATAAACTCACTTTATTTTTTATCAAGTGAAGAGATTCTAAACATCATGACTATTTCATTTACTCTGGTTAGTCATCATGACTGTTTCATTGACTGTAGATTAGGGTTGCAGCTAATTAGGGCTATGGAATAGGGTGGCGGTTAGGGTTTCAGAGGAGATTAGGATGGCGGCTCCTTCTTAAGGGGCTTTTGAACCTTCTCTCTCATTTTGTCCACTTGTAACTTGGTAGGAAAGTAAGAGAGGGGCAGAGGTGCTGTGGAAGGAGTCTTAGTGTAGGATTGTATACATTTGTGTGTGTTAGTAAAGGTTTTCAGCCCCTAAAAAGGGTGAAATCACATCATGCGTGGATTTTGGGCTGCATAATTCTATGAATTTGTTTGATCTATGTATTAGGCGGATGAGGTTACAAAATTGTAATGGCAAAGATTATAGTGATATATTTGTGTTTCTAGGGACTGTTTAGGCTATGATTTGTTGCAGATCAAAGTTTCAAAGAAAAACATGAACGCACCGATAAGTGAACATGTAAGTGCCATGAACCTGTTAGTCGAAAAAGCTCGGGAGACAAACCACCCAAGGAGATGTATAGTGGAGGTTCTTTGGTTTAAGGAAGGTCAGATAGTCTATTGTAATGTAATTAAGGTCACTTATGAGGTAATTTTCTATTGTAATTTGATTATTGCGGGAAATAAAGGTAAATTAACCCATTGGATATAGGTATGGGAAACACTCTTTATCCTATCTCTAGTTTCTGTCCATGACTTCTGGATGCAACAATACAAGTATGCAGTCCCTGTCTTATTCTAGTGTGTTGGCTTATAAACAAAGGCAAGCTTTTAGCCTGAAGGGATTACAAAACATATAGCTCAAGGCACAATAGTAACAATTTCCCTGTTGCAATTGCTCAAGGCATAACCTCACAAAGTTTGCTTGTAGCATCACTCATTCATCACTCAAGTATCCAAATATTGCTTATAGCATTCCTTGTATTGATTTGCTCAAGGCAAAGTACTCCAACCACACAGCATCAAGCTTATTTTATTGCTTTTAGCATTATAATTCTCATCTTGCTCTAGGCAGTTTATATATCGTTTTGCTTATAGCATCCTTTATGCTGATTTGCTCAAGGCTTAACAACACCAAGCTCTTGTATTTAATATTCTTAACCACCTGCACACAAAGCTTTCAGCATACACCAAAGACTCATTTGCTTAAACCTTGACCAATTCCTTCTTCAGAGGTACAACAACACAACTGATTGCTTAGAGCATTAACAAACTATATTTAGCTTTAAGCTTCCTTACTTCAACAGGTTATAAATAATTATCTCTTTCTCAACTGCCTCAACTTTGAAGTTCATAAAATCACTGCAATTACTATTGCTCTCCCTCACTCATGCAAATCAATTATTGCTCAAAGGCTCACACTCTGATCACCATCAACTATTGCTTTAAGCAGTTACAGTATCACTAATTACTTCAAAGCTTAATTAATTCATCCTACAGGTTCAACTTATAACTGCACACACTCAAGTTCTAACAACTCAAACAATTGCTTTAAGCACACACACACATTTACAAATGCTGCTACAGAACCACTACAGTTGCTTTAAGCAGACAAACATTGAGTTAGTTGCTTCAAAGCCTTAATCACTTCTTACATCAAATCAGCATGTATACACATACACACAAATTCCAATGACTTAAACTAATGCTTTAAGCATACATCCATTCATAACCACTGTTTTGGAGCCATGACAATTTCCTTGAGCCAACAATTACTAAATAGCTTTAAGCACATTCTATCACTATCAGTTGCTTTAAGCAGACTCCAATTACTATTAAGCACACTTAAACAAATTGCTATTAAGCACTGAGGTGACAGAATGGCTTTAAGCATTGATCAACTAAATAATTCCTTTCACAGGAAACACAACCACTTGCCCAATCACTGGGACTTAAACATACAAACTGTATTGAAATAATTGCTTCAAGCCTCTTATTACAGAATTATAGTCTTTGCACAGAACAAAGTAAACTTGCATACAAAAGAAATTGGAGCCAGATTTCACATCTGCTACTGCTCCAAGCTCAAAAACAACGAGAGAGAGGAAGGAAAACACACTTCCTTTAATACTAAACTGCAAGCTCAAAGCAACTTCCACAACCGGTCTAACCAACTTAACTTCCTAACCGTTTAAAACTACTTTGACATTAAAAGTTCTAAAGAAGTTCACACTAAAACTAAAACTAAGAGTATTAAGAACCCTATTTACACACAAAAAATGAAAACTCAAATATCTTGCTAACTTTCTACGTTCACAGAACCACTTCCTGGAATGTTGTGCTTTAGTTCTTTAGAAATTCATTATGCCCAGTTCGTGACTGTTTGTAGTCATTCATATGGAACGAGTGACCAGGCTTGACTAGATTCAGTCACGAAGTTAGAATATGTGACTGATATTAGTAATGACGTTAGAATATGTGACTTCTCACAGTCATAGAATTTGAATAAGTGCCATGAGCCTTGGAGAAGTACATCTTTGTATCAAAGCAGCAATTTAGTCCCTACTGATCCTTGTTTTGTGTTTTTTTTTATTATTATAGGTTGTACAAGAAGGTGAGGACCCGGAGTTCAAGAAGGGTGACCTTGTGAGACTCAAGGGAATTGAAGAAGGGGAGGAGGATAAAGTTGTGACACTCGGGAAAGTGCAGAATGTAGCTGGGGCTTCTCTACACGGGAAAACCATAATTGCAGGAACCGTGTCTGTAGAAGTGCAGAAAAGCCTAGATGACAACTACAGTTTGTTTGCACCCGTAGATTTAGATGATCCACCCGTGACCTTGGTAGGACAAGCAGTAGGGCACTTTGTACTGTGGCCCACAGAGTTCATGGACATTGATCTATCCTTCTCCCAAGCAGTTTAGACTGATCGAGTTCCAGTTGCAGTGCATCCTGTTTCAGCACCGAATTTTCTATTTCAATGAAATGTGTGAAAATCATTTGCATGACCTGACGTAGTGCTCACAACCGCACGGTTGACTTGTAATAGTCAACAGATCTCATTATCACCCTAATCTGAAACTGAAATCTATGACTACGTACCGTAAGAATGGCAGATTCGACTGCATGGCATACGTTTGCATTAGACTACGGACAGTCAAGTCCTAGTCAGATGCTTCCGATTTAATATTGAAATTTGACTCCCAGTAGTGAAAGAAACGAGTATACAAGGACTCCATGCAATCATCAGATGATATGGGTGACTATGTGTAGTGAAGCATATTTGACTTTACAGCGTCGTATTATCTCACGTGTGTGTATGATGCAATACAGTCACAACCACATCACTATACGTAGTGATCAAACCATTGCTATATTCTCTAATACCTCACTATAATTAGTCATGTCCATCTCATGATTTCAGCATTGGAGACTATGTATAGTCACATCGATGTGGCTCTACAGAGTCGTATTATCCCAAGTCTATGTGTGACTTGATGCAGTCACCACCACAGTACTATGCGTAGTGATAAAACCGTTGATGCAGTCACTAATATCTCACTACAATTCGTCATATCATTCAGAAGCTATTTCAGTATTTGTGACTATGGGGTGTTAAATAGATGTGACTCCAAAGAGTCATATTCTCCCAACTCAATGTATGACTCAATTCAGTCACCATCTCACAACTATGCGTAGTGATAAAACCTGTCATGTATTGACTCATACCTCACTAAAATTAGTCATGCCAATCAGTCGCTATTTGCATATAGATGACTACGTGTAGTCATAAATGTATGACTATTTAGAGTCATATGGTCCCAAGTCCCACTGCAGGTCCCGTTTTGAGGTCCCAAAACACTATGGGAACGCAGCATTGGGAACAAGAAGTGTCCGATATGACCCCCAGTCAGATTGTCCGAAGCGACTAAGTCGAAATGACTACAAACAGTGCTAGTCACATTTTGGTTTATGCCCTATTGTAGTCATAAAACCTAGTCACATTGGGCTGGTTTTCTTGTAGTGACATCCAGCTATGTTGAGTGAGACGTCAAACCGTTATGGTAGATGTTGTGGCTGATGTCTTCAATTCTGACGTTTGAACATGGCCCTGTCATTGTGGACGACGTCTGTGTCTTCTTCCGTGTCGCAGTGGACGTCTCGGCAAACACGCACCGCTGCATGGCGGTTATTTGCAGCGATACAAGCTGGGACCAACATGCCAACATCCTTGAAAATAATGTTTGAGAGGTGGGCTCCCTTGTTGTGGATGTCATCGCTAACATGTCGTTGGCTGCAGATATGACGATGAGGCCGTTGCCCTAAACCTAAACCAAGGCCTTCATCAGTGTCCGCTTGTTGTGGATGTCATCGCTGACACGTCACCTACAACATGCGAGACATCAGTGGCTAGTACCAAGACATCAAAAAAACACGTCGACATAACTGAAGACATCACCAAAAACGTTGGTTTCTTATAGTGCAAGGTTAATGTAAAGGTTATACTGCGGCTATATTTCGTTGACAATTGCTTTCTAAGATATTCCCTCCACATTCTCGGCAACTTCTACTTAGACTGGGTAACATTGCTAGAGGATGTCTGTACAGATTATGTACAGAATGCAAATTTTTTACACCATCCGAATCACATTTCTCACAATATGATGAATTGAATTGGTCATTTTGAAACCATAATTTGTTGGGGTTAAATATTCAAGAAAAAGGGATTTGCATGATTCGTGTGATATGTGGCTTGAGCCTACAAAGGCGCCTTTTGATATCGAAGTTTCATGAGGTGCAAGTACGACGATGAGACGGGTCACATGTCGTCGCATTATTGGGACTCAATGATGTACGTGAAGCATGAGGGACTACCCATCACTATTGACGACTATGGATATCTGGATGGCGAGATGGCGACGTACAATCCTGGAAAAGGCCGGACATCCAGTCCGTATGCGAAGGACCTTGATCCCAGAGTGGGTTGGGCTGATTAAACGAAGAAGGCTCCGCAACGTATGGTGCAGAAGATGTATGAGAGGACGATGTGTCTCAGTGGAAGGAAAGAGTGGAGGAGAAGTGGTATTCGCCCAATATTACCGCGGCCCTCATCAGTGTCTGCTTGTTGCGGTTGTCATCGCTGACACGTCTTCTACAACATACGCATGAACAAGATGATGTCACAGGACACGTCCGGAGCGTCATGGATGACCTCTGAGACATTGCGTACATCAACTGAGAAAGACATGCTCGGATGTTCTCTCTTATGTCGCGCATGATGTCATACGGATGTCTACAGAGAGACACCCTCGGTAATGTCTGTAACAACATCCCGGACGTTTAAGCTGGAGACATAGAGCTATGTTCAAGGATACGTTTAGCAATCACAGGGGACGTTATTGGGGACGTCCTGCAGTGTGACGTATATGCTTGTGCAATGTCAGCGCAGACGTGAGTGACGTCCTCTAACGTGTCACATTGGGCGTCTCTCCGAAGACGCCCTGATACATGGCGGATGTATGCGGCAATGTTTGATGAGACATCCGTATGGACATCCTTGATCACAATGATCGAGACGCGGGCCCCGTCGTTGCGGATGTCATCGCTAACACGTCATCAAAAACATGCTCATGTACGGCGGGATGTCCCACGAGGCGTTTGGAGCGCGCCGTCATGGATGACCTCTCGTACATCTTGTATGTCATCTAAGACATCAGTGCTTGGACATGGTTTTGTCTCTGGCGTTCGATGTCTTCACAAATGTCCGGAGAGTCACTGTATGTGACGTCTGCAGAAGCATCTTGGACGTTACAGATAAAGACATCCACCTATGTTGAGTGAGATGACCCACCGTTCCGATGGATGATGTGTCTGATGTTTGCGATTGTGACGGATGTGGTGTGCCATGTCATTATGGACGTCCGCTATGTCCTCTGCCGTGTCGCAATGGACGTCTCAGGAAACACGCATACGTGCGTGTTGGATGACTGCGGCGATGTAAGCTTGGACATCACTGCAGACATCCCACGCAAACGTTTCTATGGAGATGCAGGCTCGTCTCTCGCGGATATCATCGCTGACACGTCACCAACAACATGCGGATGCACACCGGGATGTCCCAGCACACGTATGGAGCGCGCCATCACGGATGACCCTTGAGAGAACGCGTACATCGCCTGAGACATTTGTGCATCCACATGTCTCACATGTAGTCTTCGATGCATTCTCACGGATGTTTAGAGAGACACCCTTTGTGAGCTCTGCAGAAGCATACATGACGTCTCAGCCTCAGAGATACTGCTGCGTTCCATGAGACATCTAAGTGTTCCAGTGGACGATCTCTACAACGTCCTGTTTTGTGTCGTATGTGATCGTGTGCTGTCATCGCCGACGTCAGCGACGTCCTCTACCGTGTCATAGTAGATGTCTCTGCCAAGACATCCTGCAGCATCAGGAAAGTCGTCGCAGATGTTTGATGGGACATCCCTTTGGACATCCATGAATACAATGTTGGAGACGCGGGCCCGATCGTCGCGGATGTCGTCGTGGACATGTCACCAACAACATACAAATGTCTGCCAGGATGTCATAGCACACGTTCGAAGTGCGCCATTACGGATGACATCTGAGACACCTCGCACATTGAGTGAGACATGAATGCATATGGATGTTCTCTTTGGTGTTGTTTCGGATGTCTTCAAGGATGTCTACAGAGACACCGTTTGAGACGTCTACAGACACATCGTGGACGTTTCTGCTAGGGACATCGTTGCATTTCCTGGACGTCATCGCGGACATACCAGAGGATGTCCACCGAAACATGTGGACGTTACTCTCGCCATTGTGAATAGTATGACGTGTGAGCTCGTCTGACGTGGAATTTTGCTTGCCATGTAGATGAAGAGTTGTAAATTCTGAAATGAATAATATGTCCACGTGTACATTGTACCATAAATTTTAAAAAATCATAGTATTTTATAAAAGTCTATTTTTGGCAACAACACATTTTTTAATAATATTTTAATACTAAAATTATAATATTTTAATATTAAAATAATAATATTTTAATATTTTAATGTAAAAAATGAATTTAATATAAAATATAAAATATTTTTATTTCATTCTATTTTATTTTATTATTAAAATATTCAATATTATTAATATATTATAATAATATCATTAAAATATTATTACTTAAGACTATTATAAGAAATTGACAAATGACAAATTCTGAGAGTGCGAAATAATGAAAATAAAATGAATATTCTAAATGTAGTGGTATTATAAAATTACATTAAAACGGGAAAAAAATAAAGAGTATTTGATAAGAGGATGCATTTTTCCTTTTGCTCTTGCAAACCGCTGCCCATTATGCTGTTTTTTTTACAGCCGGGCTGCATTCTACCTCGCACATTAGTAACTTTTCTAAACTTACCCTCGATGAAACGGGATTGCCTTGCCAACGTGGCAGTTCTGCGTCGCCCAGGATGTCTTGGGAGACGTCTTACGGAACGGGCACGTTTCTACCAACATCTTCGCGTTTTGAGGTACACACGGGTGGACCGACAGACCATATTGGCAACTGTAGCAAAGTACCGCGTGGACATACTTACGTTCGCCGAGACACAAGCGACTAACATGATGACAGGAGAAAAACACTACGCAGTTTTTCAGAACATCACAAAAAACACGGGTTTCTTATAGTGATCTAACGAAAACACTAGATTTTAAGGACGTTGGACCAAAAATCAAGCATAATATGGTTGATTGGGCACTTAGGTTACACATATGAATTTTAGATTCAATCCACACTTTAAGATCAACGGTTACAAATACCAATTAAGTTGTATGAATATAAAATGACTTGGGATTCAAAAAGAAGTGAATCTCAATGGTTGAGATCATATATTGATAGTGACTAAGTGAAGTCATTTTAACAAATGTTGCCACACAACAATATAACATGCATGACTTATTGTTAGAAGTCCCAAAATGTAAAAATACATGTGCATATATACGTACATATATATATTGGTACAAGTATGTGTATGTGAATGAATGGAGGTAAGTATGTGTGTGTGTGCATATATATATATATATATTTATATATATAGATAGATGTGTCGACCATTTATAGATGTATATATTAATATAAACCCTAAACATACATGCACATACGCATACAATAAGATTTATTTATATGTATGTAACTATAAAGGTACATACATGTGCATTCAATATGTTCAATTGTAATTTAATTTCATATATACTATTCATATGAACATGCATACAATAGGTTCAAATCTAATTTAATTTCAAGATTTCCCCTCTAACTAGGTTTGTAAAATATAAATTGTTACATATATTGTGTGATAATTTTTTTATGAAAACTGACGTGGTCTTTCCCTCTTAAATTATGATTGTGAATCCATTGAATGAAGTCACTCTAGTAGGTTCAAAGTAATGTATGCATAACAAAATTGCTAACTCTTATGGAATTCAAATTGGAACGCAATGCTTCATTCTATTGCCTTTATATTTGAATATTTTGCCTATTTATTCAATTGGAAAGTAATTACAAGTCTAGTCATGAAATTGACCAAAAGTGAGAGGGAGAATGAACAAAGGAAGAAAGGGAGAAGGGTAAGGTGGGGGGGGGGGGCGGAGTTAGTTAACAATAGAGAGGTAAGAGACATCATGAAAGAGGTGGTCCGGACCGCTCTCCTAGAAGTGAAGCACTACAAGAATTCAATGCGAAGCACAATAAATGTTGGAACATTCTTTGACCGTACTCAAAATAGTCCTCGAAGTCCGCGAGGATTCTTGAAGTGCGTGAGGATTCTTGAAGTGCGTGTAGACCCAAGGAGTTGGGTTGGAGGAGGAGGAAGGGAGAGCAATGAAACACCAAAACTCAATACTTTGGAGAAACCCCCTGGGCTACTGGCGCACGCCTTCCGATGACTGCGGTCCGATGCCTGCCGTCCGATCCTCCGTCCTCTCTGCCGTTCGATCTTGTGTCCGCTCTATCGTCCGATCTGAGGGTTTCGTCCGATGGATCCTGTCCGTCCGATCAGCGCGCTCCATTTCATTCAGTTCGTCCGATCTCGTCGTCTAAAACCGCCGTCCGAGGTACTTCTGCAGATGACCCTTAACCCTTTGACGCTCGCCTTCATATTCTAAATATTGGATGGTTGCTCATGCGTACATCCATCACATACGGCGACTTCGTACAATAATTAAAATTTGTGATTGTCCATGGTCCAAAATAATATGAATTCCTTCAAATATTTAACCTTTATAATTTAAAAAAGTTCATTTGCTATTAGAAAATACATTACACTTTAGGACTATTTGGATACATACAAATTCGTGCGTGTGTAAACTTTAATTAAATTTTTTAACCAATCCAAAAGGTAAAATTGATATAAAAGTGTATATTGATTGTTGTCAAAGGCAACATTAAACCAACATTAACCCCGAAGTGCCCAATCAACTATATTATGCTTGTTTTTTGGTCAAACGCCCCAAAGATCAAGTGTTTTAATTTTATTGTAGTTGGTGTTTTCATTAGATGTTTAAGTTAAGTTATGATACATCTTTTGACCGTTGGGATTGGAGAATAGACTTCATTTGAAGATATTGCACCGTCGTGAAATTTGAATTTCGAGTGTTCAGAATGCAAAGGGATTACTAAAGATGCTTCTATCATAGGTCTCTTTTAATTTCTTCACTTTCAGTCTTTTACTCCTTGTAAATATAACTTTTATGTACCTGAAATATAATTTTTGATATTAAATTTGACAAAAATATATTTATTTTGAATTTTTCCCTTGTTTACATAATAAAATTTGTAAATATTCAAAATATTTTTGAATCATGTTGAAAATTTTGCCATACCTTCATATTGTTAATGACTGTTTATGAAAAATTATAAATCATACAATGTGATATTTCAAGTATGCAAATTATAGTGCTTGGACTTTTACAAAAGAGGTGAAGACCTCTAGGGGTTAAGATAGATAGAAGTAGTTTGATCGATCACAAGATTTCTCCGCCAATGCCTAACGTTTATAATTTCTTTGATAACAAATAAGATCCTATTTTGTGATTTTGTCCATAGAATATTATTCATCCAATCGCACATGTGTACACAATATATTTATATCATGGATATATAAATCTATATAAACATAGAAATACACGAGCATAAATATATTTATATACATATATGTATGTATGTATGCACATGTATGTGTATGTATGTATGCACATGTATGTGTATGTATGTATGCACATGTATGTGTATGTATGTATGCACATGTGTATGCACATGTGTATATGTGTATATATTTATATACATATATGTATGTATGTATGCACATGTATGCACATGTATGTATGCACATGTATATCTATATATGTGGGTGGATATTTGTATGTACATATACATGGAAGCACTTACGAATATACATGCACTACAAACATGTCTTCCACGATGTTGCACCATCATGAAAATGGCATGCCACATGTGTTTTATATTACCAATTGGCATATATTATTATTCCAAGCTTACTAGAGATGGTAATATGCCTTGCACGACGTTCTACCATCATGTATACTTGCATGCACATACGCACACACATACACGATAACTTATGGAATTCGAAGTGGAATTCATATTTTGAATATTTCGCTTCTTTATTCAATTGGTAAGTAATTACAAGTCAAGTCATGAAATTGACCAAAAGTGGGAGGGAGAATGAACAAAGGAAGAATGGGAGAAGGGTAAGGTGGGGGAGGGCGGAATTAGTTAACAATGGAGAGGTGAGAGACATCATGAAAGAGGTGGTCCGAACAGCTCTCCTAGAAGTGAAGCACTACAAGAATTCAATGCGAAGGACAATAAATGTTGGAACATTCTTTGACCGTACTCAAAATAGTCCTCGAAGTCCGCGAGGATTTTTGAAGTGCGTGTAGACCCAAGGAGTTGGGCTGGAGGAGGAGGAAGGGAGAGGAATAAAACACCAAAACACAATACTTTGGAGAAACCCAATGGGCTGCTGGCCAACGCCGTCCGCGGCTCGCCCATTCGACTGTGCCGTCCGCATTGCCGTCCGATCCTGCGTCCTCTCTGCCGTCTGATGAGGCGTCCGATCTGCCGTCCGATGGATCGGCCTCGTGCGAGCGCGCCTGTCCATCTAATGGATCGGCCTCGTGTGAGCACGCCTGTCCGTCCGATCAATCCGTCGGGCCGGCGTGGTCCGTCCGATATGGGGACCCGGCGCGGGCCGTCTGATCAGGCCACGCGATCGTGCGCCTCTGGCCGTCCGATTGGGGGGTCGAAACGTACGCACGGACAGCGGCCGTCGGATGAGAATGTCCACACGCACGCCGTCCGATGGATCTGGTACGGTCCGATCTAGGCTGTCGGATCGGGCTGGCGTCCGTTGTACGCTTTGTCCGCCCTAGGCGGACAGTATAAATGGCGGACGGCTTTCTTCGTCCGCTCATATAGGTGGTGGGCATGGTGAACGTCTTTGTGCATGTGCATCGACTCTGTCACGTGTTTTTTGAGTCACTGCGTCACGCTGTACGCACGTTTGACTTTATTCCAGGACGTCTGCACTACGTTGCGCTTCTACCTTCCACGCGATTTCTTGGCGTTGCTTTGACTTCCCACGATGTCCCAGCGAAGCAGCAGTAGTAGGAGATCTTCACAAGGGACTCCTCAAGTTTTAAACTGGGATCAAGTCGCTGACCCCAATTGTGTTGCAAAGCCGGGATGGGACACCGAGCCGGCGAGAACGTGGAGTTTAAAAATATGCAAAGAGTACGTGAAGATGATGCATTTAGCCAAGATTTGGCCACGAGCTCAAATGCTAGTGTCTGGCCCTCGTTGGGAAGGCCCAACTACGACGTGCCAAAGCAAGCATTTTCGACAATGGTATTAGGAGGTGCACGATTTCGTTGGGTTGCCTAACTCCAAACCATTCATCATGTAATATGGCCTAATGTCAATGGTTTGGGCTGAGATTGTATTGCACAAGGATGTGGATTGGAGTACGGTGAATGGAAAAAACGTTGAACGTTTGAATCGTTCACAAAACTTTATTTCCACCAACCAGACTGGACTAAGTGATTGTCTGCCGCAATGGTCTGATCGTATAGCGCATGCGTCAAACATTGCTGTTCCTGATGACGACACCTCGCAATAGGAAGTACGTCCACGCAATGCATATCGGGAACGCGACGTTGAGAACTATCTCGTGACGTTCGGAACTGCTCCTCAGCATGACTATGAAAATCATCATCGAACTTCAGATCCAGTAGGCAGGGGATATTAAAGGGGAGCTACCCATGGCTACGATGATAATGCATACGCGGTACACAATGATGAATGGGTTCCATATCCGGACAGATACAGTACTCCACGAGCATTTTCTCCCGAGAGGACCCACAATGATTTTGGACATCATGGGTTTCATGTGAATACTCCTATTTATTCTGGCCCCGGCGAAAGCTCAAGAAGCGGTGCACCCGTGAGTTTTGGTAGGGATATGTATAGTGCTGCAGACGGCCCCCCTGACGGATATGCTACTGGGCCATCGAGTCAGTACCATCGAGATGATGAGTACGAAAGAGATCTTCAAGAAGCAATAAGACGGAGCAAAGAAGAAGAGAATGAAAGGCGGCTGATAGAGCAACGTTTTTATGAGCAACAGTGGGACGCGGAACGTGGAACATTTCGGGGACATCGGCGATATTAGGCGGATTTAACAAGACTGTCCATGCTCAAGTGGAAGTTGAAACCTAGCCTAGACCGTAGAATCCAATGTCTTCAATTTTTCTTTGTATAGACCAAGATATGTCCTTTGCTTGAATTTTGTTTGGATGCTACAAACTTTGGATATATTGTAGGTTACTAGCGCTAATGCTCTAGGCTTAAAAAGTATGTATGGCTCATTGTGTGAACATTATTGGCATAATTATTTATATATATAAATATATAATCTAATCGCGAAGAGTGAACTGGTCATGAGTACATAACGCACCGTTATTTCCATTAACAAGAGATCGAGTTCATGACTTAGAAAAAGATATATAAATTGGTTTGGTGTCGCCTTGACTTTTATTGCAGACGTTACATACCTGGTTGAAAAAAATATGAGTTTAGTTCACATGCAATTGAGGGGCTAGAAGCTTATCTTAGAACTTGGTTGTGCACAGCACAGTTGACTTTCCAAGAAGGACTCCCATCACATTCTCATTTCCTACCCCTTTTATAATTACCTTGTGTAACGAAGACCTCCTTCACAAATAAAGTTATTCATGAAAAACATCTTGTCTCACTATCTTGAGAAGTCCATGGCGGCGAACGAACCATCAAAAGTGCACTTTATTGAACCCCTCTTTATGTTAGGTCCTTGCTACACACTTTCCACTTGAATTAAGTGGCTTCCCGTATTTACTTTTGGCCGAGTACTTTCTTTGAACCGTCTTCATCATCGAACAACCTCATGAGCTTCTGTGCTTCAAGAGCAGTTCGGCAACATCAGATCTCACAGAAACGCAATCGTGAAGATCATAACGAACACCTTTGAAGTGCATACTCTCGCAACTTGAGATCTAGCTAGTCTAAACCCTAAACTTTAGTCCCGATTGAAACACATGAGATGATATTGCCTATTCGCCCCCTGATTTGTCGATGCATGCTTTGCATTTTCTAGAAAAAGATGAGCATGCAATTTATTAAGTCACTCATAAGCAAGATAAACACACGTAGTTTGCAAAGAGGTAAGCTAGTCTCCCTCACAAGGCTCTACTAGAAAAATATGAGCATTCTAGGGTTTCTAAGGCTTTTGTAGCATGCGGCGTTAAGATGAGGTGATAACCAAACTCCAAGAGCCATGCCGCAAGATTGACAGTTGAATACCTTCTTCATAGAGTTCATCCAAGTCTTAGTGGTGCCTAGTCCTCCCTCATGCGCCATGATTGTATCATAGTACTACATTCTAATCTGACTTTAGACACCGTGTCCCGTGACAACCTAAACCCTACTATTGTTAGTATCATATTCAGAATTTGGAACGATACAGAGAACATTGCCCTATGTAATCAAAGGGTGTAGTACTATGGTAGGGTGTAGTACTGTAGTACTATCATGGTGCATGAGGGAGGACTAGGTACCACTAAGGCTTGGACGAAGTCTACGAGGAAGGTATTCAAGTGTCAATCTTGCGGCATGGCACTAAGACTGAGGTTGTCACCTCATCTTGATGCCTCATGCTACGAAAGGCTTAGAAACCCCAAAGTGTTCATCTTTTTGTAGTTGGGCCTCTGGAAAGTGACTGGGTGAGTGTGTGAGGGACTATCTTGGTTCTAGCGAGTACAGACCTTTTCAAAGGCGGAAAGGCGTCGACAAAGCAGGGGGCAACTGGGCAATTCCCTCTCTAGCGTTTCAATCGGGATTAGAGTTGACGTTAGGCAAAGTGGATCTCAAGCCATGTGAGCATGCACTTCAAACTAAGGTGTGCGTTCCGATCTTCAGGATTGTGCTTTTGTGAGATCTGGTATTGCAAAACAACACTTAAGCACAGAAGCTAGTGAAGTTGTTTGATGATGAAGAGGGTTTGAAGAAAGTGTTGGGCCAAAGGTATGTATGGGAAGCCACATGGTTCAAGTGGGGAGTATGTAACGTGGAACTAAAATGAAGAGGGCTTGAAGAATGTGCACTTTTGGTAGTTCGATTGTCCTATTGAACTTCTTACTATAGCGAAGCAAGATTTTTTTTCAGAAATAACCCTATTCGTGATGGACGTTTTCATTGTACAAGGTAGTTATGGAAGGGGAGGAAATGAGAATGCGGTGGGAGTCCTTCTTAGAAAGGCCTTTGTGCTATGCACCACCAAGTCATAGGATCAGCTCAGACCCTTTAAATTGCATTAAGGATAAAGTGAACTCATTTTGTAGTCAACCATGTATAGAAGGTCCGATAAAAGAATGGAGAGAACACCAACGAAGTTGATATATCTTTTAATGAGAGACGAACTTAATCAGTGACCAATGGAAATAACGCTTGATTAGGTACTTAATGAGGTTTACAATTTGCGAGACGGATTTTTCAATATTACCTTGAGTTATTGCAGGGCGCGGATCTTTCAAAACAAGGGGATGGTCGTTCAATATTTAGTGCCTATGGTCACTCAGTGGCGGACCAGGCCGTGTATCACATCAGTGATCACACGTGCTCCAGTAATCTCGAACTTTGGTCTCAAAGTCCTGACATATAGTCATAATTTACCCCTAAGTGCCCAACCATGCATATTGTGCAAGATGTACAGATGTCATCCGTATTTTCTCATCCGTCATACACTTTTTGTGGTGAGATTTTTGTACTGATTTATTTATGGGAAGTTAGCTTCATGTATGTGTGATTCGATTGAAAAGGAACTAATGTTTGAAAAAATTATGCCTCATTTTGTGTTGCAGTGTTTCACCAAAAATGTTGAAGATTTTGGTCCAAAAGTGATATTGGAAAAAAAAAACTATGAAAATCAAGCATCCGAAAAAACTCCAAAAATCACTACACCTAAAGTACTACATTATAACCCATCACAAAAAATTTCATCCACATATTGTCAATATCGTATTCGTAATTGAATTACAAAATAATTTTGTATTTTATGTTTCAAATTTTATAGAAAAAGATTATTGATAGCAATCATAGATCTAACCATATAGATAGAATCTACAAATAAAAATGTATATTTTTTATTTAAACATCAAGTTCCAAATATTCGTGTTAGTTGCATTTAATAATGCATCTTTGCAAAACTGTGTAAACTGGACATAGGTGAGGACTTCTAGGGGTTAACCAACAATACCGCGGGATTTGATGATCATGCGCATTGGATATTTGATAGTATTCTAAAACAAGATAATTTGGTTAATGGGTCGGGTCCGGTCTGCCGTCCGATCTGCGGTCTGTCTCGCCGTCCGATCTACGGGCCGTCCGATCTGCGGTTTGTCTCACCGTCCGATCTACGGTCCGTCTCGCCGTTCGATCTACGGTCCGTCTCGCCGTCCGATCGGTAGTCTGTGGAGCCGTTGGATCTGGACGTCTGCACACCACCGTACAATACAGGGCGGACTGCGCGACCCGTCCGATCGCCGACAGCTGGTCGATCGGATGACGAAGGTCGAATTGGATGGCGGACAGTGCGGGCCGTCGATACGTTGGCGGACGGCGCGGGCCGTCTGATTGGGTGTCCGACCAAATCAGATAGCACGTCCGCCTATAAAGCCGTCCGACCAGAGCGGATGGCTCACTTTTTCCTCCCTACTCACATTATTGTGAGAGTAGTTACGGGTTGCTGTTGGCAGGGTTATGCCATCCTCTGGCTAGTCACTCGGGGAAGAAGAAGTTTGCGTTGCAGGGGGGGTATATTTTGCCTATTTTTTAAACAATTCCGGAGCTCCGTCACCATGCCTAAGGGAAAAAAGGATAAGATAGGTAAGACGGAACAAAAATCTCTTGAAGACAACCGTTACAGAAGCGTGTAAGAAGTTTCTCCAGCAGTTCACGGTGGATTTTTACCTAAGCAACACGCTTATGGCGTTGGATAGTAAGTTTGTTCGGTACAAAGAGCAGAGTGTGCAAAAATTTCAAGACGACATGACGAGGAATATATTGCAGGCTCTTCGGGATGGAATTTGGTACCGGGAGATGGAAAAGCGTGATTTCTCAAAGTCGTTGGGGTGGAGGGTGAAAGATTCTTTGTGGAATATCGAGGGAGTATTAACCAAGTATGGGAAGGACCACAAGCTGCTTCAGGACAATACGTATATTGAGGAAGTGATGAAGAAAGTAGACAGCTTTGTGAAGTTGATGAAACCATATACCTTTGGACGCCAGCGCAATCAAAATATTGGTTGGTGGAGACACGTTGCCGGTGGATCCGAGGAGTTAATGAAGAATAAGTTGGTCCACGCATTGCCTGTTACGGCCAATGTCATTGAAGTGGAGCACACATCACTCAACGGTGCATATGCTACGGTCAAGAGGGTTCGAATTGAAGGAGCCCCAGGGTTTGAACCTTATTGGGAGTTTGCGGCGAAGCTTTCTAAACAGTGGAAGACAAGACCGGATCTTGCAAAATTGGAACACCAAAATGAAACGATGGCCGTTCGAATTGACCATCCAGGTGTTATACGGTATGTGGCTATTAATCCTTCGAAATACGAGGGTTATGCATATTGGTGGAATGGTGGGACATTGCGACAGATGCTGAATTTAGACAACACGTACGGAGACAATATCTACGCGCGTACGTTGCATACAACTATGTCAGCAGACGATGTCGTCAAAGCAAGTTATCTGAGGCGGTTCCGTAAAAAAAGAACGGAGTTGGCGTGGGCATTGGTGATTATCATGATGGAGGTACACATGACGGACAACTTGCACAATGATTTATCTCCCGATAATATCCTTTTTCATTTTCCTGCGGACGAGACGTCTGTATACATCGGGGTATGTGACTGGGGCATGTTATCCTTTTCGAGTGAGCCAATGAAGTCACTATATGGGTTCAACAATACAGAGGAAATGGAGAAGGATCTTGCAGATCGGTACTGGGTGGATCCTACGATTGCTTATGTACGTAAGCCTGATGCAGATGTGGAGATACGTCTAGTAGTGACGAAGGCAACTGAGGCATATGGAGTTGCAAAACTTGCGTTGCGCATCAACAAGGGCAACATGTCGGAGGATTACTGGAAGTTGCAGACGCCTGGAGAAACTTCAGTTGTTTATAGACAACAGGAGTTGGCAGATGTGTTCGAGAGCTATTTGAATCGATTGTGCAGCCCGAATCGAGAAAATATTCGAGGTTTAACTCATTTAGTGACACGTTTTAGGATTACGTACCATTGGCCAGTACCGTAAGAGCATTTTAGACATGTGTATTAGGCAAAACATAGTGATATAGTTCTTCTTGGTTTAGAGTAGTAGTACCGGTATTGAATTGTGCTATGGCTATTGTTGTGTGCTTATGTATAGAAGACCTGGACTTCTGTCCGACTATCAGTAAAATATTTTCCTTTTTGACATGTACGGAAAATAAAATTCCATATGTTTTATTGTTTTTGGAATTTTGCTATCTCTATGTTCATTGATATTTGTGGGTTTTGCAGCCATCAGTCCCGGGACTCCAATTTGGAATTTGTTTGCACACATGGGTACCTAACGTTATTAGAATTTAGAAACACCCTCGATTTTCTTTAATGTTTTGGAAAATAGTTCTTCCATTTGTTATTGGAATTTTGCTAACTCTATGGTTTTTGATTAGGATTTGCAATCGGTGGATTTGTGTTCAGCGTTGGAATTGGAGAATAGACTTAATTTGAAGATTTTCCACCGTCGACAAATTTGAATGTTGAGTGTCCAAAATATAGAAGTTTTTCTAAAGATGCTCGTATCATAGGTCTCTTTTAATTTCTTCACTTTCAGTTTTTTACTCCTTGTAAATATAACTTTGCCGTAAACCTTAAATATAAGTTTTGATAAACCCTTTGACAAAAATATATTTAATTTCAATTTTTCCCTTGTTTGAATAGTAAAATCTGTAAATAATCAAAATATATCTTCAAATCATGTTGAAAACTGTGATCGGACGTCCACAGCACCGTCCGATCAGGCACGTTCTCAGTCGTCCGATCTTGCAGCCGTCTGATCACAGCGTCCAGCCGTCCGACCCAATCGTCCGTCCAATCCCGCCGTCCGCCATTCTAATCCCGCACGCCCGTCCGATCGGGCACATTCTCAATCCTCCGATCGAGCAGCCGCTCGCGCGTCCAATCGAGCACCCAATCCCTCGTCCGACCCGTAGATAGAGACACCAAATTCGTAGATTTTTCCGATTTCAGTGAATTATAATCAGTCCAACACAAAGATGGGACTAGAGATCTCATAGATTTTGTCATACACCTTAAACAATCGTCCGCTGTTCGAAGAATCATTGCGATGGGGCGGTCGATATTGAGGTAATTGATGTACGGTAGTATTGCTAGGAGCCAAAGAGGTTCGGGTGCTAAATAATGGTGTGTGGGAAGAGGGGTTAGGCATGGGCTGATCTCTAGAGTGTCCTTGTGATGAGTTATCCCATATGGTTTGTCCATGGTGACCTCCTAGTGTACACTACTTAAGGTGGAAGGCCTTTGAGTAAAGATCATCTCTTTCTACACATTCCTTGTGTTTGTGTGTGCCTTGTGCTCTCATCTCTTATCTTCGATAGGTTATGGGCCCATTCATATGTGTTGCATGAGTCTTTGATTGCATTGTGGCAATTAGTTGAGGTCGTTGAGGAAGGGGCTGATTTGGAGCTTTTGGGAGCGTTTTGGAGGGTTTTGGAGGAGTCTTCTCTCTCGGAGGTGTGCACGGGCTGACTTTACACGTGGGAGCACTCTTCTTGGTGGATCTCTTCCTTTGGATCTCCAAGTTCTTCATTCCAAGCCTCTTTTGTAAGTGGAACGTCGTTTCGTTCAATTTGATGCACTTGTGGTCATACAAGTGATTTGTGAGGTGTTGAGGCTCTGAGGGAGGGCCTATGATCTGATCTAAGTGATTGGGCACTTGCATTGAGGTGTTGCATGTGTTTCATAGCGTTGAAGAGCTCAAATTTTCATTTGGGGTTACTTTATGCATTTGGGCGCACAAAGGTGCGGTTTTGAGCAATTTCAATGCATTTAGGGTTTTGAGGGACTTGTTTAAGTCTATGAGCATTGATTTAGTGCTATTGAAGGACACATAGGTGTCTATTACGTGCATTGAGTGATTGGGAACACTAAGGTGTTGTTTTGGGTCAATCGGAGTAGTGGGAGCTCCATTGAGTGATTTGAGGTGTTTTGGTGAACATCTTTGCAATTTGGATGAGCTACCTTCGCATTTGAGTGTTGGAAGGTGTGTGTGGAGCACAAAGGTGCTGATTTGTTGTTTGGGGTTAGACAAGTGGCATTGGAAGCACAAAGGTGCTACATTCTATCAAACATCATAAAAACGAGTGTTGTTATTAAGTTTGAGGGTTTGTTTGAGTGAGGAGGCATTTGTGAGTGAGGATCATGGCATCTTATGAGGGTGAGGGTCCCAAAGTGGTGGACAAGTTCGATGGCGTGAATTTCCACTTGTGGAAGTTCAAAATGGAGATGGTCATGGCGGAGAAGGAGTTGTGGGACATTGTCGATGGTAGTGAGGAGCCCCCTCACTCTACTACCGACCCGCGTGTGATGCAAACATATTTGAGGCGCGAGAAGAAGGCATTTGCCATCTTGGCTCTCAATCTTTCGAATTCCCAACTCGCGCATATTCGTTCGTGCAAGACGCCCCGCGAGGCATGGGTCAAGCTTTGCAACATTTACGAAGCAAAGAGTTTGGCAAACATTTTGTTTTTGCAGCGCAAGTTCTTCACCATCAAGATGGAGGAAGAAGACGATATGTTGGCGCACATCAATAAGGTCAAGGCACTTGCAGATCAACTCAACGGTGCGGACGTGACCATTTCCGATGGGGATGTTGTGATGACCCTTTTGGAAAGCCTACCACCCTCGTACGAGTATCTCATCGTGGCCATAGACTCAAGGCCCATTTCGGAGCTCACATTGGACTATGTGACCTCGCGGTTGTTGCACGAGCTCTCGCGGCGAAAGGAAAATGAGTCTCGTGGAGATAGTGCGGCTCTCATGGCAAAGCAATCCAAAAATGGAGGCAGTGGGAGCTCTAGCGATAAGGCCTGCTTCTATTGCGGTAAGAAGGGCCACATTGCCAAGTTTTGTTACAAACGCAAGAGGGATGAGAAGGGGGAGTGCAAACAACACTAAAACTCGTGATGATGATGATGAGTATGCGTTTACTACGCGGTATGTCTCTTGGGATGCAAGCATGAGTGATGGTAAAGACGAGTATGCAATGATGGCAAGCAATGTATCGTGCAATGGTAGTACGAGTGATTGGATTGTTGATTCGGGGGCTACAAGCCACATGTCACCGCATAAAACTTGTTTTCATTCGTATGCTCTCATTAACCCAAGGAGGGTGATTTTGGGAGATGATATGGTGCTTGAGGCCATTGGCAAAGGCCAACTTGTTGTAGACACCGAGGTGAGGGGTCGTGTGAAGAAAATCACTATCAAAGATGTCCTCCACGTTCCCAAATTAACGGCAAATTTACTATCAGTGCGGCAATTAGTGGCAAAGCACTTGAGGGTTGAGTTTAGTGATAAGGGGTGTTATGTGTTGTCACCGAGTCGAGATGAGGTGGCTATCATTGAAGAACACGAGGGCTTGTACCACATCAAGTTCTCGAAGGTGCATTCCAAAGAATCGGCGGCGTTGGCACATTCAAACTTGAAGGACGACAAGTTGGCGTTGTGGCGTCGTCGACTCGACCATTTGAACATCAAGAGTGTGAAGACACTACGCGGCATGGTAAGTGGCATGGACCTTCATCAATTGAAAGTGGATGCTTCTTCATTCACTTGTGAAGGTTGCATTGAAGGCAAGCAACAACGGTTGCCATTTGCGGGTGAAGCGGCGACTCGGGCCACGAAGGTTTTGGAGATCGTGCATTCGGATGTGTCTGGCCCAATGAAGACCACGTCGATGGGAGGTTGCAAGTACTTTGTGACCTTCATCGATGACTTTTCAAGGAAGATTTGGCTCTATCCAATCAAGGCCAAGAGTGAGTGCTTCGACAAGTTCAAGGAGTTCAAGACATTGGTGGAGAACCAATCCGAGATGAAGATCAAGGTGTTTCGATCGGACAATGGCGGCGAGTACATGTCCAAGAAGTTTGACGAGCTATTGAAGAAAGAAGGCATCGCACGTCAAACTTCGGCCCCGTACACGCCTCAACAAAATGGAGTTGCGGAGCGCGCAAATCGCACCATTGTAGAGATGGCGAGGAGCATGTTGCATTCTCAAAACTTGAAGTTGGACCTTTGGGCGGAAGCGGTGGTGAATGCGGTGTACACTCGCAATCGGTGTCCAACAAGCGCGGTTGAAGGCATGACACCGGAGCAAGCGTGGAGTGGGAGGCAACCACGTGTTGCACACATGCGCTGTCAGTCGAAAAGCTACATTCGCTGCGAAAAGCAACATTCTCTGTCAGTCGCTCTTTTGTCTTTTTTGCCACATGTCCTAAACCGATTGGCACACTATGTACAAACAGTCCACTCTGTACAATACCAGTACAACTCCAAACCCTAATCGTTTTTGAGAGGCACATGGTGAAATGAGGGCTAAAACCTCCGATACTCCATTTTGGAGAGAAATAATAATTTTTTTCGAAATCCATTGACAAGCCCCTCTGCAACTTAAGGTATTTTAATACATTGTGAAAAAAAAAAACCAAAACATGACTTTTAACACATGTTTTGGCGCATTTGTAGGATTTAGCGTTATATATTTCTTTTAGGCATATAGGAATGGTTGAATATGGTAGTTGATGATTGGAACTTTGAATATGAATTTTCAAAATATAAGAATTCAAACTATAACTTCACAAAATGAGTACAATTATGTTAGCACTGAAACTGTGACAGTACAAACATTAAATGTTTGTACTCATTATGATGAATTAGTGAATGCAAGTCAATTCTAATCAAGCAACCTTTAATGAATACCAGATGTAAAATTACGCCTTCTCATCAATTTTTATAAATTATACCCAAAAATAGGGTAAAATTGGCTCAAACTTGCACCCTGCCCTAAAATGCTGCTGTGAGTGCGATTTTGTACAACCTATTGTGTTTTCACCCGACACGAGGAAGATCATTCGGTCACGTGATGTGACGTTTTGTGAGGAGTCTATGATGGAGGCTCCTTTGGAGGTTGGTCCAAGTGGGAGTAGTGGAGACATGTTGGTGGACACACCCTCCAAGTCTCCTAGTGTTGTTGATGTAGGTGATGAGGACGGTGATGACGAAGATGGTGACACGGAGGTTGTTGAAGCGCCATCGAGCTCAAAGGCCAAGAATGGCGCAAAAGACGCGCAAGAGGAGCAAATTTCTTCAAGCGAGCGGCAGGACCCCGAGAGATCGCGCAAGCCACCTGAAGAATGGTGCAAGAATCACATCTTCCCTCAAGAGGATGACGAGCATGCGAATGTGACATTATCGGATGGTCCATTGACCATTCGTGAAGCCATACAAGGTGAGGATGCGGTCAAATGGGAGCGCGCCATGCAACAGAAGTATGACTCTCTAATTGCTAATGGTACGTGGCAATTAACTCCCATTCCAAAGGATCGCAACTCCATTGGTTGCAAATGGGTGTTTCGGACAAAGAGGGATGTTTCGGGTAATGTGGTGCGTCACAAGGCAAGACTAGTAGCCAAGGGGTTCGCGCAAGTGCATGGGGTAGACTTTCACGAGACATTTGCTCCCGTGGCCAAGTTCACCACCATTCGATGCATTCTTGCGATTGGAGCGGCCATGGACTTGGAAATGCATCAAATGGATGTGAAAACCGCATTTTTGAATGGCGATTTGGAGGAGGACATCTACATGGTGCAACCCGAGGGCTTTGTGCAACAAGGTAATGAGCACCTTGTTTGTAAGTTGCAAAAATCATTGTATGGGTTGAAACAAACTCCAAGAGCGTGGTACCAAAAGATTGACACGTTCTTGCTTGCAAATGGGTTTACTAGGAGCGTTGCGGATCATAGTCTCTACTTCATACAAGAGGGACAACATGTGGTGATTGTGATCATATATGTTGATGATTTGATCATTCTTGCAAGCCTCATGAGTTCAATGAATGCATTAAAAGGCATGCTTGAGAGAGAGTACGAGATGAGTGATCTTGGAGAATTGCACTTTTGTCTTGGTGTTGAGTTTCTGCGAGACAGGGCTACACGTACTATCACCATGAGTCAAGGCAAGTATGTGATGGACGTGCTCAAGAGATTCGGGATGGAGGATTGTAAGCCCGTGGCAACACCATTGGATGCAAACTCCAAGCTCGTCAAGCTTTCGGAGGAGGAGTATGCGGTGGAGGCGAAATCGATGGCGGACGTGCCATACAAGCAAGCGGTGGGGTCGTTGATGTATGTGATGATTGCGACACGGCCCGACCTCGCGTATCTAATTAGCATGGTGAGTCAACACATGGCGTGACGGGGCTCAATGCATTGGATGGCGGTCAAGAGGATTATGCGCTACTTGAAGGGCACAAGCGATGTCAAGTTGTGTCTTGGCGGCAAAGACATTGTGTTGAGCGGCTATTGCGACGCGGACTACGCGGGAGACACAAGCAATCGAAGATCGACAACGGGCTACATGTTCAAGGTCGGATCGGGAGCGGTATCGTGGAATAGCAAGCGGCAACAAACCACGGCGACATCAACGGTGGAGGCCGAGTACATGGCTATGAGCCATGCCACGAAAGAGGCCATTTGGTTGAGGCAACTAATGGTCGATGTGGGTTGCACACAAGGTGAGGCTACAACGATCATGTGTGACAACCAAGCGTGCATTTCACTTGCAAAGAACCCTTCACATCATTCACACACGAAGCACATTGATGTGCAATACCACTTCATTCGGGAGAAGTTGGAATTGGGAGTTATACGGTTGGAGTATTGTCCAACGGAGCACATGGTGGCGGATGTGCTCACAAAGGGTCTTTGTAGAGACCGATGTCGGGTAGAGAGGGTTTTGCTCTGGGAAAGCGCGGGGTTTCTAGCTGCAACTAGTTTGAATTCAAGGTATGGGGAAATATGATAGTGTAATTTATTGTTTATACCATTAAAAACCCAAATCTATGTTTTATTTTGCAAAATAGCAAACCGTGTAAAGGCTTAAACCTTTAAAAACACTGTCAGCATTCAAATGAATGCCACAGACACATACTTGCTCCAAATCAAGTGTGCTATAACTTTCTAGAAAGCTAACACAAAGCTACACAATCTGTAAAAATTTCAAGAGAAAATGATTTACCATTCAATATTTATAGCGTGCTGAAGTTGAGACTCCAAATATTCACGGCAGCTGTACATCTCTCCACTTCGGGACGCATATCATCTTCATAAAAGCTCCAAATACATGATTCCATAATTTTTTAGAAAGCTAACATCACCATCTACGTTGCCTGTAAATCTTAGCTTAAAATATCATACTGTCCGTTTTCTATACTTCGTCAAAAATGGAACTTCTATATTGAGCGGCAGTTTCACACCCTCAAACTTCTACAAGAATAACTTTCACGTCCTAACTCCAAAACAAGAGTTTAATAGCTTTTTAGAAAGCTATCAACATAACACATGTGCTCACAAAATTTCAAAACTAATCGATCATTATACAAATTTCTACAAAAGTTTAAAGCGACTGCCTTTGAATTTCGACGGCACTAAACCCTCTTTCACTTCTCAAGGCATACCTTTCTCATACTAACTCCAAATGACAAGCGCCACACACCATTGGAATCACAACAAGAAGAGGAACGTGCTCTCAAAATTTCATTGAAATCCGAGCTATACACAGTAAGTCACTTGTCCTCAAACACACGGCACAAAACTAAAAAACTAAAACATGAACACAAGAAGAATGAGGTTCGGGAGAAGAAGGCCCCCCTTATCAAGCCACAAGGGGGAACACATCAGCCCATACCTAGCCACATGGGCACCCTAAAACTAATTGGGTGACCCAAAAGTCTCCCATACCTCTATCCATTCGCTTATTTTAATGATAAACTCACAAAAAACTAAAAGAAAGGTAAAACAATCTTCACCTTTCTTTTCAACAACTATCAAAACTCAAATTAAATATCAAAACTCATTCTAAGAAGATAAATGTAAAGTTTGACTCTTATTAGTCAAAACACAAGGCAATTAAAACCTTGTAGAGATTATGAATCAATTCATAATCTTTCTCAAATATTCCCTATTCATTTCTTCTTTAAATGAGATATCTTAAAACTCATCAAAATAACAATACTATAAGTTTTTACACTATATGCGCATTTGCATCGCGACACCGACACCAATGATTAGTAATAGCATTTGGACTTAGAGGCTTTGGCTCTACGCAAAGTGGGAGTATTGAGGTAATTGATGTACGGTAGTATTGCTAGGAGCCAAAGAGGTTTGGGTGCTAAATAATGGTGTGTGGGAAGAGGGGTTAGGCATGGGCTGATCTCTAGAGTGTCCTTGTGATGAGTTATCCCATATGGTTTGTCCATGGTGACCTCCTAGTGTACACTACTTAAGGTGGAAGGCCTTTGAGTAAAGATCATCTCTTTCTACGCATTCCTTGTGTTTGTGTGTGCCTTGTGCTCTCATCTCTTATCTTCAATAGTCGACCTCGCCGTCGGACATGGGCGTCCGACCTGTCCGCCGTCCGATCTACCCTAAACCACCGTCCGACCTGTCCTGTCGTCCGATCGCACCGTCCGCCGTTCTAACGCCGTCCGCTGAGGTAAAATCCCCGTCCGCTGTGGTAAAACCGCCATCCAGTATGGATTTTTCAAAGTCACTGGACGCTGGGATGGGAACGTCTACGTCTAGCGGACGTCCGGACGCGAACATCAGCGTCCCAACGTCCGAACAACTCTGGCAATACCATGAACTTTATACCAAGCCGTTGCGCAAACGTCACTTTCTTTGAGTGTAATATACTTAACTCTCACCCCCTCCTTTGCGTGCATCTGTCCTCCTGCCGCGATGGCATACTCACGATGATCCTTATAACTCTTCACATAGAACAACTGTCTGACAGAGCAAGTATCAGCCCAAGGGAATACCTAGCAGCATCGTAAACTGCAACACTTCTAAGCGCTGAGCAGTCTAATCTCAGCCTCTTCCGTCTTCTTGGTATACAGGGATACCTTCGGATCTTCACAGCGCTTTCTGTTGAGAAATCGATAAGGAGCTTTCTGAACTCCTCCTAGATATGCGTCAGGGTCGACAACTTTAGGAAGTGAAGCAAAGTGAAGAAGAGTGGCATTGAGACTGCGACCATCGAAAGCGAAAAAACATTCCAAAATTGGCCACTTCTGATGCGTCATGATTGTCACTACGTCACCGTCCATTACTTGAAGGACAATGACCCCAACAAACCTATCGCCCAAAGTATTGTCCTGGAAATGATCCGTCGGAAAGCTGCAATTGATTCTTCCCGACGCCACAACCCGTCCGTTCTCCGCCTTCTTCTGGATTTCATGCCCACCCACTGCGATCTTGCAAGGAAGGGATAATCCGCATTGGTGACATCCTCATCGATCGGGGGATCGCCCGATGGTATCATCAAATCGACAACTTTCCAGAGAACAATCTTATCTAAGGCTTGGCCAGTCACACTGATGCCAAGCTGTCGAGGATGTAATGGCAGAGTTTTAAACTCTGGAAAAATCTCAGATGGCCGTAGCAGAACATATTCTCGAATATCGTCCGGATGAAAAACTCCAAGGCAGATCCCACCTGGTTGAGCTTCAAGGATAAATCCGGAACCGACCTCACCGATCCTAGAGGCCATGCCTCGCTGTCAAAAGTTATCGGGGGAACGCCTGATAGTGATCTCCTACCAACGGTGTGGAGGTATAACGGGGGATTGCCCGATGCTTGTGTGCAACAAGTAGTCGTATGCAGGATGGGGGGATCTCCCGATGCTGCTATGTAACCTGCGGCGCTGAGTAGTATCGGGGGATTGCCCGATAAAGGTCTGCAACCCGGAGGCCTAAGGTGGATCAGGGGATCGTCCGATGCAGATATGCAACCCGTAGTCCAGAGTAGGATCGGGGGGTCGCCCGATGGTGGTCGGCAGCCAACGGAGCTCAGGTGTATGGGGGGATCGCCCGATGCATGTCTTGAACACGTTGTGCTACGGTGTATGGGGGGATCGCCCGATAATGGTCTCCAGCCTGACGTCCTGAGGTGGATCGGGATATCGCTCGATGCTGCAGCTGCCTCAATAAACTGATTCGTGGATGGGGGGATCTCCCGATGCTAATCTGCAAGCTTTACTTTTTACTTGCATCGCGGGGTCCCTCGATGTTTAGGTTGGTCATGCTACACTTCCTGCACATAGTGTATGGGGCGGTCGCTCGATGTCTTAGTACGAAAACAATACCACCTTAACTTGGTGAATCGGGGGATCGCCCAATGTATCACTACTACAAGTATTCCTAGTCTGAGAGTTATCATCGGGCGATACCCCGATGATATGAACTCGGGATGGTATCCGTACATGTCCACGTCATCACAGCTCTATAATTTTGACATCGCAAACTCTTGATTCATACAACCGCTTGGTAGAACGACACAATTCACTGTTGATTGAATGGTTCAGAGACTACTATTTCTAAATGGACGATGATGTATTATGATTCTATGAATCCTATCATAATAATCCAAGCTGTTGGATATAAAGGCCTACAATAATTTGAACAGTATTGGAGTTTTACTAGCGCTCAAGGTTGACAATTATGCTATTAATACTGGAGTTGGATAAATTTTTGCTATACTAGTGCTGCATAAATTTCTGCCATACTGAAACTGCATAATTATTATGTTTTTACATGTCAGTGAAGACAATTGGACTCAGGAATTGCCCGATACATGCTACGGTAAACAGCTATCACATTTCTTCAGCGGTGCGGTTGAAACAATTTAGATTTCACTAAGTCAAGAATATGTAACTGATGTAATGCGATTCAGAGAGTGACACTTACCTCGTTATATCAGAATGTGGGGTGGACGCTTCCAAATTCAGCAGCAACAGCAACAACAGCAGCAGTAGCAGCAGCAACAGAAGCAACTTACAATAGCAACAGCTGCAACTCCACCAACAGCAGCACCAGCAGTAACAACACCAACAGCACCAATAGCAACAACAGCAGCAAGAGCAGCAAACGACGATGGTGGCAACGGATCGAAATTGGATGAGCGACTATCACTAGAAACTTGAGTCTGAAAGTGAAGTGAATCAAGAAGACAACCTGAAGTTTTGAAGAAGTGATGAGAAATTTAGCGGGAGAGAGTGTGATTTTTATATTCATTTCCGCTTTTAAAAAAAGGAGGGGGCCGTATCTAATGGCTAGGACATTGGGAGATAAATTAATTAACCATATTCTCAAATTATGGGAGTCGCCGTCAACCGCACTTCGGTTTAGTTCATGAGTGTCATGTACGGGTACTAGTACCATGGCACATATTTCAACTGCTCATAGTCATTGCACCTAGATAGCAGTCTCCTTTCCAAGGATAATTTAGAAACGGAGGGAAATTCTGAAATGGACTGAGGGACATACTGTAAAATCCATTGTATGCCTTTTTTAATACTTGATTGTGTATGAGAGTACTAAATTCTCTGAGGTTCAGGTACCGTAACACCATAGCAGGTTCGCCACCTGGCGAACGAATATTTATTTATTTTGATAAAATAAGATTCACCTCTATAAACTGATTTTTCTCAATTTCTGTTTTCTAGCAAAAAAATCAGTAAAAATGAACTTAAATAGCTTAGAAATAACAAAATATTTCAAAACTAATTTATTCTATTTTCATTTTTCTGTCTTCAGAATTTTCTAATTTTTACATTTTTTTATTTTTAGAATTATTTTAGGACAAACCTGCTACAGTACTACGGTAGTGTACGTTATAAACTGTATGACCATTTGGCAGGGTGTAAGTAAAATAGATCTAATTCAAAATTCAGGACTCCTGAATTTGGGGTATTTGAAGTCGAATTAAGGGTTCAGGGTTCAGGGTTTAAGGTTTAGTAAAAGTTAGGACCTTTGAAAATTAATCTAAGAACTTACAACATGACACTGCCAAGGAACATGCGAATTGCTTGAATTTCCTTTGATTACATGCAAATTGCTACAAACTTCCTATCGAAGCATAAAGATGAATTTGATAGCTTGAGGTGCTTTGCATCGCAATGATGCTTCCAAGAAGGAGGTGATTGATATTTCTAAGCTTACGCAAATTATGATGATTTGTCATTTAGGGATCATTCGACATGATTGTCAATCATGTTATATATCAATTATGAGTATCATGTTTGATAAATTATAATTTTCTAAATTGAATCATGACATAAATGGAATATTCCACAATTAATATGTATGAATTTTTGCTACTAAGAATATTTCAAAATTATAAATGGGATATTATTTCACAATTATAAATGGAATATTTGCTTCAATGAATTCCATAATATTCGCTTTAATTAATTCCATAATATTTAATTAATAAATGGAATATTTGCTTTAATGAACATAAATGGAATATTCCACAATTAATACGATCCTTTGAAATGAATCATGACATAAATGAAATATTTCACAATTATAAATTGAATATTCCACAATTAATATGTATGAATTCCACAATAATTAATATTCCACAATTAATAGAACTTAGAAGATTACAAGTTAGCATTTCACATTGTATTTCAAAGCTGTTATTTCCATCCTTATTGATGAAAGACGGTGTTAGTATCACTGTTGAGACTTTCTGCTATATGGTGCTTGTCTTTTCGCAAACGTTGCCCACTAGGAGATTCCTTTGGCCTTCATGAATTTACACAACAGTCGAATTCAGTCTGTGGTCAAGCTGCAAGGAATGCATGAAAAGTCTCCAATGCAGAGCATGAAATGCTGTAAAATCCGTGGCCAGCTAGAGCGACATACCCTGAAAGCTGACTGGAGAGTTTTCGCTGCTAAGAACCATCTTCAAGTTGGGGAAAAGCTTCTCTTTACTCTCTGAGCAGTGTCATCGAGTTTGGGTCCAGCAGCTCGAGTGACAAGAGGATGGGGAACTTGCATGCAATTGCGCGTCCGTTACGTGCAGCAATGTACGCCATACTCGGCAAGGATTGTGCCCTCGAGAGGATCCCAGAGAGGAGCAACGACGAAAAGATGGTCGTGTGGACCGAGACGAAAGTCACGATTCAAATTAGAAAACAATGATTATTAATCAAACATAATACTCATAAGCTATAGTGACAAGTTTGCTTAAAAGCAACATCACTCAATGGTCCAAGCTATTTGCAACTTGTTGACTCAATTATTGTCCCTAGATTCATAGGTAATTGTGCAATCATCATCCATAATTTATGTCATGATTCATGAAACTCATCACTCATGTAAAATTATCATGACAGATACTCATCATTCTTATATAGTCTACTTATATCCAATTTCTCATGAAACAACTTCTGACTACATACTTCTAATGCCGTTTTAATTGATTCTTGTATTTAACCTGTCAAGTCATGCTCAACCGGTTTATCAAGTTTGACTCCATGACATGAAAGACTTCATTAGTGAATGATCTTTGAATGTTCATCATATCTACAATCAACTTATAATAGAATTGTGTTTTTAATTTTTGCATGACAACTTTAAACAATAGTGATAAGTTTGCTTAAAAGCAACAACATCATCCAAAGGTTCAAACTATTTGCAACTTGTAGACCCAATTATTGCCCCTAGATTCATACATAATTGTGCAATCATCATCAATAATTTATGTCAAGGTCCGGGTCTGATCAGGGTACCCCTTCCCGGACTGTCCGGACTTTAGAAGAATGTCCATTTGGTAATGAATAAATTATTGGAAAATTACAAAAATTACATGGTATTATAGATGGCATATTAGTATTGAAGGTAGAGAAGATTGCACAAGGCACACACACAAACACAAGGAATGCGTAGAAAGAGATGATCTTTACTCAAAGGCCTTCCACCTTAAGTAGTGTACACTAGGAGGTCACCATGGACAAACCATATGGGATAACTCATCACAAGGACACTCTAGAGATCAGCCCATGCCTAACCCCTCCTCCCACACACCATTATTTAGCACCCGTACGTCTTTGGCTTCTAGCAATACTACGTTGCATCAATTACCTCAATACTCCCACTTTGCGTAGAGCCAAAGCCTCTAAGTCCAAATGCTATTACTAATCGTTGGTGTCGGTCTCTACAAAGACCCTTTGTGAGCACATCCGCCACCATGTGCTCCGTTGGGCAATACTCCAAATGTATAACTCCCAATTCCAACTTCTCCCGAATGAAGTGGTATTGCACATCAATGTGCTTCGTGCGTGAATGATGTGTAGGGTTCTTTGCAAGTGAAATGCACCCTTGGTTGTCACACATAATCGTTGTAGCCTCACCTTGTGTGCAACCCACATCCACCATTAGTTGCCTCAACCAAATGGCCTCCTTCGTGGCATGGCTCGTAGCCATGTACTCGGCCTCCACCGTTGATGTCGCCGTCGTTTGTTGCCGCTTGCTATTCCACGACACCGCTCCCGATCCGACCTTGAACATGTAGCCCGTTGTCGATCTTCGATCGCTCGTGTCTCCCGCGTAGTCCGCGTCACAATAGCCGCTCAACACAATGTCTTTGCCTCCAAGACACAACTTCACATCGCTTGTGCCCCTCAAATAACGCATGATCCTCTTGACCGTCATCCAATGCATCGAGCCCGGTCTCGCCATGTGTTGACTCACCACGCTAATTGGATACGCAAGGTCGGGCCGTGTCGCAATCATCGCATACATCAACGACCCCACCGCTTGCTTGTATGGCACCTCCGCCATCGATTTAGCCTCGATCGCATACTCCTCCTCCGAAAGCTTGACGAGCTTGGAGTTTGCATCCAATGGTGTTGCCACGGGCTTACAATCCTCCATCCCGAATCTCTTGAGCACGTCCATCACATACTTGCCTTGACTCATGGTGATAGTGCGTGTAGCCCTATCACGCACAAACTCAACACCAAGACAAAAGTGCAATTCTCCAAGATCACTCATCTCGTACTCTCTCTCAAGCATGCCTTTTAATGCATTCATTAAACTCATGAGGCTTGCAAGAATGATCAAATCATCAACATATATGATCACAATCACCACATTTTGCCCCTCTTGCATGAAGTAGAGACTATGATCCGCAATGCTCCTAGTAAACCCGTGTGCAACCAAGAACGTGTCAATCTTTTGGTACCACGCTCTTGGAGATTGTTTCAACCCATACAATGATTTTTGCAACTTACAAACAAGGTGCTCTTTACCTTGTTGCACAAACCCCTCAGGTTGCACCATGTAGATGTCCTCCTCCAAATCGCCATTCAAAAATGCGGTCTTCACATCCATTTGATGCATCTCCAAGTCCAAGGCCGCTCCAATGGCAAGAATGCATCGAATGGTGGTGAACTTGGCTACGGGAGCAAATGTCTCGTGAAAGTCCACCCCATGCACTTGCGCGAACCCCTTGGCTACTAATCTTGCCTTGTGACGCACAACAATACCCGAAACATCCCTCTTTGTCCGAAACACCCATTTGCAATCAATGGGGTTGCGATCCTTTGGAATGGGAGTTAATTGCCACGTACCGTTAGCAATTAGAGAGTCGTACTCCTCTTGCATGGCGCGCTCCCACTTGACCGCATCCTCACCTTGCATGGCTTCTCGAATGGTCAATGGACCATCCGATAATGCCACATTCGCATGCTCGTCCTCCACTTGAGGGAAGATGTGGTTCTTCCACCATTCTCCAGGTGGCTTGCGCGATCTCTCGGGGTACCGCCGCTCGCTTGAAGAAACTTGCTCCTCTTGCGTGCCCTTTGCGCCATTCTTGGCCTTTGAGCTCGATGGCGCTTCAACAACCTCCGTGTCGCCAGCTTCGTCATCACCGTCATCATCACCTACATCAACAACACTAGGAGACTTGGAGGGTGTGTCCACCAAAACGTCTCCACTACTCCCACTTGGACCAACCTCCAAAGGAGCCTCCATCGTAGACTCCTCACAAAATGTCACATCACGTGACCGAATGATCTTCCTCGTGTCCACCGACATGAGTCTATACGCCTTGGTACCTTCACAATACCCAAGAAACACACATTTCAAGGCCTTAGCCTCGAGTTTCGTCCTCCGTTCGTCGGGAACCTTCGCATATGCAATGCATCCGAAGATGCGCATGTGTGCAACACATGGTTGCCTCCCACTCCACGCTTGCTCCGGCGTCATGCCTTCAACCGCGCTTGTTGGACACCGATTGCGTGTGTATACCGCATTCACCACCGCTTCCGCCCAAAGGTCTAACTTCAAGTTTTGAGCGTGCAACATGCTCCTCGCCATCTCTACAATGGTGCGATTTGCGCGCTCCGCAACTCCATTTTGTTGAGGCGTGTACGGGGCCGAAGTTTGGCGTGCGATGCCTTCATTCTTCAAAAGCTCGTCAAATTTCTTGGACATGTACTCGCCGCCATTGTCCGACCGAAACACCTTGATCTTCAACTCGGATTGGTTCTCCACCAATGTCTTGAACTCCTTGAACTTCTCAAAGCACTCACTCTTGGCTTTGATAGGGTAGAGCCATATCTTCCTTGAAAAATCATCGATGAAGGTCACAAAGTACTTGCAACCTCCCATCGATGTGGTCTTCATGGGGCCACACACATCCGAATGCACGATCTCCAAAACTTTTGTGGCCCGTGTCGCCCCTTCACCCGCAAATGGCAACCGTTGTTGCTTGCCTTCAATGCAACCTTCACACGTGAATGTAGAAGCATCCACTTTCAATTGATGAAGATCCATACCGCTTACCATGCCGCGTAGTGTCTTCACACTCTTGATGTTCAAATGGCCAAGTCGACGATGCCACAACGCCAACTTGTCGTCCTTCAAGTTTGAATGCGCCAACGCCGCCGATTCCTTCGAATGCACCTTGGAGAACTTGATGTGGTACAAGCCCTCGTGTTCTTCAATGATGGCCACCTCATCTCGACTCGGTGACAACACATAACACCCCTTATCACTAAACTCAACCCTCAAGTGCTTTGCCACTAATTGCCTCACCGATAGTAAATTTGCCGTTAGTTTGGGAACGTGGAGGACATCTTGGATAGTGATTGTCTTCACACGACCCCTCACCTCGGTGTCTACAACAATTTGGCCCTTGCCAACGGCCTCAAGCACCGTATCATCTCCCAAAATCACTCTCCTTGGATTAATGAGAGCATACGAATGAAAACAAGTTTTATGTGGTGACATGTGGCTTGTAGCCCCCGAATCAACAATCCAATCACTCGTACTACCATTGCACGATACATTGCTTGCCATGTTTGCATACTCATCACCAACCTCAATCCAATCACTCATGCTTGCATCACCCTCGATACCATCACTCATGCTTGCATCACCCTCGATGCCATCGCTCATGCTTGCCTCATATCTAGCCGTAAATGCGTACTCATCATCGTCACGAGTTTTAGTGTTGTTTGCACTCTCCCCTTTCTCATCCCTCTTGCGTTTGAAGCAAAATTTGGCAATGTGGCCCTTCTTACCACAATAGAAGCACACCTTGTCGCTTGAGCTCCCACCGCCTCCATTCTTGGATTGCTTCGCCACGAGTGCCGCTCCATCTTCTCGAGACTCGTTCTCCTTTCGCCGCGAAAGCTCGTGCAACAACCGTGAGGTCACATAGTCCAATGTGAGCTCCGTAATGGGTCTTGACTCCATCGCCACGATGAGGTACTCGTATGATGATGGAAGGCTCTCCAAAAGTGTCATCACGATGTCACCATCCGTAACCGACACGTCGCAACCGTTGAGTTGATCCGCGAGAGCTTTGACCTTGTTGATGTGCGCCAACATGTCATCTTCTTCGCTCATCTTGATGGTGAAGAACTTGCGCCTCAAAAACAAAATGTTGGCCAATGTTTTCGCTTCGTGAATGTTGCAAAGCTTGGACCATGCTTCCGCGGGTGTCTTGCACGAACGAATGTGCGCAAGTTGCGAATCCGCGAGGTTGAGTGCCAAAATGGCAAATGCCTTCTTCTCCCTCCTCGTGTACGCTTGCATGATCCTAGGATCCGTAGAAGATAAAGGAGGTTCCTCACTACCCTCGACAATCTCCCACAACTCCTTCTCGGCCATCACCATCTCCATTTTGAACTTCCACAAGTGGAAATTCACCCCATCGAACTTGTCCACGACCTTGGGACCCTCACCCTCAAAAGATGCCATGATCCTCACTTACGTATGCCTCCCCACACAAATGAAACCTCAAACTCAAACACACAACTTTGTTTTTTTATTTTTTATTTTTTTGCTTTGATATTGCACCTTTGTGCACCCAATGGGTTTAAAACAACCCCAAACACTAGATCAGCACTTTTGTGCTCCACACACGCCTCCCAACACTCAAATGTGAGAACCCTCACCCAAAAATGCAAAGAGGCTCACCAAAACCCCTCAAATCACTCAATGGAGCTCAAAACAACTCCAAATGCTTCAATACGACGCCTTAGTGTCCCCAAACACTCAATGCACGTCAATGACACCTTTGTGTCCTTCAAGAGCACTCACTCAATGCACATGAACTCACACAAGTCCCTCAAAACCCCAATCGCATTGAAATTGCTCAAAACCGCACCTTTGTGCACAAACTAGCTCCAAATGAAAATTTGAGCACCCCAAGAGCATGAAACACATGCAACACCTCAAAGCAAGTGCCTAATCACTAGGATCAGATGGTAGACCCTCCACGAGAGCCTTCACACCTCACAAATCACTTGCATTTACTCAAATGCTCACAATTGAACCAAACGAAGTTCCACTCGCAACGAAGAGATAGAAGAAAGAAAAGAAGGAGATCAAGGGAAGAAATTGACCAAAGAGAGTGCTCCAACATGTAACTTCAGCCCATGCACACCTCCAAGAAACACCAACGCTTCAACAAGCTCCAAAACCTCCAACAATGCTCCAAAACCGCCCGTTGCGCACCGACCTCAAAATACTTGCACAAATGCAATCTAATACTCATGAAACACACATGAGTGGGCCCATAACCTATTGAAGGTAGAGAAGATTGCACAAGGCACACACACAAACACAAGGAATGCGTAGAAAGAGATGATCTTTACTCAAAGGCCTTCCACCTTAAGTAGTGTACACTAGGAGGTCACCATGGACAAACCATATGGGATAACTCATCACAAGGACACTCTAGAGATCAGCCCATGCCTAACCCCTCCTCCCACACACCATTATTTAGCACCCGTACGTCTTTGGCTTCTAGCAATACTACGTTGCATCAATTACCTCAATAATTAGTACACAATAATCATGTGCTATGTAGGTTAATTTCAAAAATTGAATTTTTTCCTAATTTATCATATCTAGCACCTGCTCACATTATAGTAGCGAAAGGACTTTGTATTTAAGGTTTTTTACTAAAACAAATATTCATGCACTTTATTAAGTTTATATTTAAGCATATCATATAGTTTTAAGACAAAGATATTATGAAATCATAGTCTTTTTAGATTGTGTAAAAATATTTGATTTATGAAAGTTCTCATAAATAAGGAAATATAGTAAAATATCAAATTAAGAGTTAAATTTAAACATAGATATGACTCAAACGTTGTTTTAGCTAAATTTCTTGTTTATGAACTACTTCACTATAAATTGATATTCCGGATTGTTCCTTTTGTCTCAAATTCGGAATTAAGACAAGTCCGGATTTGAGACAATGAAAAGGAACAATCCGGAATGTATAAATTGTTCAATTTTTCTTGCTCAATACTATTTTGGATGGAGTATTACAACTTTCTCATGAATCTATCATTGAATTCATGTGAATTGAAAATGTGTAATTTCTAGCACACATTCAGTGAATTATAAAGTGACAGTGTTTTAGTGAGACAGTCCTTTTTGGAACCCATATCAGACCCGGACCCGTCATGATTCATGAAACTCATCGTTCATGTATATCATGACAGGTACTCATCATTCATGTATGACATCAAGACATCTCTTAGAAATAAATAAACTATAATGAAGAATAAATTGAGTGAGAGGAATCATTGGAAATTGCCATAACAATCAAACTCTGAAAGAAGAAAGTGTTACTCACGTAGAGAAGGACTCTTTTGGATTCAAAGCTCCATGATGTGGCTTCAAGTACCACAAGTTGCAAATAGCTTGAACCTTTGGATGATGTTGTTGCTTTCAAGCAAACTTCTCAGTTTTGCTTAAATTTGCCATCCAAAACTTGAAAACACAACTTTGTTAAATACAACTTTGTTGTTGTAGATATTAATAATGAACATTCTAGAATCATGATTATTCAATGAAGTCTTTCATGATTGTTAAGGAGTGTAAGTCGATAGACCGATAGACCTACTAAGTAACTAAATTAATACTGCCCCAAAAATCTAATATCTAAATGTATACATTTTTAAAACTAATTTCAAGTTATAACAATTTATAAGACTATATTTTATTCAACCTTAAGACTCAGTTTTATGCAATTGTCTACTTTTTCTAAAACTCTCAATAATTGGCAACACGTGCTACTTGAATCAGAAACTTGAGAGCGATATTTGAATTTTAAAATGTGTAGAAATTATTTTAAAGTACCATGAGGTGTACACGGTGACGGTACAAACTAGTGGGAAGCAAACTTATTATTGAGATAGATAGCGGTGTAGACCGTCACCTATCACCGAGCCATGCGTTAATTTTGTGATAAGTAAGATAATTCAATTTGTCGAACTTACTAAATAATAGTTATTGGTTAAGTTTTTCTAGGTTAATTTACCATGGTTTGTAGTAAATAAGTTAATAGTAAATACGTGAATAGTAAATACATATGTAGTACCGTAATTAATTAATACGTTTAATTTGGAAAATTATAAACGAAAAGGTGACTTGACGGCTTCCACGTGGCCGCACCTCAGTGGTGGATTCTGGCGGCTTCGAGGCCGACTGAAGTTGACATGGCGGTGATTTGACATGTGCAAATGATGAAAAAGATGGCGGCGTACCTAGCGACTGACCCCTCTCGAGTTCGAGCAAGGGCTCGTGCAATCTGAGCCCTTCGTTGTGATGGACGGCCACGATCAAGAGAATCTGACCGGGTTCAACGAAGTCAGAACGGGTCACTGACCCTGTTTGAGCAGCTTGCTCACCAGACCTGCGGCGCTACTCTACAGTACTCTGACACTTTGGATTCATTTAGTAAGGTAGATTTATTTAATGAGGGAAGAAATCTAATGAGTCAAACATGTACGTGGAATTGACATGTGGAATTCTGGGTGGTTTAAGAAGATGAGCCATCTCAGAAGGGGAGAATTTCAGAAAATCACAACGATTAAAAAAAACGGAGTCGACATTTGATATTTTATTAATATTATTTATTTTATTTTGTAAGGTTTAAAAAAAAATCAATTATAAATCCCACATCTACAATTTTTGTGATGAATTTGGATTAATATGCACTATGAAATGGTATAATGTCCATTATTTGATTCCACTTATTTTAAAAAATCATCTTAATTTAATATCTCACTTTTTGGAACTAAGAATGAAACTTGACATAAACTACTTTTGTTAATTTAAAAAAATCACATTATCTTATTTTGAAGATCCATATTGTACATATGGTAGTCAACTGACTTAAGAACCAATAGAAATTTGGATGGATAAAAAACACCATTGCAAACGGTAATGGGGCGCATTAGAAAGCATCCAACATCTAAAATATAGATGTTGGCGCGTTAAAGGGTTTACTTAACGATAAATGAAATTGAATCAGTTAAAGTAAAAAAGAATGTACATGCAATATGGATTTAGTTGAAAATTGTACTTGAATCCATTTCTAAAAGTGTAGTTGACATTAATTTTAGCACCTACTGGAAATATTCATTTTGTTGGAATTAAGTTTTTCATGTGGTAATTAAGCTACTTATGAAGGAAGTGATAGACCAAGAGTCTATGACTTCAAGTTAGTTAGAACACCAAAATACTAGTCTAGTTAGTCTGTACATATTCTTAGAATGTAGACAGACGGTAAGAGAACTATAAGGGCCTCCTTCCATGTATGGGGGCAGTGGGTGGCCGGTCCTTAAAAGGACGAAGCTCCACCGAAATGGGTGGAAACGGGAGGATTCAAGAGTATATATTTCATTTGTCTCGAAATGGGTGGAGCATGGGTAGTTCTTGAGACCTCATTTCTTATCTTCTAATTGGATAAACTAATTTTTTGAACAACGGTTTTGATATTTTTAATTTTTTTTTTATTGCGTCCATTACTATTACCTTTAGCAAAAGATTTATTTTTATTTTTTTATTTTTTGACACAAGTGATCTTTTAGCAATGAAATTACATCTTTCATTTCTTAACTACTCGTAAGCATGACTTTCGAGTACCTCAAATACATTTTAGGCATTAAAATTGACAAAATGTAGAATGCAGCCATGACTCTAAGCTCTAAATTTTTTTTAAATTTCACATATGTGTGCCTAATGGCATATTAAGGAACCCAAGGTATTATTTATATATTTGCATACTAGAACTATCACATTTTATGATTTATAACATTTACAAACTTTATCATCATTACATTAATAAGTTCTAGACTTTAGGTAAACAATGTTTATTATCTGACTTGCCACCCAACTATGACATCTTGTTCGATAAACAATCGTATATCCTTCACCCACCAAGCCACACTTATAGTCCTCGTACCGTCTGTCTACATTCTAAGAATAAGGTAGTTACCCCATTCCCAATTGGCTCCTTTTACCAACAGCTAGGGGCATTATCCGCAATCAATGCTGGAATGGTGTTGGTTGTAGCATGAGTTACAGTTGGTAATGGGATCTCTCTTGTTGGTTTTAGTATATGTAAGTGTGGTTATGGGTTTGTTGTTGTTGGTTCAAGCATCTTTAGTGTGTGCAATACATTCTCCTTTAGACAGAAAGAGGTGTACCTATATGACGTGAATGGGATGCGTCATACTTCAACTTTGAAAATTTGTAACTAATTCATTCTTCATTCAAAAATTATGTTTGAACTTGTGTTGGAATCTATTTCTTCTTGCCTACCTCTAAAAAATAATAATACTAAATGATATCAATGCCTCATATGCGTATTTCTTATTCAGTTGGGAATGGGGTAACTACCTTATGTACATACTAACTAGACTAGTATTTTGGTGTTCTAAGTAACTTGAAGTCGTAGACTCTTGGTCTATTACTTCCTTCATAAGTAGCTTAATTACCTCATAAGTAGCTTAATTACTTTAAATGATTCAATTTTGAACTCATGGGATCGAGAGGGGCTGGTGACGAGGGGCGGCGTACGTACAGCCTTTCCCGCACTCCCTCACTCTCACCGTCCTCCTCCAGTTTCCTCAAAACTTGTGCCTTGAGCTTTTGCTGCGTGATAGCGGGAGCTTGTTTAGTGCTTGTTTAGTGCTCGAATTTCAGTTGTTATTGGTTGCCGTTGAAGTCGCGCTGTTGTTGGTGTTGGACGCTTGCTGCTGCTGCTGCTGTTGAAGGCTCTGTTTTGCATCTCACAAGGTAAGTCTGTAGTTCTAGGGTTTTGGTATTCTGATCTGTGCTTTCTTCTTGGGTTTGGATTCTTCTCTCACGCACGCGTTCTTTCACGCACGCTTCTTATCTCTCACACACGCTGCTAGACATCTAAATTATCAAACCTATTTCTGTCATTAAGATTCAAGAGAGCGCAATGCCGATCATTCTTCACTTAGCAATAGCCAGAACACGTAGGTTTAGGGTTGAGGTCTTTCGAATTTCAGGTCTTTCGAATTTGTAAGTGGAAGTGCTAAGTCGCTGTTTGATTGCTTCGTGATTTTGCGGTCATTGTTGCTTTGCAAACTCAATTGTTACTTAAGTATTAGTTTTTACATTTCACTGTTATTCATTGGAACTGGATTATACGAGTTCGTTTCATTGATTCAATGATCCATGATCACTTAAATCATATCTCTAATGCAGAATCCGGTGCACCCACTTGGATAGACGTCCACATATGTCAGGACTGAGTGAGAGAATTGTTGTGTGTACGCAGGATTCATGTATAGATTCTGAAGTCAGAACGGCAACAACTTCCAGCTTTCAAGTCTGGCGCGAACAAAGACCACCGCTCGGATAACGAGGACCAGCCCTGATAAAATCAAAACAGTGTTTGAGCACCGGCGAAAGCTAGTAGTCAAAGAATCCACCAACAGTGAGGATCATCCAAAAATGGAGTAAGTTGCAAAACCGCGCTTCTATTCTGATGCTCAAACACTGTGAGGTAGAGGTAAGTGTACACTGGGGGATCCACCGATCCGTACCTTTCATTCGGGAAAACTGCTAGTTTAAGGGTTTAGGGTTTAGGGTAGAGATCCCCCGATGGTAGAAACTGATAACGTCTAGATTATTATTTGCCTTCTTTGTAGAATCTAGCATTTAGCTCAATCTTCATGGGGCGGTCGCCCAATGTGAAGTGCGCATGAGTGAACTAAAATCAATAGATATTCAGTCATTATGCATGGGGGGTCGCCTGATACTAAATTTTCAATTCTAGAGAGAGCTATATTTCAATCCCTCCAATGTAGAATTTAAGCACTCTGTTAGAGAGGATGCGGCGATCCCCCGATAAAAAGATGGGGAGACCCCTGATGGTTGTAAAAGATGGGACGACCCCCCGATGAGAAGATGAGGCGATTCAATTAAACTCATAACATTAGAAAATGAGTCATTGACCATGGGAGGGTCGCCTGATGCAAAATGCTAATAATTGCATGAGATAGATTTCCATCATAGGAAATTCAGTCAGTGACCATCGGGGAATCGCCCGATGCAATTAAGGATCTGATACTATGAGCGTTTGGCTTTGGTAAGAGTTGGTAGCATTATTTAGGCTGAGAGTGAATTGTAATAGCGGTTTACAATAACGTCTAGATAATTATTTGCCTTCTTTGTAGAGTCTAGCGTTTAGCGCTATCCGCATGGGGCGGTCGCCCGATGTGAAGTGCGCATGAGTGAACTAAATCCAATAGATATTCAATCTTTATGCATGGGAGGGTCGCTCGATATATATTTTTAAATTCTAGCCAGACCTATATTTAAATAGATATTCAGTCTTTATGCATGAGGGGACTGCCCGATGCAATTAAGGATCTGATACTATGAGCGTTTGGCTTTGGTAAGAATAGGTAGCATTCTTTAGGCTGAGAGTGAATTGGAATGGCGGAGTTCAGATTATGTAAGTCGCCTAATCTGATGACCGTGAGTGTTCCACGCAAGCATCCAAAGTATTCGGAGGCACCTCCTGATCTTCAACCTAGACGGTTATCTCGGTATGTCGATGTGTGGTTGCGAAATGAAAACATTGAGTTGGATGATGGGACCCCCGTTAGAATTGCATTCAGAGCTGATCCACATCTTCAAGTGGACGGCTTGATGTGGCAAAAGAAGTCGGACGAGCGTGCGAGAATCGTTCCCGTAATGGTTGCAGCAGGGGGGAAATCCAAGAGTACTACTGTAGGTGTCCAAGTATTGGGGATACATGTGCTTCACAATCATAGATACGATATTTTCTTAGTTATCCAAGAACAGCCACTTGGGAAGGACACAAATACCCGAATATATGGACTACTTGTAGACGCAAACAAATTGGACTCAGCACTATGCACATCTGTTACGGAGAGGGGGTTTGAAATTTACGTGGATCCGGAGCGCACAGTCGGGGATATGGAAAAGTTATGGGAGCTTCTGATGGATGCCCAAAACAAATCTGCAATTGTTGGAGAGGACCCGCCGACAAATATTACAACTTCGAGCAAAAAGCGCAAGTCACGATTAAAGCCGAAGCGTCCGAAGAAGATTACAATCGATAAAGATGACGCTGGGAAGAAACCGGGTTTGTCCCTCGCAGATGCTGTGAACTTCGGATCTGACGATAGTAAACGCTTGACTCCTGAAATGAGAGAAGAAATCACGAAGCTTTACGATGCCGAGTTTGCCCCGCTTTATATTCATCATTCAGAAAACACAATCGGGATGGAATTATGGAAGAATGCAGAGAGCCAGGAGCTGCACGTGCACTTCGACCATCTTCACCGGGCAACCCCGGGGATGATTGTGTACCGAGGGCTCGTCCAGGACAGAGTAGATCGCATTGCGATGCAGGTGGAAATAGTTCCAGACATTAGCCTTGTCAGAGCTCAGGTGATTGTGTTGCCCCTGAAGGGTTTTGCTAACGATAAGCCGATCTACTATTCAAGCAGACCGGAGAAGAAGGACATTAACGTAAGTACCCACTACTATATCATTTGCGGCCAGCACACCGTAGCAGCTCACCAGAAGGTCTTGAGCATGAAGGACCATATTTCTGACTTTAAGAAAGGCTTGCTGTCAAAATTTAGTATCATCCCAGTCTAGTGCGATGAAAGTAATTTCCAGAAGCTCCTGTTTCTATCCCGAGTATTGAATCAAGATGTAGTGGGCGAGCAAACGGAACAGACATTTATGCAACAGCTCGGAAATGCTCGAGTGGCGTGGCACAAGATGGATCGGCCCATGCCTGCGTTATGTGGACGCGTGCATTCCTCGAAATTTAAGGTGAGATGAATTCATTATGCATCTCAATTTCGGTGGTGCATTGCTAGCTTCAGTTTTTACATAGATCATGGGGCGATCGCCCGATATACTCAATGATTAGGTGATTCCCTCTTGTAATCCATGGTATTTCATAAATCTGGAACTTTTTTTCTAGAGTCACTTCAATTGGAATATCTGATGGAGCGATCGCCCCATGCTTCCGGAGATTCACTGATCAGTAGGAAATTTCATGGGGCGATCCCCCATAACATGGGAGCTTACTCATGGTCTTTTGTCTTTTGATTTCAGAATGACTTCCTCCCGAAAGTGAAGCTTATATTCGCGGGTAAATGAGTGAAATCCAAGAATGTAGGTGATGGAAGACATCCATTGCTATATCTAGAGGACGATCATTTTGAGAAGTGGGTTTCAATTGAGAACAAGTGGTTAGCAGGCAGACTTCCTAACCAATGGGGAAGAGTTGTTGCTCCGCATAGTCAAGGAATTAGCGGGAGGAAGAACTTCGTAGAGAACGACTTGAAGATTCTGCATGGGATGCGGAATGAGGACGTCGATTTTGTTGGAACTCAGATCTTGGAGAGGAAAATCTGCGTGAACAGCATGAACTCCAAGAGCGCACCTGCGACTATGATGTCTATGGTGGATTTCTGTAACCAAGAAAGGAAGCTGCGGGCCATGAAAGATGAGCTTATGAATCTTTTCAAGAGTTCTCCTCTACCTAGCAAGAAGGCGGAGTACGTCCCATATTTAGCTGCGGATTGGGATGCTCTGGCGACGCAACGGGGTTACACTCGCGAGACCATGATGGCACTTCTTTCGCAAATACTGAAACTAACTGAGGGAGAGGCATACTTCAATAAGCGCCTTGACAATTTGGTGAAGAATCCCAAACCCGACGACCTCCCTGACAACATCAAGAGCGTTTATATGTCCTACGGTGCACAGGATTCAGACCGTCCTGAACTTCAAGTGGTTGATTTGTATTCCAAAAAGTACAAATGCGTCAGTTATGACTGGTTCAAAGGGAACCTGAGTGCAGCAATGAATGATGATGCCAACGTTCGGGACTGGTTGGAAGACAGGTCCAAAGATGTTAGGTTTCTTTTTGTCTGTTTCTGCTTTACAACCATAGAAACTGGCAAGACTAAGGCTAGACTATTGGAAGACAAAAGACTTTCAGTGATTTTTGACGCATGCAAGGTGAAGGAGATTGCGACCATCAATATACACTCACTAGCAATCCTCATCACGGAGGTGTACGGGATGACACAGATTGCAAAGGAGATTGAAGTGCGGAAAAGAACATCGAACTCTACTGCATGGGATTATCATGTCATGCACTACCTTCCACAGCCTGATGATGAATTCCCTCCATGTGACATCAGCGCTCAAGTTGTAGTGTATGTCGTTTTTATATTCAGGAGGTCCTCTCGTGTGAGACATGGAGACTTCTTCTTTGAGAGGGACAGAGGGTTTCGGGATAGAATTTCGGCACAGTATTCAGCAGTTGACTCTTCGGATGAAACTGTCGACCGAGAATGGCGAATTCAGGGAATTGCATCCTTGAATTTGAGCACTGCCTCTGCAATGTTGAGCTGTTTTCTGAAGAAGGATATACTTCTTATCAATTTGCATGGGGGCCCCAATATTACATACGTGGGATTGGTAAGTTCTGAAATTCATTCACAATTCAATAGTTCAGATTTATATTATTTAGCTCCATCTATGTTGAAATATCTGCCAGGTGATCAAGGGATCGCCCTATCTATGTTGAGAATATTTGTCACTGGATTGGGGGATCGACCGATGACGCTTAGACTGATTTGCGCAGAGAAACAACGCCAATGTCTTGGAGTTTGTAGAGAATGATAGAAGGCTCAACGACGCCAGAAGTCGAACATAAAGAATGTGGGACGTCATCAGCAAAGAGGCTGTGTTTGAGAATCCCGTGCCTCCAACTCTTCCTCCGCAACCTACAGGTGCAGTTGTCCTACATGCTGCGGATGATGCCACAACTTCAAGGCCTTATACCAGTTCAGCTTCCCATGTCAAAGTTGATTCAGACTCCGATAGTGACAGCGATGGCGAGGACAAGGACAAGGGCGAACCCGAGGGCGACGGGATTGCCAGCAAACAAAATCGGGTTGATTCCCCCTCTCCTGTACTGCACGAACAGTCAAATGTAGGCACTACTAAAACTGCGGCTAAGGCTCTGTTTCGACTGCGCAATGATAAAAGTGAAACCGATCCTGGCAGGGACTCAAGCCCGGTATGATGATGACTTTTATGCTTTTCTTAATGGGAATAAAGAGAAAATCTCAATTCATATTTGATGAGCATTCCCCGAGTTTATATGTTACTATGTACTGGTCAATGCAGGCGAAGTCATTGCATGCAAATATGTATGTCTGGGATCTTCTTGAGTCTGATGCTGATCTCTCGGATGGGATCTCTTGGGCTCAGTTGCCTGGATCCGGCTACAGGGATCCTATCTCTATAGCTAGTAAGTATGCGGCGCAAGTTCGGAGGACCCAGCCGCCTATGCACATACTTGCATATAAAGTGCAACATATTCATGCACTCGGTGACGAGGTAGCTAACCCCACTACACCAACCTCAATATAGGTGCAACGAGTAGCAGAGAAGAGGAAATCTTCATCCATAACAATCGGCGTCGGTGCATCGCAAGGAGTTGCGGATGCAATCGAAGGTCCTGTTGCGCTACGCTCAGGAGCTGCCCTCGTGATCGGTTCTAACCAGATTGTATTATCAAGTAGACAAGATGCCACATTATCACAGAGCGGAACGATCGCAGAGTCTCACCTTAATGAAGGGAATGCTGATGTTGAGGCTTCTGTTCCAAGGCAATCACTAGATATGGAGGGTGGAGTGCCAATAAAAGTGAAAACGGTAGAGGGGTCATCTGGGGATCTCCCCATAATACTCTCTGGCAACTCTCCTCCGTCAGGCGAAGAAGATGATGCTGGGGGCCAGGCAGAACCTCTGGACCCATGCTTCGTGGACCCCTGAGACTGCGCGTCCTGATGGGCCTAATACTCTAGATCAAGAGAGTCGGGATGACCTGTCGAAGACAAATTCTAGCATGCCTGTAGAAGAAGTCATTTGAGACGACGTCGTCAAAGATGGTCCAGATACAGTATTAGGCGGTGGCCCGATAGTTCCTAAGGGGAAGGACGTTCCAGCGGAAGATGGAGTTGGTGGACTTGAGGAATCTTTTGGCAAAATAATGGAGTTGCAGCATGCTGCGAAGATGGAGCCGGACGCCACAACTCTTCCTGCAGGCCCTGCTTTGAACGCATCAAGTCCCGAAAAATCCTTAGCAAAGCTACACGAGTCAGAGGTTTCTAACAAGCGGAAAACAAACGTCAACGACTTCATGAGAGGTGAAAGGTCTGCCATGTGGCAGGGGTAAGAAGCCAGGATGACGCTAAGGAATCCCCTCACGACTAAACTTTGAAAGGACACTTCGAAAATTATTTCCGAGGTATTGCGCAACAAGTCGGCTGAGGTTTGTGCAATTGAGGTAGCTACAGAAGATGTGTACAAGACTTAAAGCCTGTCTGCTTATGATGAACATGAATGCTTTAACTTTAACTTGTTTGCTAAGTCTGACTTGTAAATGTGAATCTGGGATTAACAATTATTGGTTCCTACGGGGAGCACTTACTCGATGTAAACATCTTATCGGGGGGTCGCCCAATCTCAGGTGCTGCACCAAGTGCGGTTAGGCCTGTTGAAGAGGTGAAACAGTGTAATGATCCCAAGGGTACATAGTTTTTGTTGAATACCTGCATGATATTGCACATCATTTCGGCTTGTTTTGTTACCTTGCTCATTAATCCTCCCCTATCCCAATGTTGTTGTCTCAAACTTTTTGATTTATTACAGGGAAACTCCTAGAACCAGTTATTGGGCCCAAGCTTCCAGAAGAAAAAACCCAGGTACCGCCACCGCGATACATAGTTGTGATTGAGTTGAATGGGGTCCTCTGTTCTAGAAGCCCCTATGAAAAGGATAAGAAGAGGATAATATATCCTAGACCTGGTTGTGCGGAGTTCTTGAATTTTGTTAATAGCAATGCGAAAATCGTGATATGGAGTTCCGCGAACATGAGGAATGTTACGGACATGGTCAATAGGACCACCAAGGGTTGCTCCTTCAACCCACAGGAGCTTCTTTGGCTAACTCAAGATGATTGCACAGACGCGGAAAACGTGGTCGATGAAAAGAAATCGCTGTATCTCAAGGATCTAACCATAGTGCAGAGGGCATCTGTCTTTAAGTACTCCTGATCATATTCTATTAATTGACGATACTCCCACAAAGTCTGTCCTGAACGTGAAGCATACTGCAATCCACCCTCCAACTTGGAAGTTTAACGAAGCTGATACCTTCTTAGATTCCGTCTTAAAGCCTTGGCTACAAGGCCTTTTCAAGTCAGGATTATCAGTTAAAGATTACTAAGCTTTGTAATCTAAGAGCTCTTTCGGTCAGCATCTAAAGTAGCAGAGGGCTTGCATGGTTTGGGCATGTCAGAACCCTGCAAGTACAAGGGAATCTACATCAAGTAAATCGCAAGGCAAGGCCGTCTAAGCGAAATAATGGTGCGGGGAATCAAAGTATTCGTACCTCAAGAGAATTAATTGGGTGTGCGGCGTCTTCAAAAAGCTTTCTCTGAGGCACCCTATCAGACAGAGAACGCGAGCGACGAGAAGTAGAGGGTTCTTGTGACCGCAAAGGAGAAGGTGAGGACTTGGGCACAAGACGGGTACGACCGTTAGGGGGGCTGTCCACTACACCATGTTGAATTGGCTTGGTGGAAAAGTCCATGGTTGACTGGGCCGTAGCTGCCGAGCAGAAGAAGTTTCCTCTACTGAGTATAGCATACTGGCCGTAGTCCATGATAGAATCGGTGGACGCTGTGCATTGGAGGCCAGCACCGTGGGATGGATCGGCATCGGCACACCTTGCCTGAAGAGAATTAGCAATAAAATCAAATCCCAGAAGCGCATTGCAACGAAACAAAATATCCCAAGCAGTAGAAATAAGAGGAGGAAAATGATGCTAATTGAATAAGGGTGCGACGAAGACATAACACATTCAAGGGATAGCATTCAAGCGTTCATAAAATTCATCTCACAAAGTACTCAAGCGAAAATGTTGTGAACACAAAGGTATATTACAATTACATTGAATTATACAGATCAGTCAAGGCGACCAAAGATCGAACCGAGTAGTCTAAAACGGCTACATCACTAAGAGAAGGGTGTCCAGCTATAGTACTGTACAATGAACTAGGAACTAGGCAGACTACGGGATGCGCATACAGCCTTCATCAGGAGGTTGTACAGCCGAGGGTCGGGCTCGTCGTAGAGCATACGCCGCCCAATATTATTGTTCCTGCGGAAAGATAACAACCCTGGGCCAGGACTGCGATGTAGACGCCGAAACGATGAAAGGAGAACATCAATGAGAAAATGATCGCGCGCACCGGCGCCGACGTAGTACCAAGAGTCAGGGAAGACTACATTCTGGGGCTCATTCAAAATGTGCTTATTGGGGCTGTCGTCCACTACAATGGTGTTTGCAGACGTGAATCTGCCACCATGGCCTGTGAACAGCTTGTCCAGATTCTTAAGGAACAAGTCCTTATCAGTACCAGGCACTTTGAAGGTGGACACCCTGCGGCGCCTATCCCTACACTTGAGGGTTTCGCACGAGTCTTGGCCAAGTACAAGGGAAGGGAGCTGGATGCCGCTGAACAAATACTGCACTACCGACTTAGTGGTAGACTTCTTCATCAAGCTCCAGACGGTAACGTCCGCGAGCATGGTCAGCTCCCTAAGGAACGAGTAGCATAGTGGACGCACGTAGACTGCTTTGGGCCCCACTATAGCAATGGTAACGGTTGAGTGCGGCTCCGAGTAGTCGTTAAAAGGCGTACGCGTAGTCCGGGATTTCAAATCCTCACAGACGCAGAGGATTCCATTCAGGTCTAGGACGACATTGAGCCATTTTTTGGGCGGCCTAAGCTAAAGCGACCAAATGACCGCCTCCGACGAACCTCCACGAGAAAGAGGAGGACCGGATCCCTAGCCACAACGGACAGACAAATGTGCAGCTAGTTACAATCTTGAACGGACACATTTCGGAGGACATCATAATGAAAACGGTAAACGATCGAGGCGAGTGCAAAGACCAAAAAAAAACAAACGATCACTACGAAACGTATGGAACGCACATAAAGGCCGGAGGTCTGGATTGACTTCGCACTGACCACAGGCGCGGCTGCGGAAGGTGTAGCGCTCGCGACGTTCAGAGGAGGGGAGGCCAAAGTACGTGTACCCTCACCCAATTGCGCATCCCCTTGCAGTCTACGCGCATAGACAAGTGTTTGAGAGGACGGAGGATGGACACGAGAAGAAGGGACCCCGTGCGAGGCGAGAGCGGGCTCCAAGGACTAACTGTCCCGAGTAGTTTGTGGAGGTGGGCGAAGAGCATGAGGCAATTGAGCATAAGGCACAGTGTGGGCACGGATGGAGCCTGCAATGACAATAGATGAACATAAATTCCCGAGTCAGGAGTATGTAAATTAAAATAAGGTCCAAATATTGTAAGTACAAAAAATGTCGATGGAAAAATGTCCTAAATTGTCTTCTCAACGAGCAGTTGAAACGTTGAGCATCGAGAACCGCAACCTCATAGCAGCTTGAAACTCCTGCAGGGGGCACGGATACCGTTAGCTATTATTCAGTGATTTAAAGTTGACTCGATCTAAACAAACAAACGATCGTTGAGCACATGGATGGCAACGTATTAGGCGAGGCAGGGCACAGATCGAGCGTATTAGGCCGAGTCGACCTAACTTGAAGTCGTCTTGGATCTACTCTATGGGGATGGACTACGAAGCGTATTAGGTCGACTCGATCTGAACATTACCTTGAATTCTACTTTGTTTTTTTCGGCCTCCCTCGTCTTGGAAGCTTGATACGCTATTCCCACATCTTTGAGTTCTTTTGGATTTTTTGGGCGGTCGAGATTTATCCATACTTGCCGCGCTCCTAATATGTTTGTCGCCCATGACGGCTTGATGGCGCCGAAGTGGTTGACGCGGTTGTAGTAGGCGGATATTTGACAAAGTTTTTAGAAATTTTCGTCCGTCCACACGACAAAGCAGTTCCATGACGCGAAGTCTTTGAGGTCTTTCTCGTCAATCCTTTCTTCGCGCATCATGTAACTCGCTTTGACGCTATGCTGCCCATTGATCGGCCACAACTTTCCATCTTTGAGGGCGTCCCAGCTAGTCGGTTTAGTGGCCTGGTCGACAGGCATTACGCATAGAGTCTGCTTCGTGCTCCTATCTGGCATGCTGAGAAGGAAGGTCATGATCTTTTTCGCATGTTCCAGCTCGTAACTCTTGATGTTCATATGCAGAGGTGCATCGATTAGCTGTTCGATGAAGATTGATTTTTTTATCGTTGACGTCGAACAGGAACGCGTTAGTACAAGACGTCCAGAACGTCCTGTACGCTTCCGCCGAGTGCGCGTAGTCGGGTTTGTTGTTGCCGACCAGGGGCTCCGGTAACTCCATCACAGCGGACACCAAGCTATCCTCATTGACAGCCTCAAGCGCCGTCTTCTTTGCAGGTTGCCTCCTCTTTGAGGAGGATGCGAGGTTGCTTTGGCGTAGTGCTCCAGAAGGTGTCAGAGGCATGCTGGGCTTGCGTTTTGGTAGCTCCCCTTGGTAAGAACCTACTCGGTAATCATTACCGGGATTTTACTAGCTACCGAGGAGAAGGAGAGTAACCGAATGGACAGCAGAATGCTCAAGGCTGAGTCAGTGATCACGAAACTACGGGAAAACAAACTGACCGGAACAGCTAATGGCATACAGAAAGTCACTCGGTAGGAGGATGATTCGGAAGACACTACGTTGAGTACAAGACAATAGTCTGGGAAAATGGAGCATGCCAATGAGGTTGGCTCTATTGCTTTTATACCACAGTACAACCAGATCTGACAGTTAGGTCAGATCTGTAAAAAAGTGTTTCCTAGATCTACCTACTGGGGTAACTTAGAAAATTACCCAGGTAAAACTCAGATTGGTAGACCTACCGATACTCCTATTGTACGGTTAACACGTTTGCCTCGGCTTTGTTGCGGTCTTGCAGTTGGCAAGAAGTTGCCCATGGATCCCACTCTCCCTCGTTGGCTCCGGTTATCAAGGGACACGCTTACAGGTGCCATCGATTTTTGATGCGATTCCACCTTCGCCTTCAAGACGTTGAAGTTCTGGATGAGCTTGCGGACTTTTAAGCAGAGCCTTGTCCCACGCAGCGGCTGACCGTTGCTACTCTGGAAGTATTTATTGTCATATTGGTCCTCCAGCTCTTTGATGCACCCACTGAACTTGGTCGTTTCAAGAGAGTGTAGTAGGGGGTGATGTTGAATGGGATCACAGCCGAGTCGAAGGTGAGCGTGAAGTTGTACTGCTGCTTCTTATCACATTCCGTCCTCGTTGTGATGCAATGAATCAATATCTTGGATCCTTCAGCCGCGCTGATGTCCTTGATCTTCTCGTTGTATGAAAGAGGCAGGAAGGCCGGCGCATTCTTGGGCTTCGTTGTGAAGCAAATGTCTCGTGTATTCCCTATCATGTGTAGGCTCCAGTACTCCTACAAGTCCTGGTCTTTCATGTCCCAGAACTCCCCAAAGTTCGCCAGGTCGTCGCTAGAATGGTCATCATCCGTGTAAGGCTGATGAGCTGCTCTCTCGTAGTAGAGCTCGAGCTTTGGCGTTTGATGTTCCTTTGGTGTCTTCCTCTCTGTTGCCATTCTGTTTAAAGTGCGAACAGACAAAGAATTAAGTCGGTACGAGCTAAAGTATGCGACACAGATATGCGTATGCCTCTTCATCAAATATGAATTCTATCATGCATGATCACCGCTGGCTAGACACTAGGACGTCTATTTCGATGAGTCGCACATCATAATTTAGCTTCGGACGAGCTGAAGTTCAGACCGGCGTGGATACTTTACGGTTGTAGTACGCTGTCATATGTACATTAGAGAAATATTGAGCCTTGGAGAGGGCCTCTCGAGCAAGTGCATGGGGGGTCACTTTTAGCATTTAAATTGTACTTCAAGAAAAGGAAGTGAGCTATTTCCCCTTTATGCGTTCGCATCATGTGAGCTAACGTACATTGGGTGAGAGAATTGTTTACTGACAAACAATACAAGTTAGGTGCTATAACTAATACAATGCAAAGTACATCATCTTGTACCATGAACTAGTTATAGTAATTCAATGTGATGTTAGGTACTATAACTAGTTATAGTAATCCAATGCGAAGTACATTATCTTGTACCATGAACTAGTTATAGTAATTCAATGTGATGTTAGGTACTATAACTAGTTATAGTAATCCAATGCGAAGTACATTATCTTGTATCATGAACTAGTTATAGTACCTAACTTCCACACAAGGTAGTGACATTTTTATGCCAAAATTTAGGTACTTTACCTAAGCCCACTCACGTCTAATAAATAGACTATGTATGACACTTCCAAGGGCCCTCTCCAAGGCTCATTATTTCTCTAATGTCATACATACAGTACTACCCCTATGACTTTTTAGGTCAATCCGACCTAACTATAAATTACAGTCAAGGACTTTGGTGATTTTGGAGTTACGATTATATTGTGTAGTGCCTATGATAGAGGTTGAATGGGATTTTGTGGGATTTTGTGAGCTTCGTCCCGGCTTGGGTGCAGGACGTTCGTGGGCCATTTAGGTGGACTCGACCTGTATCTGTTTTTTTCTTGATTACTATTATTCAGAGAGTATATCATATAATAATTTAGGTCGGGTCGACCTGAACTAATTGAATTTACACATGGAGCAGTATTCATTTTTTAGACTTTCTAGTCTAGAATTCATCAACCATGTACAGTACTGGCAGATTTAGGTCGATTCGACCTGTTCCTCTAGATGGGGAGAGTGCTTTTACCTAATGTTGTCCTCTTTGTTTACGTTGTATTCATTTTAAGATATGGTAGATTAGGTCGTGTCCACCTAACTGGATTGCAATTAAGGTCGTGTCGACCTGAATTGTATGCATTTAAGGTCTTTTCTTATTGCGTTCTAGGGTGAATTAGGTCGATTCGACCTGAATTATCTTTTAGTTCATCCTCATGTTGTAAACTGTGAATCCTGGAATTTGTCAACTATAATCTAATTTCCTTGATTTAGGTCAATTCGACTTGATTTGTTGGATGGGGAGACTCCTTCGTCTTTATGTTCTTTTCTAGGTGCTCTATGTATTCATTATAAGAAATTGTATTTTAGGTCGGGTCGACCTGAATGGACTGCAATTTAGGTCGATTCGACCTAATATGTGGCATTTACTAGTGAATTTTAGGTCGGATCAACCTAAACTACCGTTTCTGGCATGAGTTTCTCTGTGTAATTAGTTTGGGTCGAGCTAAACTGACGTCGATCTAAATTGACATCGAGCTAAACTGCCTATTGTCACATGCAGGTGAAAACAAACCTAAAACTACCACCGTAAACAAACATGTACACAGAAGCACTGAGGGTACAGAAGAATGAAAATGAAAGAAGAATGAAACAGTGAGTAGAGAATTGACCTTATCTCGTGGAGTATGATTATGATAGTTACAAACAACTACTCCGATGTATGAATTGAACAATCTGAAAATTGCAAGCTTTTCTTCATTAGTGAACTGAAATTAAATACCACGCAACTCGTTATAGCAACTAGAAACGGCCATGCATAAAAAATTATGCACCATAACTCTGTGCACTTCTACATATAGAATCCAAAAAAAACTCTCAATTTGCCAATCAACAATATTGAATTTATGAATCCAAAATCATCGATTCGAAGCAATTAGACTGGTTTCTTGTTTGTTTTGAAAAGCAAGCAAACAAATCACTGCAGCAACTTGAACCACCACCCAAAACACGAGCTCCATGAACATGAAGAAACAACTATAAAATCTGTATAGCATTACTAGATGAATAAAGTAAAATCCCCAATTGACAATAAGCAGTTTGATCACTCCAGAAACTTGTTCAAACTGATATGTTCACGGAATTAAACAAAAATCACTCAGTATAAGAATGCAAACCCACGCTATCACGTACTAAATTATTAAACATCAGTACAAATGTTTAATCTGCTTGAAATCAAGCAACTATTCACATTCTAAGCAACAAACTGCTGATGTTGTTGAAATACAAACAATGAAAACAAGGTAGTACTAGATAAGACTGTACACAGATTAGGCTCTGGTCACCTTATAAAACCCTAATTAAATTGCATACATGTTGTAAGCAAGCAATCTCAAATGCAAACAATGCAATTCAGACAATACCAAACTTCAAGTCCAACCACGTTCTGATACCCTAACTTGCTCCCATTCTATAAGCAAGGCGTTTTTAGGGATTAGGGTTTAGGATCTCTTTACTTGTTACGTCGCGCTTCGTGTGCTTTTGCAGACTTGCTCCCTCGATCCAAGGCGTGCTTCCTTTTCCAAAACGACTCAGCTTGCAACCCTGCAATTCTAGACTACAAGGTTCAGGGTAAATGCAGCCCCTCCAACCTCAAGCTTCTAAGTGTATGTTAATTGTAAGCAAAACGACATAAACAAGACGAGAGAAAGAAGAAACAGCAGAAAAAAGGAAGGGAAGGACAAAAAACGAGATCCAAACAGAGAACGAGGACGGAGACAGTAAACCAAGAAACCCTACACCACAACGCACAAAAGAAACGGCGAGAAGAACACGGTGAGAGACGACGAGAAGAATACGGTGAGAAGAACACAGTGAGAGACGACGACACAACACAGAGAGGCGCAGAAACGAAGAGAGACGAGAAACGCAAAGAAATGGCAGAGAAAAAAATGGCGACGCGTTCAACGCTGGCCGGATCGAGAGAGACGGAGCACGGGCATAGGCACAGGGTATGGGAAAAGGGAGTGGTATGGGCACATTGCACAGGTATAGGCACAGCGCATGGGCACCCGGGTATGGCACGGGTATGGACACGGGTATGGCACAAGGCACGGGTATATGCATAGCACCGGGCATGGGCACGCGTATATATATGTATATATATATATATATATATATATATATTTATTTATTTATTTATTTATATCTATATATATATGTGTATATATATATGCATAATATATAAAATATGTACCGTACGTGCAAGGCAGGGTTGGCAGAAAATAATTCCTGAAAAAAATGCCGAAAAAAATTTAAAAATCATGAAGTATTTTGTCGATATCATAAAAAATGAATTCAACTAAAAGTCATCAAACACTATAATCTGGATGAGAACATGACAGTCAGCAAAAATGGTAGAGAAAGTATTAAAATTATAAAATGTTTACTAGCAAGCGGTAAATAATTATTGATATCCATCAATAGCCGATTTCTTAATATGTACTTTTGAAAGTGCCAGCACTTTCATTTTAGAATAGTTAATAACAATTGAAAGAGTGGAGGTTGGCACTTTTTAAAGTAATTATAAATAATTTGGCTATTAATAGTGAACACTTAAATTTTCGCGTTTGCTAAAAGTTTTTATTTTTATTTGTATGGTGAGTGTTATGTTTTTGTTCACTACTGTTGAGAAATGGGTTATGATTTTGTTTTATTTTTGACTTTATGCTTGGCTTATTTCTGAATTTATTTTTGTTGATTTTGACAAAATACATAATAAAGTTATTAATGTTTTTGGCATCTTTTTGGGGAATTATTATCTACCCACCCTGCCTTCTAGGTGCGGTAGTAGACACGTTGGCGTATATTATCTTGACATTTGTTGTAAAAAGAAAGGTTTCAAATTGGAATTCCAATAGCTCATTATTTAAAATCATGTGTACTTGCATTTTAACTTCTTTTTTTTTGAAACCCATAGGAGGTATATAATCATGTCAAAAACAATGGAATATTGTCGTGTAAGACTAGTTGGAACGGGCTCTGTGGACCTTTAAAGGTTAAATTTGGTCTATTACATGAGCTCTTACTCAAGAACGTCATAGATTGGCAACTGTCATTTTAGTTTGTGTTTTAGCACATCCTACATTCCGGGCAACGAGGACTACGCGCAACGAAATCTTGTATATATATATATATATATATATATGTGTGTGTGTGTGTGTGTGTGTGTATATATATAATAATATATAACAGGTATATGTATTTGAACATTATTGTGTTGTTCAAATAATTTCAATGAAATACTTATTCTAATATCTACATTAATTCATGAACGTCCCAACGTCCTGAAACTGGATCACGAACAGATTCCAAACTCTGTAACTTTCTCATACAACCTCGGATGATCTTTATGCAAGTCACCTTAGAAAGCCTATTAAATTCTGTACCAATTGTAGACAAAAATTTAAAATAAAATGTTTAGCAGCCGCATAATAACTATTGATATCTATTAATACCCGATTTCTAAAATACTTACTTTTGAAAGTGTTGACCTTGCCTTCCACGTACTATATATATACTAGGAAAAAAATATAACATGTATATGTACGTATATATATATATACGTACATTATATATACGTATATTAGTACATGTAGAATTATTAGTACGTATATTTTTGGGACCCTACCTTCAGTTGGATGATCTCTATGCAAGTCACTGTAGAAAGCCTACTTAATTCTCTACCAATCACATTAAATCTTTGATTTTTGATACGAAGTTGTTGATAATATTGGAGAGGCCTCCAACTACAAATATGTCTATTGTAATTTGTTGGGTACATTGTATGCTTACAATGGTCTTTTCATAATTATACCCTTCATGTACATCTTCGCCATGCTAATATCTACTTCCGAGGCTTGAATCAACTTCTGTTCAAAGGGTTTGTACGTATACAGCGATTATAAAGGTCTTAGGGTGTAAATTTTGTAACCTACTAAAGAATTCTTTAATTTTAACGTATATATAATTGTAGAGTCTCGTATTGTTCACATAATTTCTGTGAAATATTTATTCTAATGTCTACAATATTTCTTGAACGTTTGAGAGTTTAAAATTGGATTGCGAACACATTCCTAGCCCTATAATTGTCTCATACAACCTGGGATGATCTTTATACATCTCACCATTCAAACAGATTCCAAGCCTTGTAACTTTCTCATACAACCTGGGATGATGTTTGTGCAAGTCACCTAAGAACGCCAATTAAATTCTCTACCTATCACAATAAAATCAAGGCTAGAGACAGAAAACGAGGCCGACGGGCAGAAACCCAACCAAGATTGAGACCCTAGTCGTGAGAGGAACGAATTCCTCGGGCAACAGGCCAGAAAATTGTACATCGGGCAGCGGGCAAAGTGGGGCAGCGGGCAACGAGGGCTACGAGCATCGAAAATTTGTGTATATATATAAATAAATATATATATTTATATATTTATATATATATATATTTATATATTTATATATTTATATTTATATATTTATATGTACGTGCAAGGTAGGGTTGGGAGAACATAATACCCTATAAAAATGCAGAAAAAATAAAAATAAAACATTAAGCCGACCACACTGGGCAGCAAGCAACGGTCAGGACTACGGGCAGGGCTACGGCCACTGAGCAAAAACTTGTATATGAACATGTATATATATATATGTAGATATACAAGTATATCCGCATATATATACCTTTATATACATATATTTATATATTTACATTTATATTTATTATATTAATATATGTATATATATATATATATATACATATATATTGTATGTTTGAAGGTAGGATTGGCAGAAAATAAGTTATAAAAAAAATTGCCGATAAAATTCTAAAAATTAATAGGAAGAATTTTGTCAATATCATCAAAGATGAAATGAACAAAAAGTCGTCAAAAACAAACACTACATACTGGATGAAAACATGACACTCAGCAAAAATGGCAGAGAAAAAAATATAATTATAAAACGTTTACTAGCGGGCAGAAAATAATTATTGATATCTGTCAATAGCCAATTTCTTAATACTTACCTTTGAAAGTGCCGAACTTCACTGTTTTAACTTTTATTAATTATTCGACTTGAAAGTGCCGACCATGACTTCCGCATACTATATATAATCGAATATATACATATACGTAGAAAAATAGGTGTATGAATGTATATATATACATATATACATATATTCATACACCTTATCGGGATTTATTTACTTTTCTGAGCTTTTTTTAATAGTTATAATTTATTGGAAGACAAAAACGCACGTTCTACTGCTGTTTGGAAATAATTCGTTTTTTTTATTAGGGTCATAATAGGGTTTTCTCAAATACACAAACTTAAATATCAGAATATGGTCATAGTGTTTTAAAACATTCTATTTACAAAATGTGAAGAAGTACAATCTTTTATGATCATTGCTATTGTATTGAGTTTTTAGAATAGAAGGTATCTTTTGGACCAATTCTGACTTCAATCTTAATTCCAAATTCTGTAGCCCCTAAATACCCTCACCTATGTCCGGTTTGGGTAGTTCTCTAACGATGTATTATAAAATGCAACTAACATGAATATTCGGAACTTGATGTATAAATAAAAGTTAATATACGACCCCGTTTTGAATTTTGGATTCTATTCATATGATTAAATCTATGATTGCTATCACTAATAATTTTTCTAAAAAATTAGAAACATATGATAAAAAACCATTCAGTAATTTGATTACGAATAAGATATAATTCTATAAGAACTGGATGAAATCTGTTGTGACAGCTTATAATGTAGTAATGTTAGTAGGTGTTGTGATTTTTGAAATTTTTTTAGATGTTTGATTTATGAGTTTATTCTTTCATTCAAGAACAATTTTAGAGTTTGTAAAAACTTCATAATTATGGGTGAAACATTGGAACACAAAATGAGGTATAATATTTTCAAAAATTATTGTTTCCTTTTAGATCAGATCACACACATGAAGCTAACCTCGAATACAAATCTCAATTAAAAATAATTCACACTACATGAAGATCTCATGAAAATAATTTGCTTCAGTTGGTATTTTAAATTCAAACATGAATCGTAGCAGGTATGAGCGGATGAAGTTTATGATTTCTCATAATTCATCCATCTGTAACATACACGTACTTCATCATTTGAAAGAGAGTCATATATATTTGGAAAGCTATTGAGAAGGACTATGGCGTGAATCAATGTATTTAAATGAAAGTATTTCAAAATAATCCTATAGAGGTTCAATCAATGTATTAAATGTAGAATCATGATGATTTCATTGACACATACTTTAATATATTACCTTAAACGTTTTATAATATAAATGTGGATCATTTTACCCTTAACCTACAATTTAGACCTTTGTGATTCTAATATTAATGTCTTAATTTTCACGAAATTTCTAGATTATTTAGGTGATATACAGTTGTATCATTAGAAAGTCATGAAATATTAAATATTTACAATTTAGTCATGCTTTTAACGAATTTGGTTTCACAAAGTCGACTGCATGGAGATGAGATTAAAATGATTTTGTATTTAATATCTGGACGTGAATCGTAGAAGTTATGAGCGGATGAAGTTTAACATATCTGATAATTATTTTGTCCAAATAATCATCGGTTAGAGTTTAGGGTAGAGTAATTTAATGCTGTTGGCGTATTAAAATTTATTTACAACTTGTGCATTTCTTTTTAACATGCTTTTAGATCATAATCACTTGACATTTAGGATTGAAGCCCCATAAAGTACAGCAATTTGCGATTTCTGTTGTTATTTACACGTAAAAAATAGTAAGTTACCCTCAACACTTGCATGACTTCAATGTAATAATCATGCATTTCACAAATTAAATATGTTTTATTACAACTTGTTGTTTAATTATGATCATGCATTTAGAAGCTAACACGTCATTTATGACTTTAGTTACTGAGAGTCCCTAAATTTCTGCTATCACCGTATAATACTAATATCCATTAATTTTCATTTAAAGAATTTGCAGTACTGACAATAAAAATACGAATATGGCAATAATTAGGATTCGGAAAATTATGGGTTGATATGGGTACCACTTTGAACCGTGAGACGCGCAAATGAATGTGTGACTTATGTCAAAGTCATTTTAATATGTGTGCTAGACATCTTGCCTTTGGTAATTACCAAATGTATATTTGCAGGCATGGTCTCTGTAATGCCCATAATTAGTTTTAATAATATTTATAGATTTTTCAAGATTTTTGTCAGTCGTATTAGATCTATTCCTAATGTTCCGATTATTTGATAATTTACGTACTTTAATAACGCCAAATATGTATTGCACTACCTACACGTTCATGTTAATGTATAATTACATGTGAATTATTTGCACTTAATATTCTCTAAAATGCTTGTATGTATTTAAATTTTCCATATATCTATTCAATATATTATTCAGTATTTTGTAATTAACGTGATTAATGCTTTTAAACTAAATATTAAGACAATGAAGTAACACATTAAATTTAATTTTAACGGAAATACCTCTGAGTTATAAATAGTAGTTTCTGATGTTGTTTACCGATATGTTCAATGGTTACCTCGGGGGATTGAATGTCAAGAATTTTGATAACTATATGAGAACAAATTTTGGGTGTCCTTTTTTCATTTCTGATAAGTATTATAAATTTATACAAGTAATATAGGGTATTTTAAAATAACTTAGAGAATATTCTAGGGATATTCTTAGAATATACCATAACTAAATTATGAATACTAGAATATGCAAAATAACTTCGTAGCACTTGATTAAATACCCTAAAACCGTACATGAAATTAACAAGAAGGTTCCTCCCCGAGGTGGTTATTTTATTGTCCACTACGTTTGTACTTTAGACAAAACCAACAAAGTGCATTTTGAATAATATTATTTTTATGATCTACAATTTAATATAGAGCAATGTCTCACTGTAGAATTTTCTGCTCTTTTTTTTACGTCGTATATATCTTTTTCTTTTAATTTTTTTTTTTTTTTATTAAAAAGAATTTTCCGTTTCCAATGTTCTTGTTACATAGGGATAGAATCTATATTTGAATGAAGTATACAAGTACTGTATAGAAATCTATTATTGTCGCGAATATTTTCAATAAGCTTTCTTCCTCCACAGTTGTAAAGTGCACCGAACTTTGTGGACGATGCGATTTCTTAGTGGATGAGAAACGACGGTTCAAATTCTCCCTTCATCTTCCCGCCACATCGTTCCCGCCATATTGTCTAGAAATCTTGAAGTGCAACTGAAATATTCCTTTTCTCGTTTCATTGCGTGCTCATGCTCCTCCGTTCGCGCACTCCACCACACCGGTTCTTATACTCTCTCATGGTTGAAGGGAGGATTTTCTTTTGCTTAGGCTTTTACGGAGAGTGCGTGTAGTTGCGGGCTGAGGCTGTAGAATCGTGTCAAGAGGCGCTGTGTCCACGACATATTCCGGTAAAGGATCACTACGTATTCATAACTTCAATTTCTAGGGTTAGTGCGTACGATTTAGATAGGTTTCATTTTCAATTGCATGTCATACTGTTATGTCATTGTAATCATTTGGATAGGGCCTTCTTTCCCACAATTGTATTTGGAGTAGCTTTCATTTGCAATCCACAGTGCAGTTGCTGTTGCTTCGATTCGAAATGCAGAATGTACATGCCGTTGCTTCCTGATATTGTCGCCGTACATCACGGGATATATTAGATCGACTCAACCTTATTATCTCGCCTCGTAAGCGAGGCGAAGCCATCCACCAATTTAGGTCGAGTTGACCTAATTGGCACCAACGTTGCCTACATTAATCCTTGTACCAGAGTGATATTCATCATCCTGTTTAGGTCGACTCGACTTAATTGGCACCGACGTTACCAACATCTAGCTTTGTACTAGAGCGAGAGTGATCCTCAAGTTTAGGTCGACTTGACCTAATTTTCACCAACGTTACCTTCATCTAGCCCTCTACTGGAGCGACAGTGATCCTCAAGTTTAGGTCGACTCGACCTAATTTTCACCAACGGTACCTACATCTAGCCTTGTACTGGAGATAGAGTGATCCTCCAGTTTAGGTCGACTCAACCTATGTTTCACTTACTTTACCATGTTGTAGCCTGGTACTAGTGCGAGATTTATCGTCGGGTTTAGGTCGACTCGACCTAAATCAATCGAATACTCCAGTCTTGATCACCAGGCTTCTTGTTGCTTCTTCAGGTCGGGTCGAGCTGAACTCCGTAGATGGCACGTCATCTAATACTCCTAATTTAAATCGAACCGATCTAAAGTATATCGAGCCCTTCCTTTCTGCAAACATTCTAGATTGTATTCCGTGCCATCTGTTCTCCTCCATCTAGCTCGAGGCGACCTAAATTGAAAGGACACTTAAATCTAATATGAGCGATACCCTTCCGTATGGGTCTGCTGTATCCACATTTGAGGTCGACTTGACCTAAACTACCCTATATATATATCTTCTGTTGAGAACCCTACGGTGAGTCATATCTCTCACCCCAAATTTCAACTCAGCTCGTGTCAACCTCAACTGAGGTACCTCTCCTCGTACGTTCATCGTATAACCGGATGGATGAGGAAAACCTTCACATCAAGTTAGCTCGATCTAACCTAAGTTGAGATGATCATCGAATCTATGTCTATACAGCTCTGGTTCGATACAATTTATGTCTGCCGGACCTACATTGAGACATGGTCAAGACAGATGAGGTCGATTCGACCTAAACGAAATTCGATGATTGACCATAGCCTTCCGCTCGGGGCTGCAAGAGTATCCACCCTTTTGCTTTCGAATCCCTCCGGTTCCGTATGTACATCTTTCGAATCCCTCTTGTCATTTAGCTTGCCTCGAGCTAATCAAGCATATGGGGAGCCATCTCCAATGTTCTATCCTCTAACTTTCGGGCTTGCAATCTTTAAGGTATCTTCAGGTCCTGTACTGGTGCCATGGACCCTGCTCGCATGTCGATTGCTGGAATCGACTCCTCGGACGATGAAGTTGAGGCACATCACACACTCGACGTCGAGGTTCCGAATTGTGAAGGCATTCCTCGACCTCAGTTGAATACTCTGTGTGTAGCTTTGTTCAATGACGACGGCTTGCATGTTGGGGACGGAACTTGTCATAGCGTCAGCTCAGATCTTGTCCACGGTGCGAACGGACCACTTGGAGACACTCACGTTGCTGTTCACATAGTCCGGAGTCACTTTGAAGTAGACATCCCTCGCGAGTGGAGGTACTCGTTGCGGGCTTGGCCGATTCGGCTTGTTCATATCAATGGAGCAAGCCTCTATGATCATGAACTTCGCGACAACTACAACCGTCACCAAGCTAGTCTCACCCAGCCCTCTTCCGCTAGGTCGTGGAGATATACTAGTACAATGAGGAATCCGCCCTGGGAGACTTCCATCAAATCGCAGCAACTCCTCACTCAAGACTCTATCAACTCCGTCTCCAGAAAAGTTTGTTGCAGCAAGAATTCCGTTCAATCCTTTCCGACGGATAAGATTTGTCAAACCTCGTTTTCCCAAAAGCGGCTAGATAGGGTTTCTAGGGCAACTAGGAGTAGTCTTTCCGCCATAAATAGGAGAAGTAATGGCCATAACGGCCCGGTTATTTATTTGGAGAGAGAGTGGCATCCGGGCGCAGCCTAGACGAATTACTACAGGACTAGATCGACAGCAGAATCTGGTTGGAAACCGGATGGGAGACCGGATAGGTGAGGACGGGTCTCCGATGGACCCGGCCACGATCCGAGCATTGAAGTGGGCCGCTCTAAATTGGGCGACCCACTGTTCATTCACTCTCTACAGTTCCAGTCGTCCGCGCCAGCAAAATTTTGTACTTCCGGATAGCAGTAGAGTTGATAGTGTGGGACCGGAGGTAGAGAGCAGTGAGCGACCGTCTTGTGCAGATTCTGAGCGCCCGGGAGTGAGAGAAACTGAACACCCGGTGAGAAACAGTGACACGAGGTTAGAATTTGGAATAGGCGAGCATCCGGACAGTGCGCACCGCTATTTCCGGCGGAGTTTGAGGAAGAAAGAAAGTGCGCAGCTAGGAAGAGGGTCGCGGGGTCTCCGGGAGGTTAGGAAAACACCCCGGAAGCGGAAAGGGAAGCGCCTGGAGCGGGAGGCGCGAGGTTTACTGAGGAAAGTGAGGGCGCATCCGGAGAAGGAGCTGCGCAACATCCGGAGGAGTGAAGAATTCCGCTTGGGGTCCGCAGCTATGGCACGCAGGGAAGCCGGGGCCAAGATTCCGGAGAAACGCATTTGCCCGGACATTCCGCAACACGAGCAAGACTTCGACGAGCTAATGCAAGACCTCGAGAAGATGGGGTGTTTGGGATTGTTTGGGAGAGTGTGGGATGTGCAGGACTCCCGGATGCTGGAGGAAATCGAAAGCGAGCCAACCATCCGGGCAAAGTATGGCAGTTGGACTCGGGAGATGTGGCGGGAACTGTACGACTTCCTGGACACCAACGAGGACATAGAACCGGGAGGCAAGGGCGACATGGATTGGGTGAAGGCGCGGTTCAGTCATCTCTCGGACAAGGATGGGTTCAAGGTGGCGGATTGCATACTGCCCCGGGAGCAACGGCTGCTCCAGTACGTAGTGCCCATCCTGAGTCCGGAGAAGCCCACCACCCTCACTGTGACGCTGGCCCGGGGTATCTACTCCGCCCTTCTCCGGAAGAAACGGATCAACTGGGCGATCCTCATCCACCGGAACATGCAGAAGTGGGCGGGTAACCACGACAACAAGAAGGGATGCCCGTTAGCCCCATTTCTCTACCACTTGTACGAGAAACATGGGTGCCTCACGGCAGGAGAGAAGAAGAGGTTGGAGGAAGTGCCTATTTCAGGGGTGAGAAGCCCGGCCAAGAAGAAGACGGCGCTTCCGGGAGGAGGAGCGGGGACCAGCAGATTGAATTCGTCGTCCCAACCGGAGGGGAGAAGGATGGCCCCACCTGCACCCCAACCGGATAGGAGCACAGTCTGGGGAGAGGAGCGCCGGAAGGAGAAGGAAGACCAACCGGTAAGAAGGCCGCCGGGCGATTCCAGCCCGAATCCGGAGAACAGGACCAAGTGGAGAGAAGACCGTCCGGAGGGAGGCTAACCGCGTGGCGCCACGCCGCAGCAGGAGGAGCCGCAGGAAAGGAGAAGGGACCCGGGGCTAGAACAACCGCGTGGAGCGAGACCTCAGCCGGAGCAGAGAACAAAGCGGAGGGAGGATCCGGATGAGGAGGAGGATTCTCCATAGCCGAAGCTGACCCGGAGGAAGCCGGCGAGAGGACAAGAGGCAATTCCTCAACCGGAGGTAGGCGGTCCTTCCGAGGCGCAACCTCGGGTGGATCCGGTCGAGGAGTCCAGACCAGAGAAGGAGACAACGCCTTCTCCACCCCAGCCCCAAGAGCATCCGGTAGAGGGATCCGGACCAATGGAGGAGGATTCTACCCCGGCGGCTCCATAGGAACGTATGGAAGAAGAGAAATGGACACACCAGGAGGTACGTCCGTCTCAGCGGCGATCCCAAGGTCGGAAGAGGAAGTTAGTCCTCACAGTTGAGGGGGAGGAACAACCGGAAGGGCCAGAGACCACGCCCCGAAAGAAGGGACCCACCCGGAGGAAAGTGACCCCACTCAACAATCGTCCCAAGGAAGCAGGGGAGGACGAAGAGGAAACCGGAGACAAGGGGGACCGGGAGCAGGGAATGCCAGCGGGAGCTGAACCAGTCCAGGAGGCAGGACCATCCGGGAATGTGCCAGCGGAACAAGGAGAACCGCTCCGGGTGGAGGACATGTTACTGCAGACCCGGGTGGCACTGGACATGGTTACGGAGCAGTACAACCCCATGTTCGCTGCTCTCCGGGAGACAGGGACTCTTCTCCGGACGAACGACGCTCTGGAGTATCCGGCGCGGGTTCGGAAGCTCCAGAGGAAACTCATCCGGAGCAGGGAGAGGGAGAATGAGCTAACCGGACAACTGCAGGGTATCCGGGAGGCAGAGAGCGAATCCATGGCTCTCTTGAAGGGATTTGAGGAGGAGCTGCAGCGAAAGGTAGTCTACATCAATAAGATGGAGGCACACGTACCGAGGAAGGAGTTGCTGATCCGGGAGCAAGAGGATACCATCCGGAGAGTAGCAGAGACAAGCCGGTAGTGCGTCTCCAAGTTATCCGGGTTGTTCCAATCGAATGGGGAGGCACAAACGAAGGCCCGGTTGTACGACGAGCGGGTACTTCAACCGGGATTGGAGGGAGCAGCCCGGGTGAAGAATGTAGTCCGGGAGTACTCGGACAAGGTAGAGGCATACTTGGTGGAGTTCCGGGTACTGGCGGAGTACATCCGGGAGAGCTCTTCGGAGGAGGAGCCGGATCAAGAGGAAACTACCTCCCGGACCGTGATGGATGTGGAGCCAATCCACATAGTCCGACCCGCGGGAGTAAGCCCAGAGGAAGTCCGGGATTTGAGCAAAGGTATGGGGGCAATGGATGTCCAACCGGACAGGGCGGAAAAGCAACAGGTGGGACAGCCGGCGGCGCGCGAAACTCGAAGAGATAGGCCGGCGGATCCGATCGCGGTGGGGAGCCTGGAAGATGTGGAAGAGCAGCCGCCGGAGGACCAGTAGCTGCCCGGAGTCATCGGAGTCCCGGAATCAGTGGCCCGGACTTAGTAGATCCGGCTACTTAGAACAGGCCCTTTTTGAGTAAGTAGGGTAGGACTCCGTTTGGGAGTTAGGTTTTTTTTAGGATTCTAATGTTAGTTGCAGTGTAGGAAGAGAACTGAACCGTGGGGTAGTTCCCCGGTTTTTCCGGATCCCGGGTTTTTAGGATCTGCGGGTTTCCCGGATCTGGTCGGCTTTGTGTTTTCTTTTTATCCAGGGATGTTCATCATTCCTGGGGTCTTTTTTGTGTACCATTTTCTCTTTGTAAATAACCCTAGGCATACTCTTGTACGGACCGGAGTGTTTGTGTATGTGTGTGTGTGTGTGGTTGTTGATGGAGATCGTGGTCCAAATTAGTCCCTTGGTAACCGGAAGTGTTGATCGGATTCTGTTGTAAGATCTGGTTGTTCCGTGCTCGGTTGCAAGGTATAATCCGGGTTAGTGGCTGAGTGGATAGGAGGGGGTACTCCGGTTCTCTCAGAACTCCTGGACGGGTAGTCCGGTTGAGGTGCCAGCACCTAGGTAGACCACGTGACAGAAGAGTCCAGAATAGCTAGAGTAGCCGGGTTCTGTGTAGATCCAGTTACGAGTCTGGGTATTGGAAAAACTCAGAGATTGTTTGAAGGTGGGTTGTTCCGTGCTCGGGTGCAAGGTATAATCCGGGTTAGTGGCTGAGTGGATAGGAGGGGGTACTCCGGTTCTCTCAGAACTCCTGGACGGGTAGTCCGTTTGAGGTACCAGCACCTGGGTAGATCATGTGATAAGGAGAGACGGAATGATCAGAGTAAAACAAACTGTTAGGAGTCCAACCGATTCCGGACACCCCGGATAAGGGTCCATCCCGGTTATCAGGTTGTTGTAGTAATTTTTAGGAGGGGGAAAACCGGGTTGCGCTTAAGTGACCGGCTTGGGTTTGGGATGAATCTGCAGCTGAAGTGCAGCACGGGAATTACCCGGATCGAGGAGTTTTGTGAGTATAACCGTAAGATAGTGAAGTTCCCATCACTTGAATCAGTAGGGAGGGGTGTGTCTTTCAATCCAGCACCGCTAATGTGAATGGAGAACCCTCTGAGGGGAAACAGAGGTTAAACGAAACCGGATCAGGTCATAACGGTGGACCGGGGGAGAGGAAGATTAGTAAGAAGTCCTCCCCGGAAAGATACCGGATCTAGTCGTAACCGGGTCAGTCAGTAGGAGAAGGCCCGGTTTAGTAGGAAAGAGGGATTCAGCTGGTGACACAGAGAGAGAGAGAGATCACCAGTCCAGGACCATCTCCGGAAACTTCCCACTTAACAGAGTCTCCGCGGAACGATAACCCGGAAATCACCTCTACGAGCGTTCTTAATACGAAAAAGTGCGTTCTAGGGGAATATCGAGTATCACGTGCTACGACAAGATTCGTGCCTTCTGCGAACGTATGTATCAAGGCACCTCTTTCCTGTTAAGATTCCATATAAGGATGGAAATCCACAGGCACATTCACCGTGATTCTCAAAACCGGAGGGTTGTGACTATTGAAGGTATTGATGTTTGCGTGCGAGCATGGATGCATATTGCACGTGTCCCCGAAGCAACATTCTACCGTTATCAAACATACGCAGTGCGGGGGCGGCAAGCGCATCCTCATGGAAATACGGGATCCGGAAGCCTCGTAATCACATTGTTCAAGCCACCGCCACACTGCGATATATTCTAGAGATATCCGCAGACCATATGCCCCACCGCACGTGGACGCTCAAATCCAGGGAGAAGGTCGTTTCCATCATTCTGCCAGCAACCTTTCAGTGGAAAGACATGATTCCCGAACTGAACAGGGTGAATGCAGCGTTCGGGTTGAAGGATGTCTCGCCTTCAAACTTGAGCAAGATTAGGACATCCAGGTTCAGTGAGTTTGACGGAAAGAAACCAGGTGACAATTTCGCTCGGTGCGCAACGTGCGACAAATATCATTCTCTTAGGAGGTGATCAATAGCTGGATCCCAGTAAGCATTGCTCTGGGCCAAGAGATTAGACAAGCATCTAGCTCTTGCGCGTGCGCACCGAGAGTTCTATTACGCCAACCGCACCCGATCTTTCAACTTCCCCCACGAGTATCTCACGATCATGCATGACAAGATGGACCACGCGAAAACGGCTTCTCCGGTTTTCTCCCACAAGAGCAAAGAGATTGATGGCCTTGTGAAGTTGCCCGTTTCCGTTACAAGTATGCTTGCACATGGCCACGGCGATGTGCGCTATGCGCAACACGGTCAGGATCTATTCTCGCACGATTCCAATTACACTATCGGCTCAATGGCCAAGTTGTTGCGGGATCTAGAGTTGCCTCCTAAGTTTGCATCTGGGGAATTGTTTGTGGGATCAAGGTCATCTCCATTGTTTGATGCTGTGCTTAAGGGGGCAGAGACTTGTCAACCATCCTTGCGTCCTACCGCTGGAACCTCTCCTCTAGCGACTCCTTTGCCGCCCGTTCTCCATGTGCACATGGACAATGCTACCGGGGACAACAAGAATAGATGTGTTTTTTTGTTTTTGGTCTCTTCTCATTGCAAAAAAAATATTTCGTGAAGTTTATGTTAATTTTATGCTGGTGGGTCACACCCACGACGACATCGATGCGTTGTTTGGAAGGTGGAGCATGTTGTTGCGGAAGGAAAGCTTTCCTACGATTCCTTTGCTCATGAAGTCCTTCCTGGACGTGGAATCTATCCCCACTATCCCACATGTTGTCGAAGAAGTGCCCAATTTTAAGGGATTCATCGAAGGCAGTATTTTGGAGGGAGATGAAGCACTCGTAGGGCACACCAAGGCACAACTGTTCAAGTTCTACCTTGATTCTACTGGTTGTCCAGTGATGAAGTACAAGATTTTCTGCACAGACGTAGACTAGTTGCCCAAAGAAGGTGGAGGGATCAAATTGTGGAAGGAGGATTCCGAAGGTAGGAGTTTGTGGCCCCGCGGAGTGCCAATTCTTGTTGAGCAGCGTCCGATGAGGAACGTGGAAGACTTCTCCAAAGATATATCTGGATTTATCAAATACTGGGAGAATTTGTGCAATGAGGACCTCACTGGGGAATTCAGAAGACGCTATGAGCACTTGATTCATTATTGGCGCCGGGCTGTGAAAGTAGCGCTTCAAGAGCCTCCGCAACCGTCCAATGTTTTGAAAGACGGCTTCTGGCCCACATCTCGGGTTGAAGCGATTGTGGAGGATCAATACGCAGAGGACGGTGACATTCGGGAAGAGCTTGCAGAGGATGACATTTACGTTGGGCAGATGCGGGGTCGTCCATTGCCATCATTCAGGGTGGGTCGAGACCTTTACAAAGGCTACTTCGTTGCAATCCGACCAGCAGATGGTGACACTCGGCCAGTTTGGATTGCGAGGGCGTTGTCTGATCCTAACTGTAACCTAGAAAGACCAAACTGTGTCCTCATTCAGTGCTTTCGTCCAACATCAAGGGATCAAAATGTCCAGGACTACTACACTGGATGGGACACCTCGAGAGGTTTGCGTTGGAAGGTTGATGATACCGAACCTCCACTTTGGAAAGAAACAAATGCTTTGATGACAGCATGGAAGTCTAGGAATAAACGAGGTATTGTCGAGTGCATGATCAAAATTCCATCAGCTCAGATCGAAGTCATTAACCAAAGTTTGGCTTTGTATAATTCTACTTAAGCCGCTGTTGATTGGAGGCGATGGAGAGTATGGCTTGCTTGCTACGTCTATGTGATAGTGTGTATTTGACTATTATTGTGATACTTTGCGCTTTGATGTAAGCGATATAGAGTCTATACTATGACTAGTTCATTAGACGTTGTAGATTTCTTTTTACTTATTTCTCATTTTATATTTGCCTGTATCACTTTGAAATTGAAGGTTTCCATTTCAAAGACTAAATGTTTTGATTTTGAAAAAAAATACGTATTGCAAGTGCAATATTTATATTTTATTAATATATTTACTATTACATTGTACGTTTACTTCTTTGTATATTTGATCCGTTTGCCTTCAAAGATTAACGGTATGTGTTTGATTTTGAAAACAAGTATATATAAAAGGTTTAGTGGTTAAGACCACTGTTTTTTTGTTAGCGCGTTAAGCACTTGTTACAGTTTAGGGTACGGGGCTGGTTGGTTGTTACAAATTTCCTGCCTGCCGAGGCTCACTTAGCAGCACCAAGTCATGCATAAAATCATCCTTTTACACTACAGACTACCCAATCGAGTAAATTCAAAATTAAAATGAGTCCACATAGCCCCAACCTCATCTGTTTGTGTCCTCACAAACACTATTTCTTCAATTGCTTCTGGGAATTTTGGCCTACAGTTAGCATCTTCAAACGAGCCGATTGAGGAAGCTTACCACTCCTGGAAGAAACAGTGTAGGGAATTGGGAAGTATGTGGCATTGGAAGTCCACTGCAATGGCATCTGATAGACTGGGCGGGTGGCACCTTCCTCAAACTCCAATTGGTTGGCAGCATCACACTCCAGGGATAACTTTCTCCAATTGACTCGCTCGCGCTTCAAACTGCCATCCTTGTCCCAATTGAGAAAAGTCTCCATTGCCCCCTTCCGATTGGACTTCTTATCATCCACGAAGTTGTCATGTGCTCCTTGCAAGAAATGCATCAGGAACATTAACTTCAATAACCGCATCTTACGGCAGCAATTATAATTGAGCTTGGCGTACAACTCCCCGTCTTGTAACATCCTGCCTCCCAATCGTGGATCAATGATAATCTTGAAAAATTGACACCAATCGGCCAAGGCTTTGCAAAAGATAGCGGCTCTGAAGCACACTGGGTCTCGATGATGTCTATGCTCATTCCAAAAACGAGTGTAAGAGCGAACACAGGCTTCCCAATCAGTCCATTTCCCTGGGATGATCGGCCAATTATACCACACCGTATCCAATTGAGCATCAGCTATCCACTTGTATCGATGCTCAGATGTAGGACACCGATCGGGATTGTGCTCCACCATATAAGGTAAAACGCCATGATCCAATCGCATGTTATGCTCATCTTTAATCAAGGCCTCAATGGGTTTACACAAGATTGTTCCTGCATTGTTATATCCTTCCCTATCCACAACAGGGCCTCCCAACGCAACACATCTGACCGATCGGAGATTTCAGAAAATAGATTCTCCCACTTGCCCAAGAAATAATCATCCAAAGAACCAGTTGTCAAATTGGGACACCAATGATCTATATCCCTTGGTAAACCTACCACTGGTTTTGGTGTAGTCTTCCAATCGTATTTATTCTTGAAAGTCACATGAGAAGACAAGTCAAAGGGCAGCAATTGGGAAAAGTTCTTAGCTTTAATCATGTGCTCCAATCGGTTTTGAATGTGGCGATACGTATAGAAGTACTCGCTGGGATGTACATCTGTAAAGCCGGTACGTGAAATTCTTGCCTGATTGTCCTTGATCATTTGCAATAACCACCCCTCCGATTGGAACTCCACCAGCATTTGTTGTAACGTAGACTGCCACTCCTCAATTGGACAATTCCTCCAATTTTTGGCCAATGCTGCTTCCACTGATGTTGTCCAGGTTGCACAATCGGGCTCTCTAAGTTGTGTTGACTGCTCCTTGCCCCATCGGTAACGTGCTGCCTGAACTTCCTCCATCTGCTTGTAGTAACGCAGCAATCGAACTCCAAAATCGCCAATCACCCAATAGGCTGATACCCAATCATCCAAGTCCAAATCTCCCCTCACCAAGATCTCAACAAATAGATCTTCTAATGAATATTCTACTGCCAATTGCCAAACCCTTTGAAATTCTTGCATAGGAAGACAGTCTTTCATTGCCAGATTTGAAATCAAGAAGAAAACCTGTCGATCGTAAAGATAAGCTTGCTCCAAGGAATATGAGGCTGGCAAATAGTGAGACAGCGCCAATAGATCATCCACTGTTATTGATTGAGTAGGCTGCTCAATCAGTTGGTCTGGCTCCTCGTCCATTGGAACAATCTGCATAGCCAATTGGTCTTCAAGTGCTTGCTTCTCCTGTAGTAAGCTCGCATTGGTGCTCTCCAATCTGACCATTTGATCTTGCTGATGGGCTCGAAAATTCTTGAGTCTTAGCAATTGGGTGTTGATTTCCACATACCGCTCCTGTTGCTTTACTTGCTCTTTCTTGTACTCCACCAATTGTGCTCTGGCCGCCTCCAATTGGTCTTGCAATGTTGCAACCTCAAGCTGCCCCACCCTCATAGTCTGATCCATCTCCAATTGCAACTGCTGATGTTGTTCTCGAAGACGTGCAAAATCTTCAAAAATAGTGGGTTGTGCTACCAACAGCTCCAATTGGCGTGCCTCTGTTGCCAATCTCTTGTAATGGTCAGGTGGTTGCAAAGCAGGTGATGTGAGTACTCCTGATTGACTTGTGGTTGGTGTAGACTCTGGCTTGATCACCCTATCGATACGTGTGGTTGCAGCTACCAGCATTTTGGAGAGATAATACCCTCCCAAGAAGCTCCTCTGGGAATCCAATGGATTGATCTTCACTTGCTCCAAAGAATGGTGTAGTCTTCTGGCAAGATACTTTGCCCAATTGATCACCTTCCCAAAACGAAATACTGCCACTGCTGCCACCAACGCTCCTCTATTGACAGCATCAGAGTCCACTTGCAAACACAGCCATTGTTGCACAAAACTTCCCAATTGTCTCCACTGTTCCTTCAATACCTGCTTGGAAATTCTTTGAGCAGATCCCTCCTCTGGACACGCAGCCACCACCATTTGTGGTTCCAAAAAGCAATCTTCAATTGGAAACTCCTCCTCCTTCAAGCTAGAAAAATTCACGCCCTCCATTGGTAATTTCAGTGCCTTCCCCACTACTTCCGCTGTGAGCTCCCACTTTTCTCCTTGCACAAAACCAATTCTTGGTGCCACCTGATACTGTTCTACAAATGCAGCTACCAATTGATCTTGTATCTCCGATTGCACCAAACAAGAGGAAACAAACTCCAACAATTTCGCTGCTACCAATTGATTCACTGTAGCTGCCTCATAGAAGTAATCAATCTGATCTCCTAATGCTGACCAGGGAGCTAAACAAACCCTATAGGAAATTGGTTCCTCCACCGCACTTGATGAAGTCCCGCCCTCAGTCTTGGGTTTCTTCCTCGATTGAAGAAAATCAGTAACAACCCAATTGGCGCCAGGTAATTTCACCTCCAAAACGGTCATCTCATCATGAGAATCGCTTCCCTCCTTCGCCATGTTGCGCAATTGGACGCCCAAAACTCCAAAATTCTACACAGCTCCAAGGAATTCAAAACCCTAATTTTCTTGCGCTGCGCCTCAACAATTTCCACAATACCTCTCAACTAGCACGCTCCAATCGGTTCTCTGTGCAACTCAGCGCCTGAATGCTGTGGTGAACTTCGCAATTGGAAAATGGCGTTGAGCTCCTCCAGCTTCTTCCCCCCAGCCGCCATACTGCAGCATTCACAATTGGGACTTGAGTGCCCATGTGTTCCTTTCACCAGATTGGTGCTTTCCAATAGTACAAGGTATCTCATCAATTGATAAATCTTAACTTCCAATCGTCAGGTGTGTCATGTTTGTGTAATGATTGTGTCTTTTATTTACTTTGTAAGTTAATTACAATTTACATAGTTTTGTTTTTATTTGTAGTTATTTGTTTTTGTTTATTTTGTTTTTACTTATTTGATTTAAATTATGCTTTCATCATTTCATTTTTTTATTTTTATTTTTAATTATTATTTTTTAAATTATTATTATTATTATATTTATTATTTTGACTAAGAGACAAAATTCGCTCATTTTAATGTGAATTTTATGCTATTCTATGCTATTCTTATTTTAACTTTTATTATTTTTCAATTTTTGTTTAAAATTTCTTACAACACTCTTGGCTTTTTCTTATTATGTTATTATTAGTATTTTATTTTTATTATTTTTATTTTATTTTTAATTTTTTTATTGTGATTCTTTTCTTTTCTTTCAAACATTTATCTTCTATTGATGATTTTATTCTCCTTTATTTCTCTATAGGTAGTTCTTAATTACCTTGTATTTTAATTATCCCAATTTTTATATTTTATATTTTATATTTTATTTATTTATTTATTTATTTATTTTTATTGCTTATTTGTTTTCTTCCACCGTTATTTCCTTTTTCACTCCTTGGGATCTATAGTTATTCAATTCTTTACTTTGCTTATCTTTTCTCTCTTAGGCTTCTTGAATTTATAATTTTTCGCTTCTTTATTAGTTTACTTCTTAATTATTCATGTTATTATTACTTATTATAAATGTGAAAAATTTGAAAATTTGAAAATGTTATGTGTACGTATTATTAATTCTATGGACACCTAATCAATCACTAACTCTCCCTCGCCCCATTATTCAAGCCGTCCCCGGATTGATGATAAAATTTCAACCTATAACTATTGATTCGAGTGGGAAGTTTAGTACCCTCAAAATCTTTCAATTGAGCAGATCCATTAGGATGAATTTCATCAATAATATAGGGTCCTAACCAATGAATTTGTAGTTTGCCTGGAAATTTCATAAAGCAACTATCATACAACAAAACCAAATCACCTACTTTAAATTCTTTAGGACGTAATTTACTATCATAGAATGATTTACGTTTTTGTTGTGCGACATATGTGTTAAACAAAGCCTCACGTCTATGTTCATCTAAGTTTTCTAATTAAGCAAGTCTAGTCTCTAAACTGGGTATGTCTCCTAACCTATTGGTTATGGCTATCCGTAGAGATGGTAAGTCAAATTCAATGGGAAGGATAGCTTCCTGTCCATATACCAATTGGAATGGTGTAAACTTCGTGGTGACCTTATAGGCAGTCCTATAGGCCCATAATGCTCCCCATAATTTTTCATCCCAATCGGTTCCAGATCCAGAAATAGTTTTAGTTAGGATATTACATAAAAGCCCATTGGTCTTTTCAGTTTGCCCATTGGCTCTAGGATGATAGGAACTAGTTTTACGATGTTTAATTAAAAATTTAGTAGTTAATGCCTCAATTGTAGAATTTAAGAAATGAGTGCCACGATCACTAATTAACTCTATTGGACAACCAAATCTAGAAATAATATTCTCATAGAGAAATTTGGCGACTGTAGCGGCGTCATCATTTTTAGTAGCAACAGCCTCAGCCCATTTAGTGGCGTAATCTAAGGCAACTAAAATATATCGTTTATGCCCATGTTTGGTAGATGGTGCAATAGGGCCTACGAAATCTATTCCCCATTTTTCAAAGGGGGCTAATGCCAATAGTGGTTGTAATGGCATTGCCGTGGAGGGGGTAGGTTTACCCACTCTTTGACAGGGATCACATACTTGGGCATATCGATGGGCATCCTTAAAAAGGGTTGGCCACCAATAGCCTGCCATTAGGGCCTTCCGTGCAGTTGCATCCCCTGCAAAATGTCCACCACACCCATCGGTATGACACCCTTCCAAAATTAGAGGAATTTCACTACGAAAAATACATCGTCGTAAGACACCGTCTTTTCCCTTCTTATACAAGACTTCATTAATAAGAGTGAAAGGAGCACATTTTTGCAATAAATGCTTAATTTGTTTACCATTAAAATTATCTGGAACCCTATTAGTGCGTAAATAATCTAGAATTTCTCCATATTCTGATTGGATGGCTTCTACCACAAATAAATCACCATCAGGGAAATTATCATCCAATGGGGAAGTATTTGAATGAAGAAGAGGGTCCAATCGGGAAAGATGATCTGCATTGGCATGAGTTTTGCCAGGTCGTACCACAATTGAAAAATTAAATTCTTGCAATAACAAAACCCATCGGGCTAATCGGCCACTTAAATCAGGTTTATTAATCAAATACTTTAAAGCGTCATGATCGACGTAAAATGTAAATGGATAACCCAATAGATAATGCCAAAAATTTTGCACAGCAAAAATCATTCCTAAAGCTTCCCTTTCCGTAGTGGTGTAATTCTTTTCGGCCGCTATTAATTGGCGACTTGCAAATTAAATAGGGTGATCCATATTTTTATCATCTTTTTCACTTAATACACACCCTAGGGCTATATTAGAAGCATCCACATAAACGTGGAATGGTTTATCCCAATCCGGTGGTATTAACACCGATGAAGAACTTAATCGTTCCTTTAAGGTAACAAATGATTTAGTGCATTCAGGAGTCCATACAGGGCTTGCACCCGATTCTAATTTTTTTAATAAATTTGTCAATGGGGCAGCATGTAAAGCATAGTCTTTCACTCCCCTTCTATAATAACTACCCAAGCTTACAAAACTCCGCACTTCGGTCACTGTCTTAGGTTGAGGGGTATTAACAATTAATGCAATTTTATCCGGATCAGTACTAATACCCTCCTTACTAACAATATGGCCTAACAATTTCCCATAAGGTACCACAAATTGGCACTTAGCCGCATTTAAAGAAATACCAAATAAATGGCATTGCTCAAAACACATAGCCAATTGGGTTGGGTGATCTTCTTTTGACCCAAAAACACAAAAGTCATCTAAAAATATCTCCATAAAATTACGGAGGTATTTTTGGAATGCGACGGTCATTACCCGTTGAAAAGTCGCCGGAGCGTTACATAAACCAAATGGCATCACCCGATAGGCAAAAGTGCCCCAATCGGTTGTAAAAGTTGTTTTTAATTGATCCTCTATGGCTATTTTAATTTGATTGTACCCAGAAAATCCGTCCAAAAACGAGTAACACTCATGACCAGCCACCGCATCTAAAATGCTATCGGTGAATGGTAATGGGAAGTAATCCTTTTTGGTTACCGAATTTAATTTTCTAAAATCTTGACAAATACGAATTTTGCCATTTTTCTTTGGCACAATAACAATCGGACTAACCCATTCACTAAAGGGCACTCGGTAGATAAATCCTATATCTAAAAGCTTATCAATTTCTTCTTTTACCAATAGTGAATACTTAGGGTTAAGGCGATGTTGCCTTTGCCGGATAGGTTTGGCATCCTCTTCTAAGGTAATGTGGTGTTCACATACCTCAGAAGGAACGCCTCTTAAATCCTTATACGTAAAAGCAAAAGTGTGCACATGAGATCGAAAGAACTCTACCCATTGGTTTAGTTCATTTGATGATAACTCTCGATTGATATGAATTAACTTTGGTGTTTCCCTATTGCCCAAATTTATTTCCCTGCATTGATTTGTGGGGACATGTTTTTGGACAGGGGTTGGGTCAGAAGAGTAATTCCCTAGATCTTCTGATTCCAAAGGAGGTTCTAATTGCGATTGGATGTCAGTTACCCCATACACTGATTTGTCCATTGACCATGATTCAATTACCCTATCGGAATCATCATCCTCTCCATAGGGCAGATAGTATTCCCCTGGACTAAGTTCCATATAAACGCCAATTGAGGATTTGTTACCCAAGGGTGGTTCACTCATATTCACCCTATTGGCATTCAAATTATCCTCATCCTCATCATCTGAATCATAACCAAAATCACTGGTTAGATCAGTTGATTCCCATTGGGTTTCACCAACATATTTACTGGGATACATTTGCAAGCGGACTTTGGATTTACCCGACCCGATAGTTAATATTCCACGACTCCAATCATCCTTGGCTTTGGCTTGATAAAGCCAAGGTCTACCAAATAGGATAGGGTAAGAGGTATTAGGTGTAAGCTGTTGGAAAACAACAAAATCTATAAAGTAGATTAGACCAGATATCATTGTTTTAACTTTTAATAAAATCCCTTTAGGTTTTACACGGCTTTGATCAGCCATGCGTTAAACCAATCTGGTTTCATGTAAGCCCGTTAATTGTAGACTTAACATAGTATCATAATTCATTAAATTTACACTCGACCCTCCATCAACTTGTACTCCCCTTATTAAAATCCCATCAATTGTTACATCGATCATGGGAGCACCAGGATCTGGGCTAATAGTAACCTCATTAACTGTATTTCTTACTCTACGACGTACTAAATTCGATTGGAGGGTAGACCTACAGTGAGGTGCCACTCCTAGTAATTGTTTAATCGAGATATCGGCTTTTAATTTACCCAAATCTTCTACTATATCATAAGCGGGAACCCCATGCATAATTCCAATCGGCTTTATTCGTTTATTTTTAATAACCTTAGAGGGCCTAATTGGTAACCCTATAGGTAAAATAGGTTGTTTATTAGGTAAAATTTGTTCAACCCAATTGGGATTAGTTGGCAATATTTTAGGACTTTCCTCAATAGGATTAACCACAATGGGTTTTTCTACAATGGGTGGCATTGCATTTTTCAATGGGTGATGGAAAATTTCGGGAGCTGGTTGATATTCTTGAAATTCCTTATTAACTACTGGGTTGAAGTTTTTTACATGCCCATTGGTTGGATTCACAATTGGAATTTGAGCATGTACTGGTACCATAGTAGGTATCAATGGAGATGTACGCTCTGATTGATTACCAATTGGTTCATTATTACCCACTGGTTCTGTTAAATTACCAATCGGCGTTGTTATAGCCACTGGTGGCACATGCTGTACCACCACTGGCGCACTCCCTGCAATTGGGGAATTTGGATCACGTCCCATTGGCGAATTATTTTCTGGATTTGCAATTGTTTGATTACCCATTGGAATTTGTTGGGCAGCTCTTGCCCTGGTTACTACGTTTTGGACGTCTTTATGACAATTATCTTTCCCAATAGGAGATAAATTAACTATATTTTCTCTTTCAATATTTTTCCCCCATGAAACATGGTTCACCACCCTATTGTTAGTTTGATTATGAGAGGGATAATCATCCGGTAAAAGAACGATTTTAGCACTGGTATCCCTACTTCGTCCGACCCCATCATTAGTTCTAATTTCTTCCCTTTTTGGTCCATTGCATTCCTCGGCCGTATGTCCCACTTGCTTACAATTTCCACATAGTGGTGCATATGGAATACTGGCTCGAGCATTAGGGCAATTGCTAGCGTAATGTCCCATTTCCTTGCAATTATAGCACATGACATTGGCATTGTCTTGCCAACTCGGATTATTTCCCCCATAGGTTGGTTTACCTTGCGTAGGATTGCTATAAGGCATTTGAGTCCATCCTTTATTTTGATTTGTAGGGATTTGAGGGATATAACAATTGGGATTATTATTATATCCTCCGTTGTTAAAATTAGAAGAATTAAAATTGGGGTTTAAGTTACCCGGTGGTACGTAATTTGGATTAAAATTATTTCCTCTATAGTTAGATCTTCTCATAAATCTATTAGTATTATTATTATTGAAATTATTAGGGTTGTTATCCACTAAATAAATTTGACCCCGTTTATTACGATTGTTCGCATCTATCACCAAACTCTTTTGTAATTTATGGCAAGATTCAATTTCATGTTGTCCTCCACAAAACCTACATTTAGGTGGTAGGTTAGGTGAAGAAGGACAATCAAGAAGCATATGCCCTTGTCCTTTACAATTGGTACACCAAATGTTTGCCCTATCGTTAATTGGTTGTTCTCTCTTTTCCGAGCCATTATTGAATTGTACCGCTAAATCCTCAAATTTGTGAGTTAATTCTAACAATTGGTTTTCAATTTTTGTTTGGTCTACAATATTAGGACTAACTCTCGATTGTCCTATTGGTAACGATTGCACTAGTGCCGCACTGATTGGCAAAACCGATGGGATTGGAATCTGTACCCCAGTAGTAGATGGCATTGTCACCTAGGGTGGATACCAGGTTTGATATGGTACCAATGGGGTTTGTTGGTCATTTCTCCATGTTCTCAATTGAGGTTGAGATTGAAGAGCAACACCATAGTTGTCTTCAAAATTAACCTCCTCCCATAGTTTGGCTCTCCGATAGGCCTGATTTAAAGTGGCTAGTGTAATTTCTTTTACGTATGTTTTTAATCGATGGGGTACTAATCCTCTAATGAAGAATCTCATTTGCATTTGGTCGTTATAACCATGACCAGCAGGTAGCCTCAAAACTAGGTCCTCCAATCAGCCATAGTATGAATCAATTGATTCACCCATGGTCATGGTTATATCCTGTAGTTGTTCACTCAATCGATCCTCGTACGCTATGGGTCTAAAATGTGCCAAGAAGGCATTTTTTAAAGACTCCCAATCGGCGAAGTGGCCAGGTGTTTGTCTTTGGAACCACTGCTTGGCATGGTCCTGTAAGGTAACAGGAAAAATGCTAAGCCAATGGGCCTCCGTTCTAGCATTATTGGCGTTACACACAGTTAAGATTTCATGCACGTGCCTATCGGGATCACTACCAATTTGACCCGAGAAATATGGAAATTGTATTAAAGAATAGGGTCGATCGTTAACTTGCCCTGGTCGTATGGCCACTGGCAAAACTGCGGGTACTCCTGGAGCAGGAGCTGGACCAGGAGCTGCCATTGGTTCTACGTCCAATTTTGTTTCACTATCTGACCAATTGGTTTGTTTATTTCTTACTCTTGGAGATGGTAGTCTAGAGAGACATATACCTTCACAAAACAAATGTGATATATCAAATCCTTCTCCCTCCCCGATTGATTTTGTTTCACTATTGGGGTGTTGGATTTCCCTGTTGGGATTTCCGATAGAAAAGAATAAATTGTTATTGTTTGTTTCTTCAGTTACTGTTCCCGACAACAATGGTAAATCGATCCTCTCACCACTATTTTCAGGAGGTATTAAGCGATTGGTAAATCCTTCCTGATCGGGTGTTTGTTCGTAATTGCTCCACCTAGGACTGTAACGTAGAGATATTGACCTATTAGGTTCGAATTGATCTAAAGCCCGTCGATAACGTGCTCTTCTATCGGCCCTTTCTTCTCTAGTACTTGTACTGGGTTTGGAATTATCATGAGAACTCATGAGTTAGCCTCATGATAACACCCACCATTCCAATTGATATATGAATAAGTTTCTAATTTACTCCAATTGAAAATCTATTACATCTCCCCGGCAGCGGCGCCAAAATGTAGACAAATTAATTTTACCTTTAAAATAAAAATAAAAATAATTCTATAGTTACGAGTTCGTTCACAGGGAGATGAATTCAGATTTCCAATTGGATCTGCTCAATTGAATTTGAAAACTACCAATAAATTCCCACTCTAAACCAATAGATAAGGGTATTAGAATATCTTATCATCTTCCATTGGTATTTATCTTCAAGCTTTTCCCTTAATCTCTTTCTCCAATTGTTGATTCTCTGGCTTCCTTTTTCCAAATGACTTTAAGTCTTTCTGTTTCCTTCAAGTCTTTGCTGCATCATCTTCTCAATTGGGATTTTAATTGGTGATTCTGAATTCCCAATTGCTCTCAAACCTCCCATCAACATATTCTCCAGATGGATTCTCTTCCAATTGCAACTGAACAAGGATATATTTTTCCAATTGATCCAGATCCACTCAATCTCATAAAACATTCTGTTCTAACTTCTGGCTTGCAACATACTCTTGTTGTATTTACCCAATTGGCTTAACATGCATTCACAGCTCATTCTCACCAATTGCTCACTTCAATTAACACTCTCCCTGATTTCATTAATCAATTATCTCACACACAGTTCAACTTCTCAATTGATATTTTACACAATTTATTAGCACGCATCTCTAGTTAATAAATTTCCAATTGATAATATTCAGTCTCTCACCATTCAAACAGATCCTCACTCTATTGCAAGTTTTCTTCCCAATCGTACACACACAATTAATTTTTATCTTCAAACTTTAACACTCCACTGGTTTCATAATTCACACAATTAATTCACAACTTCCAATTGATTCACATTCAGTCACTCTATCTCTTTTACTTTTGTACTTTGTTCAACAACCAATTGGATTATACATTCTCCAATTGATCAATCTCAATTTTTACACTGTCTCTTATCTCTTTTCCAATTCAGTTTAATTCTTTTTATATTTTTGGAATAAAATTCCAATTGTTAATCTACCTCTTTCTACAGTCCAATCACTCACACAATCACTTACAATTTCCAATTGCAAGCACATTCAATTACACATTAATTTCTCCACACCAGTTTCTCAATCAAACACAAATCTCCAATTACCATACAATGAATCACACACTTTCCACAATTTCAAATCACACAAACTTGATACAATTTCACACTTCCAATTGTTCCAAAACTATTTTCTATTACACAAATCATTCACAAAACACAATTACACAATTTTTTTACTTCCTCAAGCGGAAGGAGCTTCCTGCTCAACTTGCAAGGAAAAGACTGAAAAACCAATCGGCATTCTCCCTCTAAATACCCATCGGCCACACAACTTCCTAACTACCCTAAATCTATTGGAATTCAGATTGGGAAATCTATTGGTAATATGACCTATTTACACTACTCATTCCAAAACCAATTAATAAAATCATCCTTTTACACTACAGACTACCCAATCGGCTAAATTCAAAATTAAAATGAGTCCACAGCCAAGTTGTTGCGGGATCTAGAGTTGCCTCCTAAGTTTGCATCTGGGGAATTGTTTGTGGGATCAAGGTCATCTCCATTGTTTGATGCTGTGCTTAAGGGGGCAGAGACTTGTCAACCATCCTTGCGTCCTACCGCTGGAACCTCTCCTCTAGCGACTCCTTTGCCGCCCGTTCTCCATGTGCACATGGACAATGCTACCGGGGACAACAAGAATAGATGTGTTTTTTTGTTTTTGGTCTCTTCTCATTGCAAAAAAAATATTTCGTGAAGTTTATGTTAATTTTATGCTGGTGGGTCACACCCACGACGACATCGATGCGTTGTTTGGAAGGTGGAGCATGTTGTTGCGGAAGGAAAGCTTTCCTACGATTCCTTTGCTCATGAAGTCCTTCCTGGACGTGGAATCTATCCCCACTATCCCACATGTTGTCGAAGAAGTGCCCAATTTTAAGGGATTCATCGAAGGCAGTATTTTGGAGGGAGATGAAGCACTCGTAGGGCACACCAAGGCACAACTGTTCAAGTTCTACCTTGATTCTACTGGTTGTCCAGTGATGAAGTACAAGATTTTCTGCACAGACGTAGACTAGTTGCCCAAAGAAGGTGGAGGGATCAAATTGTGGAAGGAGGATTTCGAAGGTAGGAGTTTGTGGCCCCGCGGAGTGCCAATTCTTGTTGAGCAGCGTCCGATGAGGAACGTGGAAGACTTCTCCAAAGATATATCTGGATTTATCAAATACTGGGAGAATTTGTGCAATGAGGACCTCACTGGGGAATTCAGAAGACGCTATGAGCACTTGATTCATTATTGGCGCCGGGCTGTGAAAGTAGCGCTTCAAGAGCCTCCGCAACCGTCCAATGTTTTGAAAGACGGCTTCTGGCCCACATCTCGGGTTGAAGCGATTGTGGAGGATCAATACGCAGAGGACGGTGACATTCGGGAAGAGCTTGTAGAGGATGACATTTACGTTGGGCAGATGCGGGGTCGTCCATTGCCATCATTCAGGGTGGGTCGAGACCTTTACAAAGGCTACTTCGTTGCAATCCGACCAGCAGATGGTGACACTCGGCCAGTTTGGATTGCGAGGGCGTTGTCTGATCCTAACTGTAACCTAGAAAGACCAAACTGTGTCCTCATTCAGTGCTTTCGTCCAACATCAAGGGATCAAAATGTCCAGGACTACTACACTGGATGGGACACCTCGAGAGGTTTGCGTTGGAAGGTTGATGATACCGAACCTCCACTTTGGAAAGAAACAAATGCTTTGATGACAGCATGGAAGTCTAGGAATAAACGAGGTATTGTCGAGTGCATGATCAAAATTCCATCAGCTCAGATCGAAGTCATTAACCAAAGTTTGGCTTTGTATAATTCTACTTAAGCCGCTGTTGATTGGAGGCGATGGAGAGTATGGCTTGCTTGCTACGTCTATGTGATAGTGTGTATTTGACTATTATTGTGATACTTTGCGCTTTGATGTAAGCGATATAGAGTCTATACTATGACTAGTTCATTAGACGTTGTAGATTTCTTTTTACTTATTTCTCATTTTATATTTGCCTGTATCACTTTGAAATTGAAGGTTTCCATTTCAAAGACTAAATGTTTTGATTTTGAAAAAAAATACGTATTGCAAGTGCAATATTTATATTTTATTAATATATTTACTATTACATTGTACTTTTACTTCTTTGTATATTTGATCCGTTTGCCTTCAAAGATTAACGGTATGTGTTTGATTTTGAAAACAAGTATATATAAAAGGTTTAGTGGTTAAGACCACTGTTTTTTTGTTAGCGCATTAAGCACTTGTTACAGTTTAGGGTACGGGGCTGGTTGGTTGTTACAAATTTCCTGCCTGCCGAGGCTCACTTAGCAGCACCAAGTCATGCATATCTCATATCCGCTTAGACAAATTCAACGGGAATCGAACCCAGACCACCTATATGAGATAAACACCCACTCACAACCAACCATTGTGCTCATGACTTGGTGTCCAGGAGATGAGAAACCACTCCCTTATACATAAGCATTGTTTTTATTTAAAATGGTACTATATTAGTTTCGAATCGACCGTTCTTTTCATGACTCTCATTTTAATGGAAACTCCTCCTTTCAACTAGGACCGATCATTCTTTCGGTAACTCTCGTTTTAATGGAAATTCCAACTTCCATAGGATATATGTACTAACTATCCACCTAAATTGACAACCCATTTAGATTCAATCCTCCCCCTTGAAAATGAGAGATATGATTTTGAGAGGTCCCAATTCTCTCATTTTAATGAATATTATGTTTTATGTGCATTAAGAAATCTGTAGTTGTTATTAGCTTTGAGAATTCTAATTGCCCCCTCGTAGAGTTTTTGTTACATGCTTTGGTATTTGTCATGCACTTGCTAATCTTACTTTACGATCAAGTCTATTATTTCCAAGGCTGAGGGAAAGAGGACGGGATTGTCGATGGGGCGATCCCCCGATAACTTCACTTCTAGTCATTTATTCTTTTGATTTTTCTTAGACTTCTGTGACTCCTGCCGAATTTAGTGGTTGCTCTGGTACCTGGGACTATCGCTCGATAAGTTTTGTGGTACCCATCGTGGAAAAGTATTTTCATAAATAGGTATTTTGTTTTATTCTAAATAGTACTCCCTCCGTCCCAAAGTTATTGTCATGTTTGGAAGTCATGTTTGAAGTGTTTTTTCAAGTAGGCCAAAAAAATACTTCCTTGTGGCTAATTTTATTTAGGTTGCAATGAACATATGCAATGTTCTACAATCATTCTAGTGACATAATTTGGAACCTTTTTAATCATGTTTCTTACAATATGATCAATGAAATTGGCTCAAAGAAATACCAAGCCAACAAGTTGGACAATAACTTTGGGACGGAGGGAGTAAATATACTGGTTACGTTGTTCTGTGTCTCGCCGTAGCATAATGTTGTCTAATTTTCATTTTTGTGCAATGCTTAATGGAATGAATTTTATAGTTGATAGGTTAATTGCGTAAACCAGTTGTGGGGAGTCTGATTGGGCATGCAGATGCATGATTACCACAATTTTAAAAAATCTAAGAGTTTTATACAGAGGAATGAAGCTCAGCACCGTATCGATGATACAAATACTTGTTTTTTCCTCGAACTTAGTAGTATGGTGCGGAGCGTCTGAATACGTCTTCCTATCTCAATTTTTCAGCAGATATCTTTTGCATTTTTTTTATTGAAGTTTAGGACAGTGGGATATATTGAACCGCTCGGTCTCAGAGGATTGGGCGATCCCCCGATATTCTTCTGCTATTGTAACTCTTTACGGAATTGATATCACATTAACACTTTGCATCAACTTCTTGTAGAATGTGATTGTGTTTTCTGTCAACGGTGTACTTTGCTTCGAGGATTACGAGGGCATCAACCCTGCGGTGTTTGACGTTAAGAGAACCCGTTGATGTCCTGGACTGCATGTTTTTTTCCAGAACCTCCTGAACTATTTTTATGTCGGCATCTGGTCTTCAATGCCTGCTGGACGACTCCGGCATGTTATTCAATTTTTGCTGCCACAGGACATTACCTCACAACTATTATTTGTTTATGGACGAAATAAGTGCCATAGCCCAGACTGGTACCCTTACTGCAAGAAGCGAATTCAGCGCCTAACGAAAGATTGCAGGACTCAGGAAATTTGTCGTCCGGATCGTATATTGATGGTGGATGACTGCCAATGGAGGAATAGGCGGAATGGTAATTTGTGCTGCTATTTTCCGAGGTCCTGGAAAGGAGAGCTGGAGTTTCCAAATTCTCGGAACGTCATTCCAAATATCTCTACAGCGTTGCTGCCCTTTATTATGCCTCTTTTTTCCTATGAAAGTGTTGGTCAATTCCTCTTGAACTCTGAGATGGATGGGAAATTCCGTCGCCGACTCTTGCGCGAGGCTAGGCCGCACTTGTAGTCTATATGTATAGATGGAATCGACGCTCATGGCAGTCATTACAACGAGTACATAGCTTTTGACGGCTTTATCGGGGGATCCCCCGATAGTTCGTTGATGGCATGGATGGAGAGGTCGACCATTCAAAATTTGTACAATTTATTGCCCCTTAATTCCAAGCGGGGATGTTGTCATATATTCAATAGAAATTCTTAGTTTAAAGCCTTCTAATTGAATATTGTTACTGAGTGAGGTTTATAATTTTCTTTCCTAACTCCTTTAGTCATAATGCACTGGTACTTGTCACTTTTATTCAGCAAAGTGTTTCAATTCACTTTAGAATATAATAATTCTATGTAGAATAATTTCAGAGTTCGTTATCTTTAAAGCATGTACTTCTTCAATTCGAACACACGTTTCCCTCATGTCCTTCAATTACCATTGCTACATGTTATACTATGAATCGTCCAAATATTACTAAGAGGACATCAGGGGATCCCCGTATTCTGGAAAGAGCCATTACATAGTCAATTTCTTACAGTATTTCTTCGTATACACTGTTTTATCTGTTTGATCTCGTGTATTATTATGTGATTAGTCCTATTTTCTGTAGGAAATCAGGAGATCCCCCAATCCCTTACACCATGTTCAGTCCAGAATTGACGCCAAAGTCCATATTTAGTTAAATACCGCATCATTTCTTTAATTGTATTATGTTTTGTATGTATAAGATGTCTGTGTAATAGGTATATATTGTTAGTAGTGAATTTTTGGTTTTCTTGATTAAATAATATGTTTTGTGGAATCCATTTGGGGTTATTTAGTGAATTGGTTAGTAAGCAGAGGGTGTAATATTTATTGAATGTTTTCGGTGTCTCTCTAGTAGTTTTTATTTTATATTTTAGTATTTATTTAATGGAGTGGTTACTATTTAAATGTTCAGCAGGGAGTTGGTATGTATTTGGGGGGTTTGGTAATTGTGGAAATATTTCATTTTCATTTTCCATTTTGAAAGGCATCACTTCTATATATTGAAGCAATATCTGCCTCGTTACTATATTTTCGGTGTGAGTACATTAAGAATAACATTCATGAATATGTGCAGGTATGAACTCTTGTGCAGAATACGTTTTGTGCAGTAGTTAATGCAGCTCTGATAAGTTTTGGTAGACTTTGTTATTTAGTGAGGAACTCTTTTTGTGAAATTAGGGTTGTATAATTTTGTGTGCTGATTTGTCTAATGGTTCTGATTTGGTATAGTAGTAATTTTTGTATGTATTTTTGTTCATTAATTTTCTGATCATCTGATAGTAGTGTGTAGTATGGACTTTTGAACCAATTTGTTTCAATCTGCGTTGCATGTAGCGGGAAAGAAGATAGGGCTGATTGTAAATGTTTGTCTTGTTCTGCTTGTAGTCGAAGTGCGCGCGTAGTAGGTGATCTATGACATGCAACACTTTTTAGTCTTAGTAGGGATAGGGCTTCACCATATTTAAAAATAACGTGGTTTTTTAAGGCCTTTATAGATTATTCCAAACCTACCAGTGTCATTTAGAGCCGCTGTAAGTTGCTCTTCTAATCATTTTACATAAGCATTAATGAAGGAAAAGGCTTTAACTCCAAAAAATTCTTGTGGTAGTTGGAGTGCTATATTAGGTATATTCATTGGAAGTTTTCAAATTTCTTTGGTTACTTTTATAATGATTTTGACAAGTTTGAGTATTCCAGGTGTAGTGAAAGGAGCAGCATGCAAACAATACTCAAGTACATGTCTCAGAACTGTATTTACCATTTTTATCTATTGTCTCATTATAGCTGGACTTATAAACCCCTAACCACCCAACCATGCAAATTTTGCATGATGTACGGATTTGAAGTCCGTTTTCTCATCCATCATGCACTTTTTGCAGTGTGGATTTTTTACTGAATCTTTTATGGGAAGTTAGCTTTGTGTATGTGTGATCCGATAAGAAAGGGGATGATTTTTGAAATTTTTATGCTTCATTTCATGTTGTAGTGTTCCACCCAAAATTTCAAAGATTTTAGTCTAAAAGTGCTCTTGAAAAAGTCAAATACTAAAATTAAGCAACCAAAAAATCTCCAAAAATCACTACACTTAGAGTATTACATTTCAACCCATCCCAGCAAATCTCATGATTAGATTGTCAATATCTTATTCGTAATCATATTACAAAAGAGCTCTAAACCTTAAATTTGAAAATTTATACACAAAAATTGGTGATAGCAATCGCAAATTTAACCGTATAGATAGAATCCGAAAGTCATATTGTACAACTTTTATTCATTCATCAACTTGAAATATCCATCTTAGTTGCATTTTATAATGCATCTTTGAAAAACTGCCAAATTTGGAAAGGGTGAGAACGTTTAGGGGTTAATAGTTGTTGACACTGTTGTTTTAGTTTTTTGATTGTAACCTCTTGTTGAAGTGGCCATTTTAGTGATGCTATGAGTTGTATTCCTAAATATTGGTAAGCATCATTTTGGGATAGTACTAGGAAATTTTGTATATGATAGTTTATGTTGTGGCTTTGTAGAAATGCTTTAAAAGTAATACGATTTAAGTGAGATAAATTTGAACAACCTGTTAGGGCGCATTTAGTTATTCCTACTTCCATGCCTACCCATGAATCAAATCTCTCTAGTTCATGAACTTGCTTTTGAATTTATTTGATTTTGTTTGATAGTATGGCTAAATCATCTGCACATGCCGCTACTGATATTTGGCTTTGGATGTTTTAAAGTTGTAGCTTAAATTTCCTCTTTGTAACCATCTGAGAAGGGGTTCTAAAAAGACTAGGAATAAATATGGTCAGAGAGTATCGCCTTGTATCGTACCTCTTTGGATTGGAACGGGATGAGTTTTATCAAAGTGACTTTTTGGAAATGTGGTAAAAGAATTTGAATAGATATTGCCAATGAGTGTTATTGCATCTAGGAGATAACCTAAATTTTCCATTATTGTCAAAAGTTGTGCGTGGTCTATGGATCCAAAGGCGTTTTTGAAATCAATCTAAAGTATGTATATATATTGTTTTGTTGATTTTGCATCTTCTAGTGCTGCGATTAGAGCTTGTATTTGCCAATTTGTATATCATTCTTGTGTAACTCCTAACTGCCTAACCATGCAAAAAACGCTTGATGTACAGAATGATGGCTCTATATCTTTTTCATCCAACACTTCTTCGGGTGTGAATTTTTTTGTGAATAAATTTTGGATAGCTACTAGTTAGACCCCAAAAAAAACACTCAAAATTTTTGCAAATTGAATTTTTGAGGTCAAATTATAGCTCGTATGTTTCCATTTCAGCCCAAATTTTTTAGGAAAACAACAGAAGACATTGGGTGGGGCAGTTGCAACACTGATGAATACACACATGGGAGTATATGACTGAGATCAAAGTTTTCAATCCACATCTCATTCTTTTTCTTCACTGCTCGTGCTTGATGGGACTGAGATTGGCACTTGAACTACGAATATTTGAGTTGAATTCAACTAGTGTAACTAATGCTAATTACCTCGGGACTAACAGGATGGACAAGTGGCGCTAATCTATGCTTTAGCTGAATATTTGGACGTTGGAGGGGGAATCGGCATTTTCTTTGAACGAGGCATCTTTGGAATAAACACTGCTGAGCCTGCAGTTAGAGGAACATGGAGCAATTGAATTTTCAGTGCGGTTTTGGAGTCTTGCTGTATCAATCTTGAGGTGGGCGGGGAAAGTAGCTACATGCCGATTCATAGGCACTTTGAGCAAGTGGGCGCAGCAGTTTCAGTAGAGTGCAATGTCGATTAGTGATCTAGTGAAGAGCCGTGACGAGTTGCTGCAAAAAGGGGAGGGAATTTTGAGCACGTGGTTGAGGGAAGAAGGTTATAGTGAGGCCCAATATCATAGGCTGTGCAACTTACTGAACGAAGAGCTGCTGCTAAAGTTGCCAGTAAAGGCGGGTCTAATGAAAACCAGAAGTCCAGCGGGTTTGTGATTTCTTTGGCACCATCATGCTGCAGCGTGTCTTCGGTGGAAATCTAGAAGGATTGAAGGAAATCCAAGATGGTTCAGCGACGCAGTCAACTCCTTCTTGCGCCGCGACTGGTGGCCGGATGAACCTTCCACACCCGCCGAAGTCTCAGCTAGAAAAGGCCGCGCTGCCGCTGCAGACACAAAGAATGCTGGCTGGGACATCAGAGGAGGGCGGGACGGAGGTCATGAGCAAGAATCCAAAAGACTCAAACGAGCTGAATGAGTGGCTGCTGCCCAGCTCGCAAGAAGGTCGGTTCGAAGAGCCTGATGCCAAATTGTGGCTGGAGGGTCGGAGTTCATCGTTTGATAGCGGCAGTGATTCCGACGGAGGCGATGACCTCGATGATCTGCTAGCAACAAAGGGCGACGGGGTGCGGGGTGCAGGGCCGGTTGAGTGGAGCGCGCAAGGGTGCGGCTACGGCGACAGAGGATCTGCTGATGAATCAGAAAACTGCGAGGAGGAAGCTTGCTGAGGCGGAGCTAAGCTAGCGACAGAAGACTATGAATCTCATGACTACAAAGACATCGGCAAGGAGGAAGTAGGCTGAGGCGGAGTGGGAAAGATCGAGCTAACGACAAAAGGCAATGGAGCACGCGAGGGCCGGGAGGAGCTCGAGACAGTAGAGACAATCGAGACAGCAGAGACAATGGCCCAAATTGATGGGCTACGGAAAAAAAGGATGAGGGTGGCCGCTAGGGAGCGCGGCCAAGAAAGACGAATGTTGGCTGTGAGGGCTGGCGCGGCTGGAGAAGAACTAGAGCAAGTGCCCAATCATGCACCCTTGACCGAGGGTGAGAGGATTCAACGGGTGGCTTGTGGGGGCGCAGCTGGCGCGTGGGCTGGCGCGAGCAATGACATGGAGTCGGCGGAGGCTCGGGAGTCGAGCTGCGAACTTGGCGCGGCAAAATGCAGGGACCACGTGGGCGCGGCCCACAACGACAGCGAGGCGAGGGAGCTAATGAGGGAGCCACGCTCGCTGCCGGATTAGTGCCGGCGATATTCCTGAACGAGCAGTGCATGGGAGGCGCGGCCCACAACGGTAGCGAGGCGAGGGAGCTCATGAACTTGCAACGCTGGCTGCCGGGATTAGCGCCGGCGATATTCCCAAACAGGCAGTGCGCGGGAGGGGAAGAGGCCGCGGCAGGCGCGGCGGAGGAAGGCTCACTGTGCAAGTGGCCCCGACGGTCAATGGCGCGCGTGGGACAGCAAATCGTGGGGCCACAAGAGGGCGAGGTCAACGTGGCGTAGGGCGAGGGGGAATGCATGGGGCCGTGGTGGGAGGAGGGCGGCTACCGTGCAAGCGGTGGATGGGAGAGCGGAGAGCGAAGAGCGGAGAATTGTCAGATATTTTACTAAAAATAACATAATATTCGAATATTCTCTGTCATATTCGAATATTCACTGACAGATTCGAATATTCTCTAATAGATTCGAATATTTCATTGGTAAATTCCCGTCGAAAACTGTGTTTTTCGACAGTAAAAATTAAAATGCAGTCGTTTATGATATTTTTATTGTGGTAAATTTGAATATCCTGGTCGAAAACATCATTTACACAGGTGAGAAACAAACTTTTCACATGCATCTCTTTATTAAAAGGGTGGGAAAGTCCAACATTTATAAGAAGCAGATTGTATGCAATAGAGTTCATGTGGAAAAAAAAGAACATCGTGGTATTAACTAAGTCCCTTACAAAGGATATTGCGTCCATGCATCATATCCATCCAGCCTTGGTCCATGGTGAATCCCTGATTGCCCACGGTGTCCATGGTCCATGGTGATTCCAAGGTCCACACTGACAAGACATCCATGCATCATATGTGTGCAGAGAAACAAACTTTTCAAGTGCATCTCTTTATTAAAAGTGGAGGTTTAGGGTGTCCAACCACAGAAGGCAAGTTTGAGTTTGCGATCAACCGTATGGTCTACGTGTCACATTTGCATTCCGGTTGTATGAGTCTATCAGCCTAACGGTCGACATTTTCCCAAGCGAAAAATCCCTACTGAATGGTTTCATCACAGCAGGATCAGACTTGTGTCCCAGCAAATCCTTGGAATATGTACCAGAAGGAATGTTTCCAACCTTGGAGTATGCATGATTGACGATGCGTGCATCGTCATTGTGATCTGAATCAAACGCAACCTCTGGTTCATCACACTCAATCAATTTCGCACGTTGTTTCCCACGGTCAACCACGGTAGAGCGCTGCTCGTATTGCCTATCTATCTCTACTTGAATAGCAGGCTGAAATGGTATCGTGTCATCGCAGACACTGGTGATGTCGACGACCTCGTCTAACAAGCTCTCCATGATAACAGCAGACCCACCATAGACACCACGCCCATCCAATAGGAGGACTACCAGTATGACAGTCTCCCAAACCGACGTATATGTTTTCTAATCTGTTAAAGGGCTTAGACTATGGAACTGACATCCAGATGTTTGGCCAGAAAAAGGCTCTTGTTTGACAGAAAGGCCGTCGGCTAGTCTATCATATATTTGGGTTTAGAGTATTGCAAGGCGACATTTTTATATAGAAAGCGCCGCATTACTGCAACATGGGCAAAGGTTCGATGCATACAGCCAAAAGCGCCGGGTTTAGGAATTATGGTAGCCTTTTGAATTTCAGTTTAAGGTGCACTAAGAATGCTAATCTGAGTGACAATGTATAAGATTGCGGCTACAATAGTATTTAGGGGTGAACGCTGCAAAATTTGCTATATTCTAGAGTTACTGTTGGCAAAGTACATGTGGCATCATCATGCTATTTTAGAAATCAAAGATAGCAAAGGCATATAGAT